>CM050203.1:29162500-29227500 GCA_027475355.1 Coilia nasus
CTGTGCCCTTCTGTGTAAAACACATGGTAATGGTTGCCGGTACTGCAATGGACGGCTGTTGGTGTGCGGTCTCCTTTCCCAAGAGATCCATCTGCTTCTCCCAGCGCCTGCGGGATTAACCCCCGTCACCCACAGGGCCAGGCAGTCTAGCTCCACTCCAGCAGCATACCTGCTAATGCATCCATTTTAGAAGAACCGTTGAGAGATAACGAGAGAACAAAATGGGAGTATAACGTTGGAATGATAGGGTCGGGATGGAAGATGAGACCTTGCCACATCGTTAAGGAAAGTGAGAGATTTGGAAAGGGCTTTGAGAAATCCAGCACACCCAGCAAACTTTGTGCCGTCAGTGGTGACGCATCTCTGTGAGCATGCATTAGTCTGTGTGTGTAGTGGCTTGCAGAAACTCATTGGTGGCCAAAATCTATTCTGCACCAAAGAAGCAGATACGTTTTCCCCTCTTTTCTTTTATGGTGTGTTAAAGCTCTGCAGCATATTGAATTTGTGAATAAACTCCAGATAACACACAGGGGACTTTCTTATGAAGATTTGCTGGCTAGGTGTGATCTGGTCAACTCTGTAATGTTGGGTCGCACATCTCCATCAAGCCATGGTCAAATGTCTGTACCTACATTCTCTGCTTTGTTCGGCAGGTTGTCAGAGACTGAAGTTGCCTCCCCAACAACTATGGGGTCAGGAAGTCCTAGTTGCTGGTGTACCAGTATGCATGCATTGTGCTGGGCCTGTCTGGCAGAAAGTCTATGTGGCGTCAGAACTCGGGCATGGTGCTGCAGTGCACAACTTAAATGCTGACATCAGTGGCCTTCTCGGCACTAACACTGGTGTCCCCAGCCTTCCATCTAATGCCAACCTCGGTCCTCTCTGACAGCACTGTCGTCTCCAGAGATTACCCAGGCAAACGGGAACTCTCATAGAAAGGCGATGTGTGGCCATAACACTAGCTGACTCCTGTGAGTCAGCCCACTGCCCCTCCATCAACTCTACTCTGTAATTGAAGGCCCTCCCAGGGTGAGAAATGGCCGCAGGGTATCGACCTGAGTGCCCTACCTCGTACTTCGCCTCGCCTGGTGGTAGTGTGTGTTCATCCGCAGGACTCGACTGTGCATCGGTCTTTCCGGGCCTCTCTTCCTGCAGTCTTGGCACTTAACCGGATCACCAAATTTGTATTGATTTATACACTCTCGACTCCATCTCAAAATCCCCGTCGAGAACAGCCACCCCCCAAAAAAGTCAAATTTTGGGGACAGGACTCAATACTGAGCAAGCTCTTCTTTTTCTGACTAGTTCGCTTCTCAGTTGCTTCCATTTCCAGTGGCATTAAATCAGGTGTGGCAGTGAGTGGGCTAATTTGGTGATGGTTCTGGTGATCATCTGAAAGAGGCTGGCAGAATAACATGGTGTTCTACTGTTACTTCATCTTTGCAAGGACGTTAGACAGAGATAAATACATTCTAAGTATATTTTATGCATATAGAAGCTGCCATGTCTGAAGCTTGTTCAGCTGGTGTAGAACATCTATTTGAAACATGATAAATTTAAAAAAAGAAACTAATTTATTTCAAACCTCCTTAAAAAAACTATTGATCATTTCTTTCCACCATATATATGCGTATACATAATGCTCTGTCATGTCCTTGTCGTCCACAGGGATAGTGAAGAACCGCTGGGTGCCCGAGAGGCAGGTGTACAAGAAGCTGAAGGACGTAGTGGACCGCGCTCTCGCCTCCAGCAGCTACTCAGAAGTGAACCTGGCCAAACTCTTTCA
The DNA here is from genome assembly GCA_027475355.1 of Coilia nasus. Taxonomy (NCBI): domain Eukaryota; kingdom Metazoa; phylum Chordata; class Actinopteri; order Clupeiformes; family Engraulidae; genus Coilia; species Coilia nasus. The sequence continues at coordinate 29,164,287 of CM050203.1, forward strand.
GGCCTTCGCAGCTTTCAAGTAAACCTGCCCCTGTCCCTCAGTGCACCAGGTTTGATGTGTGGTCTCTCAAAGCTGTCAATGCTGCTTTTTGCAAACGTTGGTGAGACTCAAAACCAGAAGCTCATAACTGTTACCTCAGGTTTAAAAATTCCCTGTCTGTATTTAAAATTACAACTTTCCATTCAATGGACTGAGTGTCATTGTTATCGATCTACATTCCCATCATCCCTTTCGTGTTAAAGCCTAACATCATAAGGTGTGGGTGTCCCACCCCCCACCCCTTTTGTAAAAAATTACTTTCCATTTATCGGCCAGTATCTAATCAGAATTGGATCAGTGTTGAGTGCCGCCCACAATTAAACTGCTATGGCATTACCCTCTCCTGCTATTGTGCCATTTCAGAAGCCTTATAGTATGGCCATGTTCGGACACGGCATGCAAGCATGCATGGAGGTCACAGGTTTTTGCTTTAATGGCGGTTCGGCATGTAATGACAGCGTCTCCATCTGCCATTGGCTCTGTTTGAGCCTTGGTCAATCACCCTGCCTCCCCCCACCCTGAACGTTTTCATAGCCTGTACAGTCCTTCTTCCCTGTCTCTTTTAATCGACAATGATTCCCTGGTGAAACTGGCTGCCATGAGTGGATAAAGACCCTCTCAGGTGGGTCCCCCAGCACACGTCCCCCACCGAACCATAGCACATCACACACACACATACCTCCACCTACCCTGGGAGTAGTCCAGGGGTCCAAGGGAATACCAATCACAGCTAAGTATCACACAGACTGTGGCGTAGAGAAGGGCCCTGCCTGATGGGATCTCTGGATCTCTGCCCTGTAATGACTTCTCTCATCACCTACACCCCCCCACCCCCCACAGCACATTCACTGCACAGCAATTAGCCAATGATACATAGGTACAATGCCTTTGATTCTGGAGATGTTGCTCCCATTTTGCAGTGATTGGACACTTGTTTGAATGAGCCTTCTTTGGTGCCTGTTGAGCTTTTTGACTAAAGGCAGGAGAGATGACCGGAGAGCATTGAGGTGATGGCATTTGGGTGGTCTCTATGTCCAGCAGGTGCCTTTCATTCTGTGTATGCTATGTGTGCGGTTGTTGCATTTGTTGGGGGAAATGTTTTTATGTCTTACATGTTTCTACATTTATGATCATTTCTGTGTTTTGTAGTTAATATAATCTGATTGTATTAAGTTTTGATATGAACATGAATAAAATTATTAGTAATGTATCTCTGCTTCTGCATCTTTGGACCTTTTATGCTGCCATGAAATATACTATAGCATTCAGTTCTAGTACAACTGGAGAGATGGTATAGCACTTAACACTGATATATAGCCTACTAAGTCTTCACTGGTGCTTGGTGTGTGTATTATAACAGACCATGTCATATGTTGCATTATTTTGTAATTTATCGGCTGCCCGAGCAAGGTGTCTTTCACAGGGAATTATATAAGGTGATAGCGAATGGCGCGCACATTGAAAGACCACTTAAAAAGCCGAAAATGAAAGTCACTGCAAGTGCTCTATTTGGGTCTGTTCAAAGGTTTCATTTATTTATATATTTAATAGCATCGACTGGGGGCTAATGCTTAACAGCAGCGAGAGTACTACATGTCGCTTTGCACTTCACTAGATTAAAGTCATCAATTCATACGCTCAGATTCCAGGTCCAACATTCCTCGGAATCGGCCCGCGCTTTATCGGGCTCGCGAGGCTGTTACCAAACTACAGCACTCAATAGCAATAAGGCTTTGCATTCATTTCACCACTAAGCTAATAAGAACAAATCGTTTTTGTTATGCTAAGCTTTATTGCCTGTCTTTTTGACCAGAATAGTTGTGTTGAGCAAAGCGATGGACAAGGTAGTCTTTGATGAGGGAATTAGTGGCCCATTCTCTCCCCATTATTCATAGCGTCGCGGAATATGTAAGTACCAGAGGTGTCAAAAGGAGAAACGGTCCTATTGCAAAGTGCTCCCCTTGTTCGCCTGAATGGGGGGCTATGAGATGATAAACCGCTTAATACACCAAGCTAATTGGATGAGGGTAAAAGAGACGGGGGAATTGCGGCCAGTCAAAGGAGGACAGAGTGCCAGTGGCCCACTATTCAGCCTTTTCACCGTGATTTCTCCTCCATGACTCCAAAGGGAGGCGAGGGGCTCATCAAAGCGCCTTTAGAGCGAGTGCTCTGGCTGTCTCGAGCCGTGTCCGAGAGGCACTGGGGTTTGATTAACCCAGTGGGCCGAAGCAAAGGCCGGAAGAATTTGAAATCAAAATCAAACATGGACTGAATGTGTGATGCATTTGGAAGTAACACGGGGATTCGTATTATTAAAACTGTTTGTCACTAACACAAATATGGAAATCGTCGTATTTAACACTAATTGTACCTGCCAAAGGGGAAATTAATGAAGGCAACTATATTTTTTTAGATTTTGTAAATGTGTGAAGATGATTATTGGGTGTTCCTTATTCGCTCCTTCGCAGTGATTTGAAATGGATTAAGTCCCGGACCTGCCTACTTTTAAACTTGGCCTGGTTTATCCCTTGCCTACCTCCACTCAGTCGAACATTCCCCAGATGCTATGAGCAAATTTGGTTGGCATTCATTAAAAACAAGTCCACAATGAGATTAAGACATTCTGTGAAATCTCATAAAAGTCCAACAGCAATACGCACCAGTGGTCTTTGGAAGAAACAGAATTGAGTCCCCAGCCCTCACCTACTGAGTGCGGGGCTAGGGAGAAAAAAACGCATTCTGTAAGCTAGCCTATATTTTTTTCTTCAAAGTCCACAGGAAAATTAGCAGCACCGTCTCGGAGGAAGTGTGAAGGGTCTTCATAACGATGTTTACGTGTTTAATGTGGAGATGTGTAATGTGTACGCACACACCCAAAAAAACTATCCCCCAATCGCTTTATTCCCTTTCTCCTTGATCCTGCTTGTGTGCTGCGTCAAAATGAGACGGATTAACGGGTGTAAAACAAGGAAAGAAAGCTTTTCATTGGCCTAAGCAATAAAGAGGAAAATTAATCCTAGAGGTAATTTCACGCGGTTTGGTTCAGCACCATGGATGGGTCAAATGGGGGAAAATGACGGTGTTGAAAAGAGCGCATTGATTGCAGTAATGGCATCGCCTCTCCTGTGAGATCCAAAGGAGAGGATTTGGGAATTAAGTTGGGAATTTGAAAGAAAGACTTACTGATAAACTGGATGTTACTTCATTAATGAGAAAGAACTCGCAGCGACTGAGTTGGCATTACAGCTGTTAAGACCAATTTAGTGTCGTGAAAAGTTTTGAAAGCATGTTTTGTTAACCGTCAAATAAAATGGTTGTATAATTGAAATCCGTGGCTTTTGTGTAGTCTTCACACGTTCAGACCCTTTCCATGAATATATTGCGTGTTATTTAGGCTATCGTTCCAAGTCATGAAAGAGCTCGGCTGTCCAATTGCTGTGAAATTCTTGTGTGTTTGCCAATATTTGTCTTGTATTCAACTGCAGAATTCGTCCACGACCCCACTGTGTTGTTGGGATTCGAATGTGCCTCTCTCACTTCAACGCAGCCAGTATAGGCTACGCATTTATAGGGTTGTGTATAAACTGTAGGCTGCTTTATCGATCCTTATGTCCTCTTTCAAGTTACACCTTCCCTGCAGACAGACTTAAGATTGCTATAATCACTAATGCCTTCATTCGTTTAAGTTGATTACCTCTATGACGGTGTACAGTAAAGTACATTTTGACGATGTTTTTTTAGCCCACACTCTAATATGCAAACAGCCGTTGCCATTGTAAGAAGGATTTAACTTCTAACAGTTTACAGTTAACTTCACTTAACTGTGCTGACACCAGGTATAACTAAACGTCCCTAACCTATCCAATTGTCTTTTTTTTACACTTTTTTACAATGGCTGGACAAGGAATCAAATCCTCTTTTAGAATGTTACAATTATACAATTTAAAAATGATCAAACCACTTTACGGTAATTCATACAGTGTACCGATGGCTGTTCCAATTTATGCATTGATATTTAACCCTGTCCACTGTATCTCTATTAACGTATCATTGTTATAAAATATCACTGCATAACGAGTAATCAAGCACCATCATAATTACAGAGCAAAATATAGACGCCTATTATTTTTCTTCAGCTTTCCCGATACAGCGCCCCCTTATTCTGAACAAACGTGAAACAGACATTGGAACAATGAAATAATATCACCAGTTTTTATTCAGTTATAGTTTAGCTGGACTAAGCCAGGGCAATTTACACTTACTTATTATCAATAAAGCATCCTCTCTTCTCCTTCAAAATGCTCTTGAGCAGAGAGTGAACATAAATTATAGTCTAAAAACCTAGTGTCTCAACATAGGATGTTTTCTACTCAAGAAACATTCATACAATACTACATCAAGTGCATCTTTTCAAACTTTTTTTTCTCCAAATATACAAGGCTCTGTTAATTTTTTTCATGTTTTCTTTCCATTTTACAACTGTATGTACATTTATCCATCAGTCTCATCATGGAGGCTGTGGGTTAAATCTAAAACATCACGTCATCTGTCTTGCCAAATATGCCACAATGGCAAATCCGATAAAATCAAATGATCAAAATAAGAGGGCAAAACAAGAGGGCAAAACAAAAAACAATTGATGTATTAAGCTACACAAATGACAAATGCTCAAAAGGTCAGTTTTTGGAGTGGAGACAAAAACTATATTAATGGAAAGACTGAGTCTAGGACCAGAGGAGTAAATGGAAAGAGTCTCATGCATTGACTGGGGGTTTAACTTTGGTATATTGACCTCTGGCGTGCAGTGGATAAGGAGCACGGGTCAGCCAGTGCACCCTGATGCTCGCTGATGTGAATTGAGAGACAGCGGAGGGGTTGGATGTCCTCTCCCCCCACTACCCACTATTAGCCCCCAGCTCCCCTCACAGTGCTCCAGTGGTGTGTTTGAACACTACGTGTCATCAGGCCGGACTGTATTTGTGAACACACACACTAAGTACACCGCTAACAGGAAATGTTCAAGACTGGTGGGCTATAAAAGACGTGTTAGGGGTTAGACGGATGGGGGGTGGGTTCGTTAGTGGTGATGGTGGTGTGTTTTGGGTGACTGTGTGAGCCAGTGTCTTTCCCTGGCCTGACAGGCTAAGTTGGCACAGACATTAACAGAACACCCTCCCACCACCCCCCGCCCACACACACACACACACACACACACACACACACACACACACACACACACACACACACACACACACACACACACACACACACACACACACACACACACACACACACACAGCCCCAACCTCCCCAGGCAACAGATTCACATCACAGCCTGTTGCTTTAGAAAGATGAGTTCAGAGAGTGGACTCGGACTGCCCATCCACAGGGTCTCTATGCCGTGACAGGCAGCAATGACGGGCAGCTGTCAACTTCTAGAAAGCACCTACTGCAGTCCAGTTGTGCTTGAGTTTCTATGGATTTGGTCTTGCTTTAGTTTTGGAAAAAGGGAGGGGGGGGGGTTAAGAGAAAAGGAAAGCAGGAACATTGTTTAATCTCAGATGGGCAGCTGGCAGCGAGAGGGAGGGGCGGGGGTGGCATGGCATGGTGGTGGTGTGACATGGCAGAGGGTTTGGCCATCAGCGGTGCTCAGCTCAAGCCCAGCTTAGCTTAGCTCAGCACACCTCCTTGCCTGCTGCGCCTGACGGCAGGATGTTGAGCTGGGTGAGCTGTGCCGAGTGCTCCTTGGCCTTGAGGCGCAGGGCGGCGATGCTGGAGGCGCGGCGGTCGGCGGCCGTGGAAGGCGAGGGGTCCGAGGGCAGCGCTGGGACCGGCGGGACCTGGACCTGCACCTGGCCCTCCACCACGGGCGGGGCAGGCTGGCGCAGGAGAGCGGCCGCCGTGGAAGCACTTGTCAGGGGACCCATGCTGGAGAAGAGTCTGGGGACAGGCAGCAGCAAAACAGGCAAATGTTAGCACCATATATACATTTCGTTTAGTTATACAAGAAGTTTAGTTGCAGTTAAGATGGGCCTAAGTCAGTTTAAAAAACTGGTGTACAGCAGATTCATATGCCATACAGGACAGAAGAAAGGCTGAGGGCTCAGTTTGTCTGGAAGTAAACTCCAGGACAAATTCAGGCCCTGATGAAGGCCTAGTACAGCCGAAACAGGTCAGCATTTTATACTGTTACAGTTTACCCCATGCTTGTTCCATAAAGGTTTTTTTACATTTATTTGCCTGACTCTGCATGAGAGTGCCTACTATATTACTATACTATATATTAAATAGATTTGATGCATTAGATAGACGGGTGTGCATCAAGGCATATTAAAACAATGTTTTCCAGGACTGTAGTATAACAGTACTCTGTTTGACCACGGGTTTTTAGACATTCATAGAGAAGTGTGTGCCTCAAATTGCAGTAAGTCTTGCTGCTCAAACAGACTGTGTAAACTTCTTTACTCTTAAGAGGTTGGTCTCCTTTACACCTTGCACGATAGGTTTTCAGCCATTCAACCATCAAAATGTTAAAACTAAAATTAAAAAGATTTTCTGTTTTTCCATATTTTTTGTTGCTTCCATATAATTAGTTGTCAGAGTAAAATGAATGTCAGAGCATGAATGTGGCTAACCATATTCAAAATAGCTTAGTCAAAAAAAAATTAGTGCCCTGATCTGTTGCTGGCACTTGTAATGTTTTCTCTGAGCTAAAGCCTGAAAGCATTTAACAAGGCCCTGGGAATAAATTAGCACCTTCGCTAGCAGCTTGTGTCTCAGCATCAACCACTTGCCAAATTAGCTTCTTCGCTGCCATGATTTCAATTTAGCATATCAAAGAGCACTGCAGTTGCTGCATCCTGTACACATGCACACCTACACTCACACTCATACACTGGATTCTTCTCAATCCATTGCAGTCTTCTTTGAATGCTTTGATAAGGAATCCGTCAATACATAGCAAACGAGTGTGAAAGGGAATACAGTTTTTTTTAGGATTCTGTAACATTTTGGCTGTTAATCTGATAATTTGGGAAATGTATTGGCATGAAACACCTAAGTGTGTGGGAGGGCCTAGGGGTGTGGTGAGTCAAATTGGCAAAGTAAACACGTAACTTCTTACCTGCCAAAGGTGGGCCCAATAAAAGCCGGATGTCTGAACATGGCTGTGCCCAGGAAGGTGCCCAGCCCGAGAGGTGTGGCGGGGGGCAGGCCAGAGCCATTGGGAGGTGGAGCCAGGCCAGGGAAGGCGGCGGCAGCAGCTGCAGCGGCGGTCCAAGCTGACTCCAGCACGGGGTGGGGGTGTGGTGGAAAGGGCCCCCCTTCCAGGTAGTGGCTCAGAGGGTGGGCCGCTGCCAGGTGTCCCGGGAAGGGGAGACCGGGCGGATGGCTCTGCACCCCGGCCTTCTCACGCTTCCTCCACTTGGCTCGGCGGTTCTGGAACCACACCTGCGAAAAAAAGAAGTCACAGTTAACTAATGAAGCTTCAGGCTATACACCAGGTCTGAAAATAAGTTACATTAATAATCTTGGAAACACTTTATACATAATGGTATTCGATGTGTTTATTTTAAAGTATACATATAGATAGATTTTTTCCATATTTAAATACAGTGTATTTTTAAATATGAGATTGTAAACATTTTGTGGAGCAGTAGCATTAAATTTGTCATTCAGAAGGTATACTCCTGCTCACAATCTGTAGTTCCTTTTAATAAGTGGAAAAAATAGGCGGAAAGTCAGCGATAATTACACGGCCCTAACCCACGCTCTTCTGGTCCGTTAGTTTAAGATCGCTAATTAAAGTCTGCTTCAGACAGCCCCAAATCGGGCGAGGGGGCAATAATTTAGAATCATGTTAACAAAAGATTGGGAAATAACAACTAAACAGAGTCTTCCAACAATTAATGCGCTTTAAATTAAATTCCGCATGTGACCTCCAAAGGCTATTTAACTTTCCCACGAGTTACCCCCAATCCATCCCAAACCGCTGCAGTTTGTAGGCCCACGAAAAAAAAAAAAAACATGGCCCGCAGGCAGGGACTGACAATGGGGAAAATGTCAATAGTAGGACAGTAAGTAGGGATTCGGGACTATGGAGATATATCTCTCCCCTAACACCCGCTCCCTCCGCCCCCACCCTCTCCAAACACTTGCTTAAGCGCTGCCCTGTTTGAAGCTGTTTTGTATTACATGGCCCCTGGGGAATTTATGAGTTTTATCACCTCCTGATTGAGCCCGTTAAGTGATTTGTTCACCTACTGCCCCAAACAGACATCTGTTGTTTTATGTGTTTGTACTGTCTCTCTGGTTATGAGAGTTGGTCTTGAACATGCAAAGCACGCCATGAATAGAAAGAGCGGGGAGGGCAAACACCTTTAATAGTCTCTCATTCGCTCCAAGTGCAAAGCTTTGGATCAATGCTGGTCTATTGCAATCACAAAATGGGAAATCAAATAGCATTATGCTGCTTTCCCCCTACCCCCTCCCTCGCTCCGGCGCTGAGAATTCAAACACCATTTTCTCCCTGAAATAGCCATGTTTGCTCTCACGCTAAGTGCGCTTTTATGAATCGGGGGCGTCCGCGTAATTGCCACTAAAATGTCCGCCTTATAGTATGTAATAAGTTTCGATAACAGGAAAGAGTTTTTCGGCGTTTATGATCATTTAACAAAGTTTGGAATAAACACTTTCACTCGGATGTGCTTCCAAGATATGTCCTTGTGCTCCATCATAGGCCCTCCGTGATAAAACTATACATGGTAGTCGAAGACGAAGGCCAGCACTGTATATTAACAAGTGCGCAAAAAAACAATATTTCATGCTTTTCATAAAAATAGAGAAGTACTGCCAACCACGACAGCCAGGCGGAACATTTCATTGGGTACTTTTCTTGTAATTGCAGGCTACAGTGCCGACCGATTTTTTTGTTTTTTTGCAACAAATCAGACATCAGCTACAGTGCAATGCTTACTTGTACGCGTGCCTCAGTCAAGTCCAACCGCATCGCCAGCTCCTCCCTTGACAAGAAATTGAATAGAGAAAAAATCATGGGGAGAAAAAAAGAAACGGAAAATGGGTTAGTAATCGCCCTTAACTGAGACGTTGCAATTTTAAATTGACAATGACAGTAAATTGTGCCGGACAAATCTGAAAAGCGCATTAGGATGGAAATTTTAGCCAGTAATTTAGTGACAATCGAAACAGTATAGTATATATGGTTATTAAGGCACCCCTATATATGGGCCTATTTTTTACCCGCATTGTGAAAAACATAATAGCTCCAAAACGGCGATCAAGCATTTGCTGGAAGCATAGGCTACCTGCCAAAAAGACTGCAATAATCTGCCGCGAATGAATAAAAATCGTCAATGAACTTGACCAACATACACGGAATATTTTGTAAAAATAAATAAATAAATAAATGGCAAATCGTTTGCTATCCTCTTTAAAAGGAAACTTGGTTTATTGTCACCTATTAGCAGTCTTATCTAAAGTGTATCGCCGGTTATATGGATTATTTGCTTTCTCAAAGGCGATAACACGCACCACCTGTTCATTCATATTGAAAACAAAAACTGTCTAGACATATTATCCAAACCCACAAACTCTTCCGCACTTAACATGTCCATTCACATAATTGTATTTTTTTATTTGAGAGAGCAGTGTTCAGACTTCGTTTCGTGGTGCAATCAATTGCTTAGATGCTATTATCATACAATACTTAACACTGTAAGGATATCGTGCAGGCGTATTCTTTTCTACACGCAAGCTTTGGCGCACGCTTTTCCTTATGTGACACAAATACCGAATCAATCCACCTAGCTGTTCCCATCAAGGAAACAAAATGCAAAGGTGCTGTTTTTGATCTGAATAAAGCAAGATAACCGCGAGCACTCCCCACAGCCGATATAGTCTACGCTCACTGTACAGATATCATGTGTACCACTATTGTTCCAATAGTAACCTTGCAACTCTGGATTATTGTGCACATTGTGCCGACACCTCCCAGCTACCGCAGGCCCAGAAGGAAAAAGCTGGTTCTCGGGAAAAGGCTGTCAGGAGATATGCAATGAAATGACAGCAACACCGACTAATTGGCCCTAAGAGGGTCGTATCAATATCAGCGATGACAATACACTGCACATAGTTTGACATAAACGAGTTAGTGCACATTTGGAGCTATTGTCCCACCTTACATAAGCGCTTGGATTGAATGACACTTTTTTTTTGTCTTCGCATTGTTAGTGAAGTAGAACGTAACTCTGCCTCTGATTATCAAAAGCAGCAACCTAAGAGAAAGTCCAAATAGTCCATACCTAAAACTAATATTCTATATGTAGGCTACTATGTGTAATTGTTAAAAATAAGGTACGACCTGTGGTAAATAAAATGCAGATGTTTCCATAACATATTTTTTAGGCCTATATAATATATTAAAAACTACTTTTAATTTGTCTTAAAAATGCCCGACAAGGCGTACATAAATTCAACAAAGATATTCTATATGGCAACAAGGATAATACATTGCCATTTCCCAATCTGTGGCACCTTTACGATTCTCTTACGTCAGTCTTTATGGGCCTATTCTGAAAGTTAACCCGTCAATAAATTGATAGTGCTGGTTAATTTATATTTATTTCCTGAAATAATAATACATTATTAATAACAGTATTGCATTGTTTCTATAACCACAGAGCTCAATTTCGCGCCCTGGAAAGAGGAAACTTTCAAGTATAGGGCCTACCTCGTGAACACATCTGGATAGTGAGTTTTCTGGAAAGCCCTCTCCAATTCCTCCAGCTGATAGCTGGTGAAGGTAGTCCTGTATCTTCTCTGCTTCCTCTTCAGCATGCCCTCTTCCGAATCGCTGCCCGCCGACAAACAAACGCTGTCCTCGCCATCTTTTACATCCCCATCGGTCTGTAGACTCTCTTCGTCCTTCGGAGAGAGTTCAGCGTCTCCGCATGTCTCTTCCTTCACAGCATCCTCTTCGAACTTCAGCGTGCTAAGTTCCACAAGTTCTTCGGCCCCGTGCTCTGGACTGTGTCCTTCGTCGCTGTGACTGAAGGACGCGTTCTCTCTGTAGGACTTGCTTCGACTTATGCTGACTTGTGGGGCTTGGTTGATTTTGAGATTTTCGCAGGCCTGGTCCAGAAGGCGCTCTCTCTCTCCCCTCTCGACGTGTTCATGATAACCTCTGGAAGTGTCAAGGTATCGCCCACCGGGACCATACAGCCGACGTAGTTTCGGTGGCAGGTGCATGTCTGAATCAAAAGAATGTCTTTTAGTAAAGGCCGCGCAAAAATGTACAAGTGAATAGGCTATATTAACAATAGGGTATTTTAACAATTCCATGCAAAATAGCTGATGAATTTGGAGTGAGTGGTACCTTAGATTACCTTGGACTTCCAAGAGGATGAATACTAATATTACGTTACAACTATCATGCAATCATAATGAACAGTGACAACTATCAGTCCACTGTATTTGGCCTATAACAGCCTATAATATCTCCTGGATATTATGGCAACATAAAAGGTTCATACTGCTACAATGTCAAATTCATATTTCACCACTTAAGTGTCTATACAAGTTAAACACAATAAAACATTTTCTTTCCTCTGGTGAGACCAGAAAACCATATTAAAATGCGTGACGCTGATGCATTTGAAAAATGGGCTATGATACTTTGCAATAACATACTGCAGTAACAGTTGGTAGTTGTATCTAATCTGACCTTTACCAGTTAAAATCTACAACTTGCCTGAAATCCTCGATAGTAGTAGGCTACAGTAGGTTAGTTGAGGTTGTGATATCGGTTCTGCAATCTTACCCTCAGCACCTTGCTCGTTCTCCGCCCTTGCCGGCAGCGGTGGCAAACTTTGCGCCCCAAGTAGTCTGACTTTGCAGGGGCTTTTCCTCCCGAGGATACTGTCTATGCAGTATGAAGAGAGCAACGTGGGCGATTTGCTTTTACACTCGCCTCTGTCGTGAACATCTTCGTGGTACGGACTGCTCATTTTGGTCTGTCGTTTCTCAGGTGCAGTTGGTATTTGAGTGAGTGAGAGGCTCGTCTCGCTCTGTGTCTCCCCCTCGGACGCTAATAACATATGCTGCGAGGCGCTACAGCTGCGTGCTCCATTCTGTTACATTGACGTGTATCGCCAATCTGATTGGTTCCCGGGGGAAAAGGGCGATCTGTATGTATTTTGACATTAAAGTTCATTTACACGAACGGAGCTAATCGAAAGATGGATTGTCCCTGTGAAGCTCTTCTCTCGTTTACCCTTCTTACTAAAATTCACATGACACAACTTCAGTAACATATATAACCCAGTTGTGTTTTTATCCAGCCTACAGATATAGAAATAAAACATTTTATTCCCTTTGTAGAATGGGCAAAATGTTTATCCGCATCTGTTATTGTATTTGTATATAATATTAGAATTTAATTTATAAGATATTATTATTATTATTATTATTATTATGATTATTATTATTATTATTATGTAAAAACAACTATGCAATTAAACATGCGGTGGAATGGAAATTGTACTGTAATGAATGCAATAATAATAAACACTGTTTAGTATTTATGTCTTGTTTAAGTTTACAAAGAACACAAAGTACTTGTGCATGTAGGAAGAGCACCTTATAGGGAGTAGCTCTAAGTAGGCTATTTATGTTCTTCTGTATTGTGTAAGATTATGTGTGACACAGTGTAATGTTTAATTTGAACATATTCACAAACCCTAGAACTGTTGGAAAAGGTTGAAGCTCAACTGAGCCAATGATGTGCCTATAAACCACGACATTGGCAAAATATTGTTTCTGGCCCTTGTGGATGTAGAAGAATATATAGAAAATACCAAAAAATTAAAGTGGGCTATTCGCCATGAAAGATCACTCTCCCCACACATGTCGACCACACACGCACGGACACACGCACGCACCCAAGAGCACACTAATTGCCTGGCCTCTTCGAAATTGTTGTGGCGATCAGATAGCCTCAGATGATTGACTTAAAAAGTGAGGGCGGTGGTAATGGACCACTAGGGATGCCGCCGATAGCTGGACGCGCTTAGGCTGCAGAGATAGATTGAGAATGTAATTTTAAATGAAAGTCCATTTAACCTGCTGCGAATGGTGTGACCCCGAACATCGCTCAAAGCCTTCACAACAAAAAAGGGATCATTTTCAGAATTCAATCCCAAACTCAAACAAGCTGCCATTTAGACTACTTCTTATCTTTTCTTCAGGCGTTGTCAACTTTGTAAGTGCAAAAACTGAGGCCATTGAAAACATAAATAAAACAAAATGTTATGAAATGTCTTTGTAGTTCTAGTGGGTTAACTTGCCATATGTCAAGACATCTTTTCACTGGTTGCTGTAATTCATATAGGCTACAGAATGGTTGCTTCGTCCACGCCTCTAAATCGGCATATCATAGACAGATGACGACGAGAAGCTGTTGAGACAGGAGCACTGTGCCATCTGTAAAAATCCAGATATTTCAACTGATTTTGTAGTGTATAAAAAGACTTGCTTGTCAGATGAAACAAGGCGTACAAGCAAAAGGTGTAGCTCTGATACAACGCAAATAATGTAGGCCTATTGCATTTATTGAGTCATATTTTTGTGAGAGCAGTTGTATGGAGATCAACAGAGTAATCACAATAATAACAATATAACGCATTTTCTGTGGTCACAAACAGGCGCGTAATGCAGACGGGTATTTAAAGTCGCTATGTAATTTAGGGCCACAATTTGATTCATTTATACGCGCACTGTTATTAACCCAAGAAAAGAAATGTCAGCGACTATTACCGCCAGCAGGACATCCGCGCTTTGTTTAAATGCACTAATTACACGAATACATTGGGAAAAGCGCAATTTTCACATATTCAATTTTCTGTCTATTTAGTGCGCCACATGCGGATGAGCAGTTAGGTGTCCGTCACTTCAGTGCACTCCTATTACCCGATGCTACCGTGTGTCATATTTTCCCAACAGCCTAACTTGATAATTTCCACAATAATCTGCTGATGTTTGGAGAGGCATTGTGGGCACACTGGCGCAAAACAGACTGCCACGGTCAGGTTACTTAGTCGGCCCCTATAAGACATCACTGGGATCTCTGTCGCGGTGGTGTGTGTATGTGAAAAGAGATTCCACACGACACTTCAGACATGAGAGAGTGCAACCGACAAGCCTCAATTTTGACGGGAAAATCAGTATGGGGGTAGGGATGGGGGGGGTCCCCAAATGATGGTCCAACTTTAATCATTGGTTCCACCTTTCAGTTAGCGCCATCTACCGGATGACCATGGCAGAGAGGTCTTCATTATCGTCAAGCACTAATGGAGACCTGACGAGTGTAATGTGTCTGACAGTAATTAATCGTTAACTGGTGGAAAAGTTTGTGTCTAAATTTTAATTACATATCTGATTCCATTGATTATGCTTGATTTTAGATAATTGCTCATAATTGCACATTAATTAACACATTTTTAACTGTCAATTTGGCTGTTACCACTGCCATAACGCTCCTGTTGCTCCATTGGATTTATATAGGTCCACTCTCTCATATTTCTTATGAAGTACAGTCAGTTTAAGTCATTTTGGTGTGTGTGTGTGTGTGTGTGCGTGTGCGTGTGTCAATGTATTTATACAGCACATTTAAAAACAACAGACGTTGATCTAAAGGGCTTTGTGTGTGTGTGTGTGTGTGTGTGTGTGTGTGTGTGTGTGTGTGTGTGTGTGCGTGTGTGTGTGTGTGTGTGTTCAGTGGTAGGGCCCCTTGTTTCATGAATGTATCAGATATGGCTGTAGAACATCACTAATGTATCACATAGTCATAGCAGACCATCACTGGTTTACTGTGCGCGCTCAGCTTCGACGACAGCTCGGCGCGAGTGGCTGTGTGTCTGCTCTCAAGTCGCGTGGCATAATTGGATGCTGCTCTGGTTTAAAGTGCGAACAAAAAGACGAGCTTTTAGACGCGCGCGTAAGCAAAGTTAATTAGTGGTTATTACCACCCGGCATAATGAGAGTGCGAGGGAGTCAATTTAATGACTTTGTTAGTCTAAGTTTAGAATGGCAGGCAAGGAACAGAATGACAATAGCAATCCTGTACGTAGTGATCATCCGTAATTTTCAACAGTAACACGCGCTAATAAAAACAATGGACTCTAATTTCGCAAAACTGACTCGATCATTTGGATGTATGCACAAAAAGGCATTTTGTTAAGAGCGATGTGCGCTTTTAAGCGTATTACCCTGAACTGTCCGCGGGAATAAAGTGGATGGCAGTAGGGTAGGCCTACACTATACTTAGGACCCAGGTTCATCCCACTTTGGGGACTTTATTCTTCCATATCAAGTGGGCCTGAAAACAATAGTCGTTAATTAAATGAGCCCATAGCTAGAAAACGTAGGCTATATAGCCTGAAATAGACAACTTAGGCCTACTTCTAACTAGTGGCGCTGCTGTTCTGCGAAATAATACAAATTTGTGTAAAAAAATACAACAGCACTCGTTGCTGTTATTGTGAATAATAATATGAATATTATTACACACACACACACCTGGCGGTGCGTTTGCAATACAGTCCTTTCAAATGACCATATGATGCGTATCACTATAAATAGAATAGGATAATTTGCCTTATAAGGCCTAAGAAGGCATTTGATATTAGCATGTGTAATCGTTTTTCTATATTTGCTACAGTGCGCTATTTCATCTGCACCCGTTCAGTTACAGGATATTGCACTCTGCTTGGCATTCCTATCGATTACTGCAAGGTGGAATGGCCTCTTTTAAATGCATACAGGTGAAAAGGTCACAATATGACTTGCTGCAATTCTGCTGACCAATTTTGTCCATGTATTGCTTCTTTGATCATGGGACACTTGAAAGCTCTCATATGATGACCTATCATGAGATTTGTCTTACAATTTCAGGACAGTTACGGAACAGCTCACTAGTTAGTGCCTTTGTCTCTTATTGACTGCTGAGTGGTATAAATAAAAATAGCCTACCGAAATTCAAGAATAATATTTTCAATTATACCAATCATCCAAATGTATGCAGATGAACATCTTTTTCCTTCTACGAGCTTATCAAAACCTGTTTCTACCCCCTTGAATCTGAAGGGGTCCATTTATTTAGTTAGCATCAATAATGTCCTAAAATGCCGCAATGCAAATGACAGTTGATTAGGATAATTTAAGGACTTCGCTACTATCTGACCTTGTCTGAGTTTTATGTAAATGATCAAAAATCACATAATGAACCAAATTCATTTAAATATCCAGAGAATCACAAAGAAATCTATTCTAGAGAAAAAAGTTATTAGATTCTTGATTGGCTTAGCTCCGCGATATTACAAATCTTTGTTATTTTTTGTATTGCAAAGGACTAAAACGTAATAAAAAAATATTAGACAGTAGGCTATACCAGGCCTACCATGCAACATATACCTGGCTGGGTCAGCAGGAAATTAACACTATCAGTAAATGACTGACAATAAACACTATCAGTTCCTCATCATACCATTTTAAGCCTTCAGAATTTATATTTGTTCAATCTTAATCATGATGAAATGTTTGACGGCTTCAAGAGCACATGGAGAGGTTTTACTGACACCTAGTGGTCCCATTATGGCAGTGTGTATGTTTGATTCTGACCTCATCGGTCTTTTAATCGATTTTCCATCTATTTGAAATTTCAAATTTAATCACCTGTGACCTATAGTTGGCGCTGGGAGATGGAAATAAGACTCTGTAGACGTTTCAGTGAGTCAGGGAAGACTCTGATGGTTTAGCGAGGCATACCTAGAAGGGTATTCGCTTAGGATGGCTCCAGATACTTATCACCAATAACAACCCCAGTGGTTCATCAGACATCATCTCAAATGAAATTAGCTTCCTGCCATGCGCTAGGATGTCAGCCCAGGTGTGCAGCTGTGCCTGTAATGACAGCGCTACCAGTGGGTTTCTCTGGGCACAGGGGCTCAGAGGCAGCAGTCCCTTAGCTATTGTCCCAATATGCTGCCAATTGTTCTGCTCCTTCTCTCTCTCTCTCCCTCTCTCTCTCTTTCTCTCCCTCCCTCTCTTTCTTTCCCTCTCTCTATCGCTCCCTTGTTTATCATTCCTGCCAGGACCCAAAGGCTGCTATACAGTACACACACAGACATACACACAGACAAACACACATTTAACATACCAGCTCCCCTAGTAATCACATACATTTGATTTCTCAGCTGCAGGTGGATGAGGTGCAGTAGGGGTGACCAAAAAGATGTAAATAAAGTGTGTGTGTGTGTGTGTGTGTGTGTGTGTGTGTGTGTGTGTGTGTGTGTCACCATACACACACATATGACATACAAGCTATAGCACCTGGAGTCCAAGCTGAGGCAAGTCTTGTAGGGTGTGTTTGTGTGCTTGTGTATGTGAACGTGACCACAGGTTTTTGTGGCCAGTCCCCCTCAGTGTCAGGGGCTGCAGCAGGGACACCGAGGTAGCATCATTAGGTTCATGGTGGTCTTCATCAGCGCTGGAGAATTTGACTTTTCCAGACCCCTACACCACTCCAGCCCATCCATCCATCCATCCATCCATCCATCCATCCATCCATCCATCCATCCATCCATCCATCCATCCCCAGGCCTATTTAGGGGAAGAAAAGCAATTCTGTGGCGGACTACAGGCTTGGGGCGGCACAATGGGAGGTGATGCAGCCGTGCAATCTATATTGGATTTATTCCTGTCCCATCTCCAGGTGTTTGGTGCCCCCGCCGCGAGGAAGTCATAACAGTAAATTCTGGGACACTACAGGGGTCATCATGCCACAGTGGAGATGGATCAGAGGCACCAACGAGAGGATAGAGAGAGAGAGAGAGAGAGAGAGAGAGAGATGAAGAGACAGAGAAGATGTTTGCCCCAACATAGTGAATTTCTTTTCTGCTCTTCCCTCTTTCTCTCTCCATCTCTCGCTCTCTCTCACTCTCTCTCTCTCGCTCTCTCTTTGCCACTTCATGTCTTTTTCCCCTCTCTACAACACGAGTGAGTTAAAGATGTTACCTACCAGGCACTTAATAATAAGCTTGGGCTCTAAGAGCTCCAGGTGGAAGGTGCTGAGATGCATTTATAAATATGCAGGAATTACGCTGAATACTCCGAGGCCACCTTCTTGGCTATCTCTTGCTCCATGAATGTTAACCATGTATAACCATGAGTGTATTTACATAATTTCTCTGGTATTTCTAATTACACCAAGATTTTCACAAAGGTTTTATTTTGACACAACGCCGAGTCCAAATCACCAGTTACACATGCCCACTAAAAATCTCCAGGCATGACCACTACCTGTTGTTACTGTGTCACTTTTGTCATTTTTGTCTCTGCGTCTCATCTACAGTAGCTATCCTCATTTATCGCTACTAAGCTTTCCAATCTCCTTTCTTGTATTGGCAATCTGCTTTTGCAGAGAGAGAGAGAGAGAGAGAGAGAAAGAGAGACTTTAAATCCCTATGACAAAACTGATTAAACCCCTGACTAATACCAGCAACAATTGCCAATACAGCGCAATAGGATTTCCATTTCAGGTAATTATGTTTGTGTGTGTGTCTGTGTGTGTTTATGTTTTTCGTGCCTGTCTTTTTTTCCGTACTCTTAAAAGTCCCACATCTTTATAACCAAGCAATTCCAAAGCAATTTTCTCAGTGGGTGGAGAGTGTAATTTTCTATTCTGTGACATTGTGATGTGTAAGAAACTAGGAGTTGTTGATAAAAGGTGGCTTGAAAGTGTGCGTACAGTGCTTTAATGGCCGGAGTGCTTTGGGCTGGGGTGGAGGGAGGGGGGGGGGGGTGTCGTGGAGGGCACCATTTAATGACTCTGGAATAATGCCTTTCTCATTAGTGCGAGCGCACAGGAACTGCCAGGGCCCTGAACTGCAAGAGCGTGGCGTGCCGCAACAGTCTTTATCTTCATATTAAACCATTTGCATAACATTAGTGCAGGCACTGGGGGACTCGGACGGTGAGTCGCACTTCATTTTAAAAAGAGTATAGTGGATGTCCCTGAAAATCTAATCAGCGCTAAGTGGGCCAGGCGGGTGTGTTGGTGTGGAAGCAGGGTGTTGAGGAGGTTAAAGCACTGTAGCCTGGAAAGAGGCCCACCAATTGTCCACACTAACGCGCACCACGGCCGCATCTCCTGTGTGTACTGTCTAGTGGCTTTTAGTGGTAATTATTAGACATTAGGATTACTAATTTAGGTTGAAATGTCACTGGATTTAAAAAGGTTTTGAGTTTAAATGGACATAAGCCTCAGGAAGGTTAAGTAAATTAGACACCAGCCAGTAGGCCTATGTGCTGACCTCCATGCCTTTACCTCTCCTTTCCCTTTCTCCTCTCCTCTGAGCTTCTGAGGTACTTTCTTCTCTGCCTCTCTCTGTGACCCAAATTGGCTACAGGGTTATAGCCTACAGAATTCATTCCATGCATAAAATCATAAGGGCCCGTTTTGGGAAGACTACATCAAAAAACTTTGATCTAAACAGCTTTGATCGGTCATACTTAGGGAGGGGAAATCAGACTCATATTTGTAAGCGACCCCCCCGCCCCGCCTCAATCGTCTGTCTTTGCAAGCACCCTATCGCATGTCATATGTAGTTCAATCGTATATGTGCTCTCAGTAGCGTTTTCATCAGGCGTCCTGTCCCTCTGAAAACATACAGAATAGCACAAACACACTTAGGATTCCATCAAATAGGATGGCGGCAAAATTAAAATCAGTCATTTTTACCCTGAGGAGCAGATCAATTTCCGCAGACTGGCTCGAGATATTTTCCGGGATTAGGCTTTCTCGTCTTGAGCACAGCACCTAAACTGCCTGACAGCAGGAGCTCCGGCACAGCTGCACGCTTCACTAGAGAACGGTTACTTCTGCTGCTCCGAGTTTATTTGCGCCTCGCTATGAGAATTGCCATCATTTGCCCCGCCAACCCACCATCCAGCTCAACCCCTCCTTCTTATTCTCGATAGAAAAGCAGAAGAAATGTTTTTTTTTCCTTCCTGAAAAAGAAAATGATTGAATGGAATACAATGAAACATGGAAATTGTTTCCTCGTCATGTGGTAGAGCATATTGGCTATTTGTCTATCGCCTTCTTTCATGCATTGAGAAGAAAAGTGCACTGATGGAGGTCAGTGATCTGTCTTGGCAACTGTACAATCGTGTTGACTACCGTATATACCTTGTCTATAATGCAGTCTCTGGCAATATCCTAGGCCTTTTAGCTCACAACATCATCATTATTTGGTGGCATCATTTCAGAACAGCACCAATACCCATGTGGCGCACCATTACATTCATGCATGCATTGTCAAAAACAAATCAAACACTCAAACATCAATGAATAAACAGTGGCAATCCGCTCTTTATCACGTAGGCCGGGTACTAAATGAACTTTACTCTTGGTTGAGGTTTGGTTGTCTTGGACGGAGGGCAGGTCATTATTTGCCCACCTTTTCAGTGACCATCCCGCCTCCCCACCTCCCAAAAGTGCAACCCAAAACTTTACTCAACCTACGTCACGAACTATGTCTGGATTCAATTAAAGCCACACTGAGAAATAGCATATATTCAACCAAAGCCTCTGGCTGGCTTTCTCACGTATCGACAGAACAGCCGGGAACTAGCTGAGAGCGGGTCAGCCAAAAACTCCCTGCAACTTAGAAGTTCAACGGCAAGACGCACAATGGCCGGTCTTAAGGTATTTTGACTATTTCACTGTTGCTAACCGCAGGCTTCTTGTTCGTTTTATGTTTAAACGTCCTACTACTGGCCTACATTAACCTACAATGTGTCCTGCAGAGTACCGTTAAACGCCGTTTTCCGTGTCTTTCCACAGATTTCTGTCATTTAATGTTTAACCATTTTTATTACGCATAATGCAAACATGACGTCAAAACAACGCAAAATGTTGCATTTTTATTATTTGTAAAGTTATAGGCCTACTTTAGTTTACGAACATCTATTATGTACGGAAAGTTTAGTTTGCATTGAAGTTCGCTTTGAAGATGGTCATCTGAGGGGCGTTCCCAGCAGCCAATCAGATGGCTGGAAACAACAGCTGCCCAGATGTCAGTGGTAGCCTAGGAAGGTTGCGCACAATTCTTTCCTTCTGTTTTTAAGCAGCTAAACATTAAACGTACTCTTTAACTGCTCTGAGGTGTTCTACTGAGGTGTACTATAACTCAGCTGATTTGGTGAGAGACTACAGTTTGTAGTTTTTTGTAAGTACAGTAAAATCTGATAGTTCGGATCTTGTAGTGAACAGCACTGTTTTCACATCTTTTAAGATTATTTTTAATTTCATAATGTATCAAAAGGAAGTAGAGCATGGGTGTATAGTGTGTATTACACATACAAAACATCTGCATCCTCACATGCTGTATGACCTGTTATGGATGCACTGGAGTCGCCCTTGGAAAGAGACTTGCAGACCCTGCATGACTCAGCGAGTTTACTTTGGTTTGTGCTTTGGCCAAGTTGGGCTGCCCTACAGAGACAAAGCTCACTGTGAGCCAACATATTTGTAGTCAATTTCTTATGCCTATCACTCATACAAGCCTACACACAAACACCACTCACAAAATACATGCTTTTATGAGTCTTGAATCACTGGTTTCTTAATTTTTTTAGTACCTTACTGGCTTTGGGAGTGAGTTTGCTTCTGAAGACCCTCGCTGTCCAGGAGCACTCCCTGAAGGGCAGGTGAATAGCAAAGCTCGTTCCCATAATTCTTCCACACATGTTTTATTTAACCATCCAGTCCATCAAAATCAATACTTCTGTTTGTTACAAGCAGCTGTGCTTGAGTTCTGTTGTAACTCATTAAATAGGGAACCTTATTTGTTCTCCTAGAATAACCCCCAGGTGTGTCCCTATGGGCTATATGCAGAGCAGCTGTCTGGGTCTGCGTTCACATGTCCACGGCCCACCAACAAAAGAAGGTACCCCTTCTTGTGGCAGCTGGTTTAGAGGATGGATCTCCTGGTCCATCAACTGTTGGACTGTTAAAAATAATTTCCATCAAAGTGAATAAAATACATGGATAATTATCATCAAAGTGAATAAAAATATATAGTTAATTAGCACTAAAGTGAGTAAAAATATATGGTCAAATGTATTGTGTTGTCGTCTTTCTGTAGCTGGTTGTATCGCATCCTACCATCTGTTCGGCACAAGCCCTTCACACCAATGAAGTGCGAGGACCTAACTGAGAGCTGGAATGAAGTTGAACCTGACCCTAACCAGGTAGTAACAGGCATGTTGGCAATAAACATTCAGTGATAGCTTAGTGCTTAATATCCCATGTAGTGTTTCCCATTTACTTCCTCATGAATCCTTTGCTTTGTTTCAATAATGTGTCTTAGCTGAGATGGCTGCCATTCACCATCCCCAAAGCCTCTGAGAAAAAAGTGGACTTTGTGGCAGTAAGTGCAGATTTTGTTCTAAAAAGGTACAGGTATTAATGTCAAAACTCAGGGTTTATGACATTAAAAATGTATACACTTTCGATTCCCATGTGTGCATCTGTAACTCTAACTTACGAATAACATTTTTGAAAAGATGGGATGTACATACACACATTGTAGTGGCCCTTTGCCTGATGTGATTTAAGTGGCCTCCACATATTTCCATGCCTTAATCACAGTAACATAGTCAGAATGACAATGACTGGACCTTATGCTACTGTGGCAAAAACAGCTTTTGCCAAATGAAAATATCCTGGATCATAAGTGCTATTGGAAAGCTCACTGGGTGGAGGAGTATTGCTGTTCCTCCCTGTGTCTTACCATGTGTTCGCCCTTCCACATCGAGGTTTGGATTCATTCCTGTGTGTTAATATGTCTCTGGTAACTATAGGGTCTACACACTGTGTGTGGAGCAGGAGATTCCAAATCCCGAAATGGCATTGCCATTCATGTGTATGCCTGCAATACATCCATGATTGACAGGTTTGTGTTTATAAATGTGCAATTGAATACAGTATGCCATCTACATAATGTTTTTGATGTAAAATGATACAAAATGTATTAAAGGTGTACTTCCACGAGAAACCGTTTAGTACTTGCTCTTTTGAAATATGATAGGTCACCCCAAGTTGCATATGCATGCTGCATATCAAAATGTTTTTCTATCCCCGTTTTCTATATCAGTCAAAAGAAGACAATAGGCGGAAAAACGATCCAATGCGAAAAGGGCCTTCGGCATGACGTAGACGTGGAAATACATATAAGAGAAACTGACCGAATGGGCTTTAAATAATGTTAGCCTGTTTGACTGACTCGCATAAGATTAGCAGGCTAGTTGAATGACTGAACTACATTTAGCCGGGCACTTGCACTGTTTTGTCATGCAAATATTACCATTCTGAAACGTTCATTGACAAACGGTCAGGAAGCGACTGTGCTTGTGCCATCTCTCCTTCCTCTTCGGATTCAGGATCAAACACATAAGGCTGTATCTCCGTAGACATTCTGTGTGCAGTTTTAGCGCTGTCAAGTTGACTTTTCCCCTTTACCTTATTCTGCTATCAAGTTGACTGTGGGGCAAAGGAAGCTGCAGGGAGCGTGCCTCTGGTGAAATTGTGTCGTTCTCCCGGCCCCACCCCCTCTACCAAACTAAAACAGCCTGAAACAGAAGCACTAGAACACTTTTTTTCATTAAAACCAGTGCACAGGGCAATTATTAATACTAGAGAACACCGCAAAATTAATGAAAACACGATGGAAGTACACCTTTAAACTTGGTCAAAGGAGAGCAAATTGCAACATGGTGGTACACATAAATAGGCGAAGAAAACGAAACAACGTTCTCTCTGTTTTCCTTACAGCTGCTTCCAAAATTCAGATGGTGACTTCCTGATTGGTATGATGAAATTTAAGAAACAGTCATCGTAAAACAATTGTAACCGCAGCCTACATTAGTGGCAGTATTATTTTACATTGGTTACTGACATATATAATATGACGAATATCATTTTAAAATAATAACTGTTTTTGCAGTGCCCCAGCAAGGTGAAATCCTTATTACAACTGAGTTTGGGAAGATGATGGTGGAGCCCAATGAGATATGTGTTATCCAGGTAAGACATGAACCTACAAAACAGCTAAGAATGACACTTAAATGTCATCTGTATCCATCACTTGGTAAAGCTGTGATGTCTTCTTTGTCTGGCTCCACCATGCATGTCTGCTGTTCTACAGCAAGGAATGCGATTCACTGTGGACGTGTTTGGAGAGACCAGAGGCTACATCCTGGAAGTATACGGTGCCCACTTTGAGCTCCCAGACCTAGGACCGATAGGTACTCATTACATTACATTACATTACATTAGGCACTTTTATCCAAAAGGACTTACAAAAGAAGGATACAGCAAGCTTAGGGAACACAGAGTAGACAAAAGCATGCCCCCCCCCCACCCCCACCCCCCCTGCACACACACACATACATGCACGAGGCACCTAGGTAAAGTATTGGTTAGCAGAGGTTCGTTTTGTTAGGAAGGGAAGCAGTCTCGGAAAAGAAGAGTTTTCAAGATTTTCTTAAAAAGGTCCTCAATGCACTGTGGTACAAATATGTAGTAAACACATTACAGAACCCAAAGGATAGATACTTATTATTTAAACATTGATAATGTCACCCAGGGGCCAATGGCCTGGCCAATCCAAGAGACTTTCTGGTTCCAGTGGCCTGGTATGAGGATCGCCAAGTCAATGGATACACCATCGTCAACAAGTACCAAGGGAAGCTCTTCTCCTGCCAGCAGGTGAGGGATAATGTTTTTTCTTTCATCAAAACATTATCCGGGCTGAGTGATGTCAAAAACATTTGAGTAAATTTGAGTTGCTGTTTGGCTTATTTACCTGTGCATGTTTCCCTGTAACTAGCTGCACATACAGTGTGAAGACAGTATTCAAGGTTTCCCTTTTCAATAACCAGTTTAAGTGAATAAAGCACAGTCACATACCTTTTGCTTTAAAAGATATGTTTTGATTTGGTCTACGTATTTGTTTACTCTGTAATCCAACTCTAAAAGAGCCAGTTTGACAATTGGAAATCTGACAGTCCTTTTGTGGCTAAATTACCTTTAATTACTTAACGCATCCTGCTGTCTCACTGGATACACACATATCCTTTCCCAGGCAAAATGTTTTGTGAGTTAAGCATTAATTTGAGCATATTTCACTCTGAAATTATTTTCCAGAGTGTCCTGTTGAGTGGATAATTTGATTGACTTGTTATGGCTTCCAGGCGAATGTGGAAACAGAGACAGTGGAACGGTGGTTGGTTTTGGCGACACACTGGGCACGCAGTGTCATTTTTCATTACGGGGAAAAAAAAGGCGTCGGGAGGTGTGTGCGGGACCCCGGTCACCTGTTAGCACGCAGGATGCCCAAATCGAGGGCGCGAGCTGTTTTTCTCTCGAGATAGATGCAGCCCACCCCCTCCTGCATAAAATACAGCAGGTTTGTGGACCCCATTGTGGGGAGAAGGTTGCTGCCTGGTCCCGCTGTTTTTTTCCCTCCAACAGAGAGCTGAAATTGCTCAAATTAACTTATTATTTGCTTGACTGGGCCAATATGTTTGTGTTTTGTGTTTGGGAGTGATTTTTCTTTTTACTTTTTTTAATCTTGTCTGCTGGGAGTTATCATGGGAGTTGTTATGCCTGTGAGATAGCGAGGCCTGGGGTCTTGTACGCCCGGCGGGGTGCAGCAAGTGTTTACTTCTGGGAATTTATATTATTGTACATTGTATAATTCAATTTTCTGTGTTTTGTGTGGTTGCCTGCATCCGTACTTTCAAACACAATTGCGGGCCCTGTTGCTCCGAGAGTGGATCCATGTTTGTTGTGCTGTTTATTTGACTGGTCTCTGGGGAGTCTGGTAACAACAGGGAGCTCTGGAGGTCAAAACAGTATGCAGTCTCTTTTGTAATGAATTGTATTGATTTTACAGCCACTATTCCGTCTCTTCACAACAACATTATCAGCAGATAGTTATATAAAATTGCGATCCCTGCAACAATCAAGATAAATATTACTACCACACTACAAATGCTCCCCGATTCCAGTTTTTATCCTACACCTGGACAGCAGAAGTGTGCAAAGTTTGTAAAAGTGTGACAGTGTGACCAATCACTGAGTTTATTTTGACACATAAAATAAGAGGGCAAAAAAAAGTGCTGTTTATTTTGTTGTACCACCACAACTATATCTACTGATTACTGCTGACTTACAAGTCTGTTTGTTCTTCTCTCCCTTCAGGACTTCTCTCCCTTCAATGTGGTGGCATGGCATGGAAACTACACTCCTTACAAATACAACCTGGAGAACTTCATGGTCATCAATTGTGTGGCCTTCGATCATGCTGTGAGTCACAGTGAATGTCTTGTTTTTTCTCTCCAGTATGCTCGTACTTACTCAAGCTCATGTTTAGGTATGCAGTAATCTGATTTTTTTCTGTTTCACAACTCTGTAGGATCCATCCATTTTTACTGTGCTGACAGCCAAGTCTACACGTCCAGGGGTAGCCATCGCCGACTTTGTGATATTCCCCCCTCGCTGGGGTGTGGCTGACCGCACCTTCCGCCCCCCTTACTACCACCGTAAGCCTTACACATCCCCATAAACATCTACTGTAAGCATAGAAACTGAAAGTCAGTGCCTATGTAGATGCCACTTCTTTGGCTTCCTCGTAATTTTCCCCCTCCACGTGTATGGAATATTGATTGAGAGCTCCCCCTCTTGACCTTACAGGGAACTGCATGAGTGAGTTCATGGGCCTGATCAAGGGTCACTACGAGGCAAAAGAGGAGGGCTTCCAGCCTGGAGGTGGCAGCCTCCACAGCATGATGACCCCCCATGGACCTGACGCAGAATGCTTTGAGAAGAACAGCACTGCTGTGCTCAAACCCGAGAGGGTTGCTGAGGGAACTATGGTAGGGATATGTCTTTTCAACAGAGCTTGCGGGGTTCTTGCATTAAACACATTTTAGCATTTACCATTTGTACCTGGTAATAGAAGACCCTCGTTGTGTTGTTTTGCTAGGAGAATAAAGCCACAAGGCTCGTCTATTAACAGGTTTGCCAGAGTTATCTGGGTTAGGCACTCAGCCACCAACTCAGAACACCTCTTACTACTACATCTGTTCCACTGTTGGTTGTTAGTTCCCAGATGTTCATGTTAAGATTGTGTAAAAGAACACAAAGGCTTCTTGGTATTGGTAATCTTCTACTGAGATAAAGACACACATTTTTACACTCACACTATTTTCTGTGTCTACAGGCCTTCATGTTTGAGTCATCGTTCAGCATGGCCGTCACAAAGTGGGGACTGGAGACGTGCCAGCGCCTGGACAAAAGCTACTACAAATGCTGGGAACCTCTGAAAAGCCACTTCAATCCCAACTGGAAACCCACTAACAAATAGAGCACTTCAATAAAAATGAAGTTGACAAACACATTAAAAGGGAGAGTAAAATAATTCCCATAATTATTACATTAAGCTGGCGTAAAACATGGGGTGTACGAAAGGAAGAAAGTAGCTCCTCCACTACACTTTAATGTATTCCAGGTGAAAATAAATAATGGTACAGTACAACTGCTTTATCTGACAATGATCTTCCTAACATCAGACTGTGTGTTTTATTTTTCTACCATCACCAACAGCACTGCATAAATAATGCAGCACACTCTAACTTGCTGTCACAATCTAAAACCCAGGACACGTCAAGTTTGGAACAATTACTTAACTTTATTCGGACAGTAATAGACTTTAAACATGTTCATTTAGACATTTTTGGACCTTGGCGGAGTGGATCAATATGAAAGGGGATATCCTCTTGGTTGGGTTCCTGCTTTGATCCTCTCCTCCCTCTGGTCCTACAAACAATGAAAAGGTGAGGTTTTGTTGGCAAAGATTTTTTTTTTTTTACAAGTAAACAATTTGACATGTGTAATGCAGTTACTTTAATATCACAACATTCATTTAAAGGGGTGTGAGCCATACAATTTAAAAATTCTCATAATATATAGCACTATGATTAATCCCTTTGCCTCCAATTAGAAGTTCTTGCCGACAAGGTAGGCTACGTCATGGTTACACAATCAGACGAGAGCCCTTTAAAATTCATCGACATTACCAATGACCATACCTCAAATACATGATCAGACACACAGTCGGGTTTTAAGTCGTAGGGTAGGCCTGTTCTTCAGAGTAATGAAATGCATATGCACAGTACTGCCAATGCTTACCCTGTCGGTTTTGAAAACACCGAACCAAAAGAGCAGGGGTACAACTGTAACCAATGTCCCTATTAATGACGTTTTCGCTGTAGGCCTGAAGTGTGGATAAATGTGGGATCTTGCGTAGACCCAGCGTGTGAGAGCAGGATCTTCCTGTGTAAACATGAAATAAAAACTGATGAGCCCCTCTGAACAGCATAACCTCCCAACAAAACGTCTATTAGCAAAACGTACATCTCTATTCAACACCAATTAGCATAGTTCACCATATTATAACGATATTCTCTGCCTGACCCACCGGTCTATGTGCAAACCTAGTTACCAACAGTAACGTTGCTCAAGCAAACCTCCAGAATAACCCTACAGAGTGTAATCACTGTTGACACGGTTGTCACTGACCTCACTGATTAAGACCTAGCACATGCTAACGTTACCTAGCAAGTGATAGCTAAAGAAAGATACACAAGGTCATACATCTTTATTCCACCACAGCTTTATCTGATGGAAAAACATTTTGAAAAAGTTAAGTAGCACATGTTTTCCTTCACCAAAATATGAGCAATCTTACCATTTTAGAAAAATGATAACGGGAAGGACATGACTTACAAACATTGCTAAAACAGTTAGCAATTACTAGCTGGCCATTTTAGGTGCAAAATACGTCCTTACAATAAGCTCTTTCCTGAGAGGATTGTTCAGCTGCACTTGATACTGTCTCTTCAATTTAGCTCTCACAGCTGCTCTGTCTTGTTCAACACGCCTGTAGTCTTGAGAAAGATTAAAATATTCCGCAGGGTCTAATGTTTTTGGCCGAGTAGCCAAGGGTGCCTCTCTGTAGTCCGCCATGATGGCAACCTTCTGCGATTGGCTTCTACATCGCGTTTATTTACGCAGGCTACAACGTCTCGCGATAAAACACCCGTTAATACCAGAGCCAGACCAGTCTATGAGCCAGACCCGGTCAGACCCATAGAGAGAATTTGGCTGAAGAAAATGTTCCCCAAATGATTATGCCCACCCATTTCCCTTAACATAATTACTCTATCACGCCACTCCTATTTAGTTTTGGGATGCGGTGTAACTAAAAACATGTATGATAATCATTCAAAAAACAATGATCTACATTTTAATAAGCATTCATGAGAATTAGCAAGACGCTTCTTCCGACATTACTCAAGGCTGAATAAATGTCTAGGATGAATTGCACAATTTTAGTTCCGTGTTCACATAAGATTTAAAACTTTTGGCAAATAATTTTAATCAGAATGTTATCCCAAATACTGGTCTACATTGGTGATTGGAAGAAAAAACAAGTGCACTGTATTAAACTTATTCTTTACTACTTCTGTGGTGTTACAGTAAAACTCTTGCATTGACATGGAAGCATCAAAAGCTTGGCTTCCCATCTGGGATGTAGAAGGGAGTGGGGTCTGGTGAATGCTCAGACTTGACTGGGCTTGAGATTTGGGGATAAAGGATGCTGCTATTGGTGACAAACTGGCTGTCATCCTGAGTCAGCTGGGAAATTTCACACTTGATATGGTTGGACGGGTCCTGTCTTTTTTCTGCAAACAGGAAAATGAAGTTCATATGTTTTTTGGCCAGCAGAGACTGCTATGGTACTGCTGTGAGATCGCAGCCACAAAGCCATAAAGAACTGTAGCATAAGCACACAAACACAAAGAATATCTTTTTGGTAAAGCATTGCAAAATACCTTTTACAGAGTCAGATGTCTGGCTAGTGCCCATTGTCTTCCATTCATTGACATACCTAAAAATAATATTTTATTGCAATTTAAAACAGGAATATTAGGAAAAATGGCATAAAATAGCATTTAGTTCAACAGAAGTCTATTTGAGTCAAAACCGGTGTTACTTCACCTTCACAACCAACTGACTGCAAAAAAAAAAAGACATAATTGTCATGAGTTACTCGTCAAAGTTGAGTGCATTCGTCCACTCCAACAGCTCGTCCACTTCCCACTCAGATATGTTATCAGCTCCCAGCTGCTGCACAGCAAACATCATGCCGCATGTCGATTTCTCCACTAACAGTGCTGTGTCTCTGTGCTCAGTCCTTGCACACAGGACACCCTCCTCATACCTGCAAAACAATCCAGTCAACTTAACTTCAGACATTGTAACTTGACCAGAGGCCAAGGTTCCAGGTTCTTTATACCAAGAACTACAGTGATAACTTTACTGGTGTGACCAACAGCCCTTCACAATACATCAAGAACCAGACAAAAAAATCAGGGTATTTTAAGTTTGCTAGTAAAAGCCTAAATCTATATCCATATAGATCTCTTCTGTGAAAAAGTAATACATTATTCTGCCATCCTCACAGTGGAAACAGCTGCCATGTGCATATAAATGTGAGTGTATTGTACTGACTCACATTTTTTTAAACCACTCAATCTTTCTCAGCTTCTTTCTCTTTTCAACATCCTGCCGTCTTAGTAGTTTGGTATGCTGATACTCAAGCCTCTTTGCCGTGGTTTCCAGAGTGATTGCATCACCATAAGAAGCAATCTGTCAAAAACATCTACAGTTCAAGCTGACCATAAACAGCAAAGGCTGAACAGCATGCACAGTAAATCCACTAAAACCCACCTTGCCTGCAAGTACTCTCCAGCCGTTGTTTTCCACACGCTGATACCAGCCTGACCTGTCGTCTTTGACAACTGGGTGGAGATTATGCACCTGTCGAGCCACAGGTTGTCTTTGGGCCTCATGTGTATAGTCTTTTGGACTGTTAGCACACAGATCCACTATGGGGCGATGGGTAAAGATCTTATAGTAGATGGTTGGTGGAAATTTGATCTAGTAGGCCATAAAAAAACCAATGAGATGTGTAGTGCATGACTTTGTGTTTACATGTTGCTCTAAAGCAAAAGGTTGGCTGTAGGCTACTCACACCACCCAGTCTAAATCGGATAAAGACCCCTGCTGCAGAGTCAAGGATGTCAGCCTAAAAAGTGGAGCAATCATAAATTATTGAAAATGGTTTTGCAGTCACAGCAGTTGGTTTTTACATAGGCTATAACATTTAAAATGTATCTAGGTGTCAGTTACCTCTCTGGGGTTTACATGTTTCAGTAGGACACGTGGGTGTCCTTGATTATGGAATTTTATAAGTCCCTTGAAGTAAGTGAAGACTCTGATATCCTAAATTACAAAAGGAATGGTCACCAGTACAAAAGGAATGCCCCCCCCCCCCCCCAATTACAATCTATATACAATTATTACACAACTTCTTACAAATACAGTTTTTAAAAAAATATATTATTATTGGCATTAGTAGTGGACGTGGCCTATCCCCAATTCTTACAACATGTCTTCTCCATGTTCTCTGTATGATTCTGACTGCTTTGTCACACAGGATGGCATATTCTGCTGGATTCAGTATGCTGCCCTCTGTAAACTGAGTACCTTCTACTGGCGTTGACGTGGGAGCACTACAAGAAGAGTTAGATAAAGAACTGCACAGATAGGTAGTAGTATACGGCATAGATATGCCTACGGTTATCTGCACAGATAGCTGGAACTATAATGTGGGCAAAAGCATGATGGTCATATTTTGGTCGGATAAGAAGATGGTTATAAGTGAACAGTGTAGATTACAATCATGGCTAATAATGCTAACCTGTGAGCATACATATTTTTCTTCCCCTTGGTTCCAGCGTCTGGACAAACGGGAGAAAATACATGAACCCGAAGTGTTTATTTACTTCATCCAAAGGAATCTGTGGTTAAGAGCAGTGACACAGCATTTTGTCTTACGAGAGGCTACACAAAAAGAAGCGCAGCCCTACATGAATTTCAGTTATTCAGCTTTGAATTTTTCAGCTACTGTCAACTTTCACAAAATCAGCTGTATCACGCCACGGAAATGTAAGTTTTAAGTTCTTACACTTGTTATTTACACTCGACAGTGGCATGCAATAAGTAGTTTATGGCCTAATATCCTACCTGGCCGGCTGTAACATAAGCATGAAGTGGCTGGAGTTTCAGAAAGATTCCAAGCGTTTGTTGCCTTAGCAACGTAAATGTAATCAAAAAGTCAGTTCATCCATGATTTCATCCGTGACTAATTTCCAGAGGACTCGTCGTCTTTCTGGGCTGAACCTTTTGAAATAGCCACAACGTTGAACTTCATTAATTTACAGTTGGCGGTTTCTGAATTTTTATTTTAATCGCATTAGAACAGACCTCCCGTCGACAGGTTTATTTTATTTCTTAAGATGGGTAGTTGCCTGTCTGAGTGACTGGGGTATTGGCTTTCAGCGTTTTAGAATAGATAGTAATCTGGTAATAGATTGATACTGTTCCGACGTCAATGTGAAGTCTGTCTACTATATCTTAGCTATAGTCAAATTCCTATTATTTGTGTAACCGGCACCTGACCGTGGACAGTGAACTGTACAAAAATCTTGCCTCACACAACTGAGAACACTGGCATAATGCGAATCTTTCCATAAACACGTGCACGTTTGCAGTTTAAATACGTCACCAGACCACACCTAACTACAAACCAGTTCCAAACAAAGTAAAGAGCATTTTGTCGAATTACACGCCAACGATTGAATAGCCTATAGCTTTAAGCTTGCCATTAAAAATAACAGAAGAACCCAGTCTTTTAATTAAAGCTGAAGAAGAAAAAATATGACGCATATGACATAATCCTGGGAGAGGCCCTTGTTCAGACTGTCACCCATCTTCTCCAAGTGACGATAGTAGCAACAAACTGTTTTCTCTGTGACCCACCCTTATTAATATTGTCCCGAACATATACAGTCAATGGTCCCGAATATCACCTGCATGCAACTCAACATGGTGGTAAAGATGAACATATCAGGAAAACATGTGCATGTAATGTCTGTGATTGTATGGGTAGGTATGAATCTAGAGAGGAATTCCTGTTGGAATATCATTGTTTTATAAATACAAACAAAACAATTAAAATTACAGCTTGATATCTATTACAAAGTTTTTAGGCAATGGTTTTGAGCATTTGTAGAGTGCTTTAGAATGCAAACAGGAGCAAATAAACAAAAGCAAAAAAATCCACCAAACTTACAGTGTAGGCCTACTTATTCTGTAAGGCTATATAAAAAACTCAAACAAATAAAACCTCCTTTGTTAAATAGGCCACCAAACATTTAGTAAAAAATAAGTAAATAGAATACATTCTACAAACTGCTTCAATAGAATCTCTCCCTACAGCTCTGTCTCATCACCATCTCCATCAAGGTAATACTCATCATCAGTTGTAGAGGAATCAGAACTTGACTCCTCAAACACTGACAAATTGCAGGTGTAGCTCTTTGATGGCAGGTGCCCTCTTGGAGACAGATTGTCCTGAGAAGCCCGACTGCCCGGAGAAGATGAACTGGGACCTTGTGACAGACGCCTGGAGCTGGGTGAAAAAGTAGGCGAGGGTGGCGGAGTGGGGTCAGACTCTTTTTCCCAAGGAAATGAGGTTCTCTCCAGACTTACTGGGCTCCAAATGCGGTCAGGTGATGTGTTACTCTGTCCAATTTGAAAGGTTGGGGGTTTGCCACTGTGCTGATCATCTGGGCTGACTATGCTCTCCAGACTCACTAAGTCCTCCAAGGTTGTGAGGTCACTGACGCTGCTTGTCCTTGAGCTTGACCTTGAGATTCGTCCAGGACCTGAAGGTCTACTGGACTGCACACTGCTAACAGAGAAGGATCGTTTCTGGTTCAAACCATACTTAATGTCTGATTGGGAAGACATCTGTCCCACATTGGGCAGCAGTCCCTCTTGATCCAAAGCCTTGCTGGAGCTGCAATCATTTTTTGATTCAGACAAAGATGTTGTATTCCTCCTTGGTCGACTTGTGCTAGAAAAAATCCTTTCACTTTCTGCATCAACTGCATAAAAGTCCATGAGACTGCTGAGGTTGGAGGAACCTTTGGAGGTTCTCCAGTTCGCTGGAAGGGTGGCGTACTGGTTGACATAACTGGCTCTATGGCTTTGCTGCCGTTTTGTTTTGTATTCACCCACAACTACCTGTGGTACTTTAAAAAGTGACTCATCTCCTTTATTACTTTTTGGCGGTTTGGTTGTTACTTGGTCTCGTAAAACTGGACCAGGGCTAATTATGTTTTTAGAGACTGAGTTGAAGGGAGCCTCTCTGAGTGCTGGCCCAGATTCTAATCTCTCTTGACTCTCTTTTAGACTTCCACTACTGGAAGATCTGTGGGGCAAACATGTGTCCTCTGTTTTCAAAACTGCTTCATCCTTGTGTTTGCCACTAAAAGACTGTTTAAGATGATCTAACATCCAATCCAGTCTATTCCCCACAGAATTCTTCTTGGTTTTCTCCAAAGACTGCAGGGGTTTATTTTCCTTGCCACGAGAGTTACTGTCTCTCTGTGTCCTTGACAGAAACAAACTCCACTTTTGTTCCTGTGAATCAGTTACATCCTTGCTGTCCTGTTTACACTCCTTCTGAGTAATTCTCATTGATGGATTTAGCTGATGAGAGTTTGTCTCAGCTCGGATTGGAGATGCTTGGTCGACACTGTCATTTCTTAAAACTGTCGTCTTTTCATGTTGTTTACATGTTTGTGTCCCTGTTTGTTGAGGTGAGCTTAAAGGCTGGCTAGGCGATACATTTTCAATGTCTTTAGCATGGGATGTGTACTTTAGTGTGGTTGAGACAGATTGGGTAGTGGATGGTACCTGATGAACATGCCCCTCAGTCTCTAATGGCAAAGACATTCTATGTCGTGGTATTACTTGCATTGGCCATTGGTTAACAGCATTTGGTTTTTGCTCAGAGAGTTTTGGCAGAAAAAAAGGTGAATGCACTGCAGATACTGCTGTGCTGCCGACTTCCAGAGTTTCTGATCTGTTCAATGTGCTATCGAACGAGGCAGATCTCCCCTGCCTTTGGGAAATCGTTGAAGGGAAGGCACTACTGGATGTCTGCCATGAAGAAAGGAGGCTTTTGTAAGGTGAGGGCCCCAAGGGAGATCTTTCTTTCTTTTCGGAACTATGGGAAGATCTGAGAGGGACAGAGATCACAGGAGAGTCTGTCTTTGAGAGGGACCTCTGCCTCTCATTTGCATTTAGATCAAAGGTAAATTTTGAGGCTGGGCTGGAGAGATGTCTGCTGGAAGAGTCACACCCTTTTCTCAGGTTTTCATTCTGTTCTGGGCTGGAGGGATGTTGGCTGAAAGATTCAAACCCTTCTTTGAGGTTATCATTCTGTTCTTGTTCTTGGAAAGGATTCTCTCTTCTTTGAGACAGCAACAATGAAGAATTTGGTGCTGGTGAAGTGGGTGAAGCTGGACTATGTCTGAGGGAAGAGAATGTGGTTGGAGCACAGATACCTCTGGGTCTGGATAGGGACAGTGAATCTGGTCGCTCAACTGGACCCTGGGTTAATGGAGACTGCAGTCTGTTTGGGGAACTATCCTCCACCTTCCTTTGCCATGAAGGGAAAGATGCAGCTCTGTCAAGTGGACTGTGATTTTTATTAGGTGAATAGAGTGGAGTTTCTGTGATGCTTGTATCTCTGATAAACAGGGACTTTGGGGTGTTAAGTGAGCTCTGTTGTACCAGTGATGTTTTATTTGTGGTAGTTTTTAATAACAAAGGTGAAGAAAGGTTGGCTGACTGACACAATGCATATTCTCCTCTGGGCGATACAGGGGAGGGGATTTGGGGGCTTATAGCTGGACATACAGTCTTTGACCCGTTGGACAAAGAAGGGACATCAATTGTCTTTGAACGCTGTACTCCATAATTATTTGATCTGGAGTAGCTGTTGGAATTGGCTACATTTTGTGGACTTTGTAAAACATTTGCATCTGTTTGGTGGGCTAATGTGTTCAGGTTACTTGTAAAGAGGCTGTCATATGCCCTAGGAACTCCACTGTAAATACCTGAGGAGTGTGTGAGTGTTCCTGTGCCAATATTTTCATTAATCAACATGTCCCCAACCTTGTTGTTGTTCAGAGTATCGGCCACATTACTCAAGGTGCGCCTCACTGCAGAGGTGTGAAACAGGGTGCCTTGCTGCAGACTATCGCCTTCAACAGCATGTTGCCGTCTAAGCATGGATCCCGGAGTGGGGCTAAGAGGGCTGGTTTTCGTAACATTCAGTTTGCTATGCGGCGATGTAGGTGACAGCCCTCTGTCAGTGCTGGAAGTTGTGTAAGGGGAGCTAGTTATTTCAAAATTGTTGTTGGGATATAGAAACATTCGTGGTCTCAAACTCTCGCACTGTCTTTCTTCAGAGGAGGGTGACAAAGGAGAAAACTCAGAGCCCCCCTTTGGTTTATTCATTGTGTTTGGCTGAGATGATCTGAGTTGTGACTTTGCCCTGTTCCTCTGCAATGTCACATAAGAAAGTGGCTCAGACATCCGGTTCTCCTTTTTATTTTGAGAGTTGAGGGAGCTGGTTGGAGAAACGGGTGAGGGTGTGCCTGCACTTTTGGAACTCACGTTCATTTTCCTGAGGGAAAGGAGGAGGCTCCCAGTGGTTGGGGAAGAGTCTACAGTGGAAAACTGCCTTGTCTGACTAACACTCCTTGACCAGCGCAGGTCATGGGAATGTGGAGACACAGGTCTTAACACTGTATCCGTCGGTGAAGTTAGAGGCTGGGCAGCCTCTGCTTTACCTTCTGCCTTTCCTTCACTCAAACCTACAGAAAAAGCCCGTGAGACACGCCGCTTTACAGGCCCATGATTTCTCAAGTTAAAGAGATTGCTCCCTGTTAACGAGTCTATAGAACTCCTACAGCTAGTCATGGACAGCGTATTTTCCTTATTGCTCATCTCTGGAAATACATCTCCAGTTTTGGGTTTAGGGTCTCCACAGAAAGGTTGCTGGGGAGCATGTCTACTAAAGACAGCTGTAGGTGGGTGGACTTCCTGTCCTCTTCTATTCATTTCCTGGTCAGTAGGGTTAAGACTTGCATCCGCAACACCCTGTTTCTGTTTCTTGGATCGGGCGTTCCAGCTGGGAGCAAGTGCTGTCATGACAGAAGATGTCAGCATGTCTGGAGAAGAGTTAGCCTGGCTGTGCTGCAAATTGGTTTCAGTAGAGTCAGGAGTCTGTGAAGAGGGAAAGAGGGTTTCCTCTTTGAGTTCTAAAAGCTTGCATACAATTGGTCGGCCCTTACTCGTGAACTTTGCACTGGAATCACTTTTCAGTTCATGTGGATGTGTGTGTCCCTGACTTTTCTGAGTTCCTGACACTATAAATTTAGTGACCCTAATGTGTATGACCCTTGCTGTGTTTTGTGTGTAAGGGTTTTCTTGTTCTCTGTGTCCTTTTAATATGACAGTGTCTTGTGCTCTGTCTGTTAAATCCTCAGCACAGTGGTAAGATCCAGATGCATTCTGTGATTGAATAGATGTCTCCTGCTCATTCTCCAAGTGTGATGTCACCTCTTCCTCAGCTGTGCATTGGGCTAGTTCCCTGTCAATACGATTTTGTGGAGACTCTTTTTTATTCACCTGTCAAGGAAGAACGGATAAAATGATGTCATGTTTGTAAAATGACTCAGTAAGGTGTAATCTGGAAAAGCAGTTATAAAAGCCAGTAGTAATTTACTGCAGTGCGTAGGCACAGACTGATGAGCATTTTAGTGGGCTTCACACACTTAGTCCCCAAGTAGAAAAAAAAGAAACCACCTTGTAAACACAATCACAGCCCTGCCTTACCATGCCTTCCCACTAAGTAAACACATAAAGATGGAAAGTGCCTTACTGATGAGATAAATGGTTCAACTGTGTCAACAAATAGGGGTCTTATCTATGAGTTTGACACACAAACCTAATTTTATGACTTTCCTTTGTTCATGTTGCCATAGGGAATGAAATTTGGTTGATGTTCCAAGATGTCCGCGATAACTGATTTTATGAACCACTGTTTTAAAAATGCATGATCAAGAAGCACCTCTTACCTCTGTGGTGGGGTATGTGTCTTTCACTGCTGTAGGACTGCACTCTCTTTTTAAAAAAAGAACACAAGTCTCAATTAATATTACTTTGTAAACAGCCATCATAATTAACAAATACATAGTGTAGTCCAGCATACTTTCATTCTTATCCTATTCTGCACAGTATGCATGAGATAACAATCAAGAATTATAACTGAATGTAACTGAAATGTTGTATTTTTTACATGTTTTTGTTACTCAAGTTCGTAGTGGTTTGGGAATGGGGTCTCTTATGCAAGTTGTTTTCACAATAACACTCAATAAGTACTTTAAAAGCTATCAATGGGACTTTAAATCCATCCAGACAAACAAGATCATCTGCATTCCTGTCTCCTGCGGGCCATGTAGTAGACAACAACATACAGCTTCATTGCCATGCACAAGTTCTATGTCATTTACACAAGCTGTCAATCAGCTACGTGTGTTGTGCAATTTACAAATAGTTTTCTAAATAA
Organism: Coilia nasus; assembly: GCA_027475355.1. Taxonomy (NCBI): domain Eukaryota; kingdom Metazoa; phylum Chordata; class Actinopteri; order Clupeiformes; family Engraulidae; genus Coilia; species Coilia nasus. Next base: position 29,203,088 of record CM050203.1, read on the forward strand.
AATATAAACCTCGGTGCAGAAATGTTGGGGATGTTTGGAAAGCAAGTCAATGCTTCAGATCTGAAATGCATGCGTACTGAGTACTCATAGACAGGCGACTTCCGTATTTGGACATGGTAAAAGACGTGGTGGTAAAATCCACCACGTGTTCCCATGGCAGGCTGTCTGGGTCACACTATGATGATGTCCAAAGGCCTTTTGGCAACACACAGGTGCCATGACTGAGCAATAATTTAGGATGATATGGCAACCTAGTGGTACCTTCAAATGTTTTGCTAAGTGAGTGGATAGACTAGACCTAGAATCAGAATCAGGTTTATTGGCCAAGTACAGTTACGCATACAAGGAATTTCACTCTGGTAGATGTTGGATTTTGTTTGTTTACTACAATTTAGTAGTAAACAAAGAGAAATGGCATTTAGCCATTGTGCCACACACCACTGATCACACTTTTAATTGACATTAGATCTGCTCCAGCACATAAAAATGCATTATATTCCATCTACTCTCATTAATTGATTAACTGACTTTTGATAGGCTATATGGGTTGCAAAATAATGATCCTACTTATAAGTTTACTTTTCGTTAGGGTTTTTATTATTCATTGTTGTTTGCTTTTGTTGTTGTTGTTTGTATAGCACACTAAATGACAATTGTGCAAAACAATGTGCTGTATAAGTAAGTTTGAACTTCTACTTGAACAACTGATTGATGATGAACTTAATTGAAGCTTAATGCACATGTGGAATGAATATGAATCTTGCATGATTTAGTTCCTTTTCACTTACTGACATCTACAATGTAAGTCAGGCTCACTGATGAGACATGTATAATTACACTACATAATAATATTTATAACATTATTTTTCTGGCTGACAAAGCAGGTCAGCGTATACCTACTTAATTTGATAATATACCTTTATACCTTTGTATTAGCAGATTTCAGTTTCAAACAGTAATGCTTGTTTTAAAAACAACTTCACCGGCACTGTAATTGTCTCATAATCTTTCCACAAAACTTGTTTGAGCAAGGAGACTTCACTACAAATAAGCCTTGGCAGAAGAACATTTATGTAAGAACAGAGCAAGCTCACCTGAGTTTTGGACCTAGAGCTGCCTGGTCTTGTTCTGCTAAGGTGTGGTGAAGTTGAAGGACTGAGCTGAACTGTGAAGGAGTGTGTGGAGTTGTATCCAGTCCAATAGCGTTGTTGCTTTCCTTAGTTTGCACAGTTCCATTGAGCAACTCTAGGGATAAAAAGAAAAAAGGAAAAACAACCATGATCATTACCTTATATCTCTTCCTGTTTTGTTTATCCTTTTAAACAAATCTGACAGACTTTCTGCATGCAATTACTGTTATCGCCACAGATTAAATATTTGCATAACTGTCATGCATTGTTCACCGTTTTATGTTTCCTTCAAGTGCTCATAAAGAACATATACCCTTCCCATTTGACCTTTAAAGGTACATTTTTTGAAGTCTTGATGTAAGCTCCCTAAAGGCTGTGCCCACCGATATTTGCCTGTGACTGCAAAATGCTCCATCTGCACCTGGTCTTACCTGTAGTTTTGTGCTTTTCAATGCTGAATGACGGCTTTGCGAGAGAGTCGCTGTAAGGCTTATTTGTATAGTTCAGTTCCTGCTGCTGTCCACCCGTCTGCCTCTTCTCCACTTCCCTCACATCCCATACTCTGAAAGGGAACACATGACTAAATCAAATTAAGCATTCTTCACGCACAAACACTTGGCTATAACTGACACAGACAACCAGATCTTTGGGTCATATTTTTCACAACAGTGGCAGGAGGATATTTATACACTTAATATAACATATTGATATTCAAACATATTAACTTTGCATATTCAAATGCCCATATAAAATACAGCTCGTTGATAGCCACTGTCTTGTTTCTGGTGTTGGCATAAGGCCATCAATGCCACTGCCAAATTCCTTTAATCATTATTTTGCTCTAAACTTGTTTAAACACATAACCAAAGTCATTAGAGTGAGCCTTGGTTCAGACAAATGAAAATAATATGATCGTGTTTATAGGCCCCAGAAAAAGAAAGCACTTCACAAGATTTACCCTTTAGGAAAAGAACAACTTTAGTTGGCCTACAAACGGACTCCTCTGGTAGGGAACGTTTGCATAGATATAGTAAAGAGTATTCTAAGTACGAATCTGTTCATGACAAGCTTAGAAACGTTATTTATGAAATGTAGCTGAGACCTTTACATTTTAAAGTAATGTTTTAATTGGCAGCGGCAAATGTGGAGATAGCTTAAGAAAATGTTCTACATGAGATAAGGATTCTACCTGAATCAGCAGTGGCGTATAAGAATGACTTTTCAGACAAACACAACTGCAATTTGATTAGAAACACTGTTTCATTTTTATATAAGAGACTAGCGCAACACTTGGCTTGTATTGGCTTGGCACAGCTGTCAAGTAGCTGTTACATAAAGTGGGTGTTGTCAGTTTTGGGATAAAACTAAGGAACTTGACAAGCGCAAGTGACGCATTATCTGGCTCTGGTCCGTATAGTTGTTTTGGAAGTGTATTGACAACTTTGGGTTTTTTAACAAACTTTTCCATCACAATTTACAGACGACATCTTTGCAACATTTTAAATACATCTTTTACCTCACATTTGTTCACTATTGAGCCCAGGCGAACATTCATCTACATAAAATGGTAAACTATTCAAGTTTAGGCCTAGTAATTTAAAAGTGAATTGAAGTTACATAATGTTGCAAACGTTAGCTTTTCCTAACAACAGTCGTATGTATAGGCTGTTAAAATCATTTGATTACGGTCGATCTACAACGACCAAGTGGCCTTATGTCGGATTACCTAGTCGTGGTTGGTCTCATATGTCATTGTAACTTTTATTATTCTCACTTACCTTTCTCTCTGAAAGGCGTTCCCACTTAAGTCCTTGTGGTAAAGGATAACAGCTGGGATGTTCGCTTGTCCTTTCTCTAACACACTTATCTCGCTTATGAATTCGCTCGTTGACATTATACTGTAGGCTTCGCTGCACCTTACCGAGCTTGTTCGGTCACCTCCCGCGTAAGTCCTCGGGCGTGTTTTCTTAGCGTCATGGGCTGTGCTAGTGCGAAAGAGTGGAATAGTTAGAAATATTACTGCTGACTGTTGACTACTTGACGTCGAGTATATCCATTAGCCCGTGTCCGCACTCCGCAGTAGCCAAGGGTCGGCTGAACGCAGATCTAGAAACTGATTTACGGTTTAATGTTGCGTAAACATGGATGCACTTTAGACTGTGGAAGTTTTCTTTTCAGGGAAGATATTGCCCTATCTAGGGCACCAGGAACGAGTTGCTGAGGTTGTGTGAAGACGTTAACGCCGTCGTTTGAAGTGGAAATAGATGATTGTAGCGAAATAAGAACGTGAAGATGCATCTTGGCTTATTTTGTCTTTAATAGTTCCTAACATTTTCCACACTCTACGCCCCTCGGTGTCTCAAGTAAACCATTACATGACTATGGGCCTGGTTCATTCGAACAGGAACAATGCGTTTTCGAAGTGTGACGTTTGAGGGCGATGTTGTACAAGGGAAAACATTCTTTGCACAATGGAATGACCCATGTGCCTCCCGGGCTCAGGCCAAAAGACTAAGTAGTTTGTTTTTAGACTGGGTCTGGTCTAGTAAGTGTCCGTATATGGATTGGACTGTTTTTCTATATTACTACAAATTATTAAGAGTTTATTACAGTTTATTAACAAAGGTTAAAGTGAATTCCCATAGTCTCCCCGAATGCTGCTTTAAGCATTTTAGAATCAAGCAGAACACAGTCTAAAGCAGCAATTCATTGCTTAATCTGCATAATGTAGGCTACATTATGTGTACAAATATAACTACATAATCAGTTTCATCTATTAACTTTGATCACTTGGAGCTGTCAATTTCATTTTAGAGAACAGTTGGTCTTTTATGACAGGGATAGACCCTTACCCTCCCACTCACACAAGCCAGTGAAAATGCACAGCTGAGTATTGACTTGAGTTAGAAAATCAATTTTAATCAGGATTTTTTGAATGTGTAATGAAAAGAGATTGTTTGTTCTGGCATCTTGACTAATTGTGAAGAGATTAATGATAGAGGACTGTTCTTTTTTGTCAAATTGCTAGTAGTCATTAATTACCCTTATTAACTCACAGTGGGTGGAAGTTTAAGTCTTGAACCTCTGCAGCACTTCAGCCACACACACACACACACACACACACACACACACACACACACACACACACACACACACACACACACACACGGAGGGAGAGAGAAAGAGAGAGAGAGAGAAACATGCACAGGTGTAAGTTCTTATATTGTGAGAGTTTAATCACTGTAATGAAATTATTGTATGTTAAATCAAGCTATACAGCTGGTTTAAGTGTGTATCACAGCATAGCTTTGTGACAGACAGCTTTATTCTTTATTCTTAGCATTTAATTTTACTTTATTGTTTGTGTTTTGTGTTGCACAACAAATTGCAAAAAGTGTTTTTTTTACAGGAATACTTACCGAATACTGAATACATTTCAGTACTTTTCACAAATTTACCAGTGCCAAATATTGCTCAGCTTTTCTCATGTAAGGACTTGGCTGTAGCTCCATAGGTGATACTAGTGAGAAATATCCAGTGGGGTTGTCAAGAGAAGAGGTTTTACATATTTCATAAGCTGCCTGTCAGCTATAAATTACTGCTCATCTGATGAAAATACATTATCTCCTGGGGAGAATCTGACAAGGCCAATTCATAACCGTGGATTGATTTTTTTTTAAAGAAACTGTGTGGCCACATTTAAGGAGGTCATTCTGAGCATATTTTATGATGGTTAGCATAATCAGGTTTTTAAATGTATTCCCTAAGACATAATCATGCAAGATAATTACAGAAGGAATCTTCTTGTACCGTGAGTGAAACAGGATGGATTTTGGATATTGTAATAAAAGCTGAAAGTACACACCATTTACATTTATATTTTCGATAAGTGTTTGCACAATAGGTTTACTTTAAGATTAAACATGTCAGATTCAAAGAAAACATTTTGAAAGAATGGCAGGAGAGCAACACAGTCACACAGATCACCAATAACGTTGCTCATGGACTGTTTATTGACACACATTTGAGGTACAAATGTATGTTCATGTAAACAAACAAAAAAACACTTACATTTAAAGAGATAATAATGCATAATATATGTGCTGAAAAAACAGATAACGTTTGAAACCTATTATGTTCTTAATGCACTTGTAGTAAATTGTTTTGATTGGTCAACAGGTAGAGCTAACATGCCACCATATCAGACTCTCACACATTTTTTTTTTTTGGCCTTGCAGTAGGTGTTAATCCAATTAAGTAGGACCATTAATTTTGTAAGGGGTAGTGTGTTTGGTCAGTTATTACAGAAAGTACAATATATCTGTAAAAAAGGTTGATGACATTGTTAGTTAATGGCCATGCATTTTTTGCATCTTTTTTTCTAACATATGATGATTTGGAGTGTAACCTTAGTTGGGAAATACTCTTAGCTCTTGTCCTCACTATCCTTGGCTCAAATTATATATCCTGAAATGCTTCTCCACCAGGTTTATGATCTCAAGCAGACAATGTGACAAATGTCATGATTGTACCTACAGTACTGTGCTAAAGTCTTAGGTGTGAAAAAATGCTGTCAACTAGTAATGCCTTGAAAAATTGAAGTGTTAATCATTTATGTTCATCAATTAACAAAATGCAGTGACTGAACAAAAGAGAAACCTAAATCAAATCAATATTTGGTGTGACCACCCTTTGCCTTTAAAAGAGCATTCTTCTAGGTCTATTGCATAGAGTTTTTGAAGGAACTTGGCTGGTAGCTTGCGCCAAACATCTTGAAGAACTACTACAGATCTTCTGTGGATGTATGCTTCCTGACATATACAACCAATTTGGTGTAATTGGTTGATCACACACTTGACTATAATCCTGCAAAATCCCTGACATTGTGTGTACCCCTGTGTGTGTACACTTTGTGTGCACCTGCCTAACACTTGTCAAAAAACAACTTATGCCCATCTTATGCCTTAAGTCCTTTCAGCCTTATGGGTGTTTTAACATTAAACATGTAGATGGCTAAAAGGATAAAGTACTGTCCAAAGATTTAGGCAGGTGCATTCAAACCAGCATCAGTTCACACACAGTGGTACACACAAAGTCAAGGATTTTGCAGGATTATAGTCAGGTGTATGATCAACCAATTACAAATTGGTTGTATATGTCAGGAAGCATACATTCACAGAAGATCTGTGGTAGTTATTTAATATGTTTGGCGCAAGCTACCAGCCAAGTTCCTTAAAAAACTCTATGCAATAGACCCAGAAGAATTGATGCTCTTTTAAAGGCAAAGGGTGGTCACACCAAATATTAATTTGATAGGTTTCTCTTTTGTTCAGTCACTGCACTGCAACATAAATGATTAACACTTCCATTTTTGAAGGCATTCCTAGTTGACAGCATTTTTTCACACCTGCCTAAGACTTTTGCACAGTACTGTATGTTTCAAACATTTTATGCTACATGCATATTAGGCTTACAAAACATTTGAAGCACAGCAGTAGAACTGATAGCACAGCCAAACACTTTAATTGTTATTAATGACATCACAAACCCTGGGGGCCACCTGACTCTATTACATCCAGTCATGGAAAGGTCTTGGGCATAAGTATATTTTATTCTTGTACGGATATCTGTGAATAGTTCTGCATTGTGCAGAATGAAATAAATGGCACAACAGACACCACACATAACTAAAAATGGGAGCACAGTTTAAATGGGCACTGTTTACAGCAGTGATTTTTGCAGAGTCATTGATAAACAAACCATAAAAACACATTGAAAAAATACTTTAGGGTCTACCTGTTCTGCTTCAATGTTATTTCTGAACTTGAATTAGAGCCTGCAGTTGGTCTCTGTTTTATCCATTAGACAACCAACTCACTCATTTAATGAAGAAATAATCTAATTTTGAAAAACCTCACTCGCTCGGTTTCTTAGCCCTAGCTGTGTTCAAGGCACATGGCTGGTGACTGAGAGGTTAACTGCAGGCAAGGCCGAGCTACAGTATTGACTACTGGGTAATTATGCTTAAGTGGTGACTGGCAGAGGTAAATGGCAGTAACAGATTATCTGTTTTGAAGAGATGCATTCTTAGAATCAATAAGAGTCCATTTGTGGAAATGGGGCAATTTGGGGAAAAATACACCCCTGTGCCCAGCTCCCGCAGTATCCACTTAAACACAAGTGCCGTGCTATAGCAGTTTCTATATATAAGGAAAAATGTAAAAGAGGAAGGAGAATAAGCAACGCCATAAAAACAAGCTTAATTTACATGCTTCTTGTCAGATGAATGGAAGAATCTTTTTCTCTCCTGAGGATCTTAGGACAGAGTTTCAAAGGTAATTTATGAAGAAGTGCATATGCGAATGCATAGCACACCCCTGTGTGTGTGTGTTTCTGTGAATGTTTTTTTGTTATTGTTTTCTGAGTGCGTACCTGTGTTTAATCAGCTAGCTGTGTTTTGCATCTTGAACTCTGAGTGTGTAGCTGACAAGAGAGTGCATGTTTTACAGGTTGCCCTGAGCCTAGTGCGGCTAGCTATCTATGCTCACTCCCCCAGCCGCAGCCCCAGCATGCTGCAGCCTAATTACTGATTGAATTAGCACTGAGCACCAGTCACCAGCTGATGTCACTCCGCTAGGCTAGAGCTCCGTGGCAACTGCAGGCCAGGCCGCTGCTGGGAGGGGAGTTAGCATCTGCGTTAGTGAGCTCTCTAAATGATGAAGAGGAGTGGTGCTCCGCTTCAGCCCTGTGCAGTGGGTCTCGGAGGGGTCATAAAGAAGGTCCTGTTCATTAGCTGGAGACTTTTCCCCCCGGCCTGTTTTTACTGGCTTGTCCCTTTCTTCACTTTTTAATTTTTTTCAGCACTCGGTCAGTGTCTCGCACAGTTCATCCTCTTCAATATAGCCCCCAGAAAGAGTTTCCATGGCGCCGGGTTAATCAACTCACCGCAGTTAGTCCTGATGGGTACCTTACAACACGACTTTACAAAAGCAGAACAGCCTACTTTCAGCTAACTATACAGTTCAATCAGTTTAATTGACATCTGTTGGCCCACTCACATAAGCTTGCTTGTGTGTGGAGAGAGGTATTAGTTTACACCTGAAGTGGTGTGCAGCTATGCCCCTTCCTTGTTTGGGGTGTAAAATGTGCATCACAAGGCGCTAATTCTTCTGGAATGAAATACGAAACTATGAGAACAATGCTTCGCAAGTGAATTATGGGATACGGTGATATGGGTCAATGATCGCTTGAGCCTTAGAGTGAGCCTGAATGAGAGGCATTGAGGTTTAGCGTTCCCATAGATCTGAATGTAGTTGACGCATTGGGTACTTTAATGGATGTCTGGTACTTCCTTTTAATGTTGTGCCTCATCTCCCATCGCCTTGAAGCAGCCCGTTAATCCAATCAGGGTAGAAGGAGGACTCATTTCCCCGGCAGACTTGAGGGGCCCCTCGTTTGTCTCTGCCGGGGTCAGCGATGGCAGGCATGTCTTTCTCACTCTGCCTTCCAGCTGCCATTTTTCACAGACTCCCCTGCGATCCCTTACGTCTCTTCTGGGACTCGCCGATCAGTTGCCCCTGTGGGGGATATGAGGAGGGAGAGGTGAGGCAGAAAGAAGGGCCAATTCATTTGAGGAATAACCCACCTGTCAATACTGAGAGATGTATGAAGCAGGGGTGTACGTAGTGAAGTTGGCTCACATAGGATTGATGTTTGAGTGATACTGTGGGTACACTGAACTCTACACCACAGTCCCTCTTATCAGGGCCCTCACACAGGCGAATTTATGTGATATCTTTAGACAAACTGTGAGTTAAATTATTTAAGGCTGTGGGATACAAGGTGTATTGATTGGTGGGGAATGACAAGTCCATTGATGTATAACTTCAGGGCCTGCATCAGGGTCTTGTGTTGTCATTCTTCTGGGTTCAGCAGACTAGTTCCGCACAGAAATAAGCATACACACTGTACAGTATTTGGCCTGCCAGGAAGGGTCCTTTTTCTAAGATGTAAAACCAGCACAAGCATCTTCATATGAAAACATTGTTAGTGGCACTGGCACCCATAAAAACATGATATCTTCACAGTCCAGCATTGTTCTGCTCTTGGCAAGCAGGTCTAACACAACATTACAGTGGTTTAATATGTTGATAGGTATTGTCCTGTTTGGCATATTGAAATGCTTGAAGAATGTGAAAGTGCATACCAGTGGTACCAACTAATAAAACTTTAGCTTCAGGGAAATTTTTTGCATGAACCAGGGGAGTCATTTCATTTTAAGGTGCAATCATTTGCATGTTCATGTAATTATGTAAGTGCAGCTGTATGACATCTCTGGGGAGAAGTAAATCAGAGAAAGGGAAAGGAGTGAGGATCTACCAAAATAGTGTCATTTCCTGCTCCCAGCAGGAAGTAGTACACACAGGATCAAACCACTAACCTGTTCTGATTTGATAACAAGGAAATGGTTTGGTTACGTACAGACCTACATTCAGTGCAGAATCCCCTTTTTCCAAACTTGTCTTTTATTTACAAAATATATACTGAAATGCCATGTATAAGAATAGAGAATTGTGCTCTGGCTCTTTCCTATGTTTTATAGGTCGAGACCTTCTCAGGTGCAGGCCCCAGCACTCTATCTAACAAATGCTCTCTCTAAGGGAACAGCTCTCTGCCAGACAAGGCTCTGGGCTCAGCATGGATGTTTGGCCAATAAAAGTGTCTCCTAGACAGAACAATACATTTAACCATAATCACTTAAAAAGGTTAGACTTCCTACTGGTGAGCACGCAATAATATTAGATGTCTGTCTGCCCTCATGTAAGTAAATCAAGACCCCAGCGTGATGAAATACAGAGCTGATTGTTTTATGTGGGCAAGGAGATATCAATGACAATAGACAGGAAACAGCAGAAAGGGACAGTGTTTTGTGGTGCTGCAACTGCCATGGAAGCAGTATGAAGATGGCGAAGGATGTGGATGTGGACGTTATTGATGGCGAAACCCTGGCTGGTCCGATCCTCAGATCGGGGCCGCTTGTCAGAGCCTTGCAGCCTCAGCATGAACTGGAGTCACCTGGCCCACTTCGGCTCACTTTCTGCAAGCTGGTCCTTTCCCCGCCTGCCCACCACCCGCCTAACTGCATCACATCACACTCAGCTACGCTTTTCTTTTTTTGATTACCCGACATTTCTTTTCTTCTCTTCCCCCTCTCGGTCTTCCATGCTGCCAGCATTTCCTGCCAGATCACTTTAATAACAACCCCAGCAATGCTTGCTGTAATAATGCAGCTTGCGTTTTTATTGGTAATGTGTCACAGAATCTTTTAGTGTCGTTATCGAGCACATGGCCAGCTGAGCAGCATCCACCATTCAGGAAATAACTGATCAATAGTGAATAGCAAATTAAGTAATAGCATTTTTGTGTCGATGCATATTATAGCACAGTTAACAGCCCATGGATCGGCATGGCTCCACAGCCAGATCAATCCACATGCGGGGCAGGCGTCTGGCTGTGACAACATAATTGGCTATCAGAGAGAGGAAAAGTGTGCAGGAACAATACAGCAGGCCTCTCCAGACATTCGGGCCTACATCTGGACCCATACTGGGCTTTTCTGAGCCTGATGAGGAGGCATTGTGGTCTCTCCTGCAGGAAAGGCTCAGTGGCAGGGGTGGAAATAACCACTGTTGGTATTATACTGTATCAGACATGGAGGATGGAATAGGGGAGAGAAAATGATGACTTGATAAAAGAAGAAAAAAAAAAAAACATCAGGGAAGTTAATCTGAGATTATTTTTTTGTAGTGCGTCTTGCTTTTTTCTTGTACATCTGATTCTGCTGATGAAACTGAAAGAGACAGAAAGGGTATGACAGAATGCAAAGCATGACATTGATGTAATGCTTTCAGATGGGCTATGACCAATAGGTGCTGGTTTGGGTGAAATAATCTTTTAGTCAGTGTCTGCTGAGTGTGGTAAGTGGCAGCCTGAGCACTTTCTAAAATAAAACAAACTAAATGGCCATTCCCTTACATTTGGAACAAATATCCTGAAAACATTGCTAATGGTGCCATGCTAAATTAGAAGAGAATCATACTTACAAAACAACGGTGGAACATATAATTCTGTAAAACAGACCATCTCTTTGAAATGGTAAGGGTGCCCATATTATGCCCATACAGCTGTTGTGAGGACACAGAGGGGTGAGACATAAAAAAGGAAAAAAGGATTCAGTAAGAATAATGTTAAAAATGTATTATATTTGAATTTCTAGTCAAGTGAAATGTTTAAAGAAAACTCCACATGCCAGCAAGCCCTTCAAAGCCAACATAAATCTACTGGGAATGATTCAGCCTGTGCCCATGATTGAAGCAATGATCTAATCGCATGAGGTATATCAGTTCAGGGAATTCCTCTCCTTCAGGGGTTCCTGGTAGTGGCAGGTTAATATATCCTCAGTCCGCATGGCGAAGGCTGGCCAACCTCTACTTTCTGAGGGAAATATTGGGAAATAGTTTGTTTTTTATATAGATTAATCCCCGAACGTCACGAACCTAAATATGCAATTTCATCGTTGGTGTATGCCATAATTGCCTCTGTCATGGTCCCTCAGTCGTGTTTTGAGGTTAAATGAAATAGGTTGTGGGTACGTGGTGTTACAGCTGTGGCCCTGGTCGATTAGCTGCAGTCTAGTCTTGGCAGGCGCGAGGGAGAAATCAATAAACGTTAGAGTCGAGTGGTTCAGCGTGCTCGCAACATTCGGAACACATCACACATCCCACAGCACGCGGAGAAAGGGGGGGAGTAATACTGCCTCTCCGACTCCAAGAGCGCCCCTCAAACTGACAGCCAAGCTTTACACAGGGACACCATGTCTATCCCAGAAACGGACAGCCACAGCGGCCGCCAGTAAACGGGAGACAAAGGCGCTTTGAGCCCCAGAGATTCTTTTTTTTCGTGTGACCAGTTTGAGGTTCTAGAACGTTGAAGAGTATCTTTTTCGGAAAGTCTGGAGGATGCGCATGGACATGACAGCCATACGAGTTTTGTGCGGGTTGAGCATCCTTACCGCACACGCCTGTGGCGCAAGAGTTGTGAGCGGTAAGTCATTCTAGTCTTAAGTTACATAATAAACTTGTGAAAAAGTTTAGTAAAGAGACGATGTATTTGGTAAACTGTAAAGATTTTGGACAGGATTTTTTACACACGCTATGCTTTTTTATTTTAGTGAGTTTATGTGGTAACAGTCGGTGCCAGAATTGTTTTACTGTAAATAATGAAGACAATTAATCACAGTGCAGTATTTACCTGTGGATGGAGCTTATGCAATGTTTGTTTTAGGTATCCTAAAAAAGTATGAGTAGATTTGCTTTACTACTATATCATACTATGCTGTATTTGATCATAACCAAATGTTTGAAATGTGCCCATTGTGTGTGTGTTTGTGTGTGTGTGTGTGTGTGTGTGTGTGTGTGTGTGTGTGTGTGTGTGCGTGTGTTTGATGGAAAGAGAGGTCTGTCTGTTGATTATGGAACCATGAAATCTCCAAAGACTTTTGCACAAAAAATGACTGTTAGCACACTAAAAGGCAGCATGTAAGTAGGGACACCCACAGCTGAACTCAGTGGAGCAAAAGACATGTCTGGAAAGCTCTGACATACGAAAGTGATACTGATTGATGGGGTCAAAAGTTTAAAACATGCCAAAATGGACTGGGAGCTGTTCGACTGAGCATCTTAAGAGGGATGAAATGGGAAACACAGGAAGGAAGAAAAAGAAAGAGGAAGAAAAAGTGGGAAGTTGGTGCGGAAACTGCTGAGTCCGGTGCTCCCCCCTGCAAGACCCGGGCCATTACTGGACTTAAAGTGATGATAGTGCAAATCTGGATCAGGCAATTATTTAAAGTACCTCCTGGGCAGTGAGCTAATGTTATTATTAGACTTTTAACAGAGTGTGTATTAATCACAGTTATTATTGTCAATGTGCCGCCGTAACCCAGGCTTTTTACGGGATGACTCCTGCCCTCTATACTATGACCAGTGCTTAGGTAGTTAGATGGGCCAGGTAGCAAAATGCTGCGCTAAGTCCTACGTGATCATACATCGAAATGACCAGGAGATGAAGAGTATTATTTTATTGGCAGAAAGACTGAGCTCATCAGCTTTACACCTGACTAGTCTGCCGTTAACGTCATTCCCCTACAACCGCAAGTATGCTCTACTCAGTCCTCAAGTCCTGTTAACATTGTCTGTATAAGGGATATCCAATAGGCTTAACTTCAAAAAATTTGTATTACTCAGTGTCTCATAAAGACTCATATATAACCTCTCCGGGAGGTTTATAGACTATCTACTTTGTGCAGTCTTCCTTTGTGTGGCCTGTCAGTCAGTGATGGCCCTGTATTGTGAGGGTATAAGAATGGGTGCATTATTATTAGTATGTGATGCCATTGTGTGTGTCCAGGATGCCTGTTGGACATGTTCAGCTGAAAAGGATGGGATGTATCAAAAATGATGTTAAATACACTAAGATTAAAACTGTTGCCAGAAAAATCAGTCCAGTGAAGTGATCATGACTGACATCTCAGAAAAATTAATTCATGATGAAGTGATCCTGCCTGACATCTCAGGCAAAAGAGCTGCAGAAATGGTCTTCAGTTTATTGGTTTGGTTTTCACTCCTCAAAAATGCTGAAATGAGTGGAGGTGGAGGAAGTGGAAGTAGTTAAATGCTCACTGAGTAAATGAATTAGTCTGTGTTTGTCTGTGTGTGTTTGTCTGTGTGTGTTTCTTGTGTGTGTGTGTGGGGGGGGGGGGTATTTTTGTTACCCGCTGTGAGTTGCTCATAGGTCAGATGCACTGAGGAAAAGAGATGTTTTTTCAGACAAGGAATGTACAAGTTGAGAGCCCAAACGTCCAGCCCAGTATTTTGTGTCATCCATCTACATTTGCTAATTAGCAGAGTTTTTGGACCAAGAAGCAGGATTAATTAATGAACTCCTCCAGCTTCAGCACACCAGGGGACTGAATAAGAAATATGGTGCTTTCGGCTCTCAGCATCTGAATCCCACGTTCTTTTAATGCTGTTGCCTGATTTGTCTGCTCACAGTGCAGAACACTAAATAATAAAGAAATAATTGCAGAATTACAAATCTACCGATGTCAGGGTGGCAAAGGAGTGCAGCTGGTAAAGGCATTGGTGCTATAAATTTGGAGAGCTGGGTTTGAGTCAAGCACATGGTGATTTTTTGATCCTGCCCTGTGTCCATCACCCCATTCATTTCCTGTCATTCTCTACAGTCTTATCCAATTAACAGCAGTAAATAAATAAATAAATAAATAAATAAATAAATAAACCTTAAACAATTTAAAGATCTAAAAAAAAAAACTAAATGTAACTGCGACATTTCAGAACATATTCAGAACACATTACAATACATTACATTTAGCAGATGCTTTTGTCCGAAGCAACTTACAGTAGAAGACACAAATCAAACTACATGCACATACATTTTCTACCTTTTTTCTGACTATTGATGTGGCTACATGTTGATACTTTAATACAGGCCAGACTGTGTGCCAGGGGGGCCCAGAGCAGCCGTGCTACAAGATCGCCTACTTCCGCGACATGACGAGCCGCGTAGCCTTCTGGGAGGCGCGGCAGGCATGTGAGATGGACGGCGGTTCGCTGCTGAGCATAGAGAGCGCCACCGAGCAGCGCCATATCGAGCGTCTGCTGCAGGAACTCACCAGCACCGGCTCCGGCATCGCCGACGGCGACTTCTGGATCGGCCTGACACGTGCCGATGGAGACAGCGCCCAGGAACACGCCTCGTTCACTTCCTGTCCAGACCTCTATCGCTGGACCGATGGGAGCGTGTCAGAGTTCAGGTTAGAAGGGACAGTAGTGTGAGAGAGCTGAGTAGGGAGGAGAGGTGGGATTCTGGAGGACTGGGGAGAGGCCTTAAAATGGAGAAATGTTATGATTTTAGAATGACATAACGAGGTATGACATATGATAACATAGAAACTCCATGCATTGAACGCCTTGTATTCAAGGTGTTCTCTTCAATTTTGCCAGGTGGGACTTGAACATTAGTCCCACCTCTGTGGGGTTGTGAGAATGTGATTGGTCAAATCATGGGCTTCTTAACGAAGGACCATAATGAGTTTTTGGCCATTTTTCAGAATTTATTAAGCATTTCTGCAGACTTACATCACTGGCTAGTAATTTACCCGAAACCCTATTGCCAAGCATTTGCATGTGTTGTCTCTCCTCTGCCTGTCTCTAAGGAACTGGTATTTTGATGAACCATCGTGTGGAGGCGAAGCTTGCGTAGTTATGTATCACCAGCCAACCGCCCACCACGGTCTGGGGGGACCCTACCTCTACCAGTGGAACGACGACAGATGCAACATGAAGCACAACTTCATCTGCAAATATGAGCCAGGTGACAGAAAACGTAAACATTTATTCATGCACTTATTTACCTGTCATCTATCATCTATCCGTGTACATTTAGACTGCAGTGCATCAAACAACGAGATGACTAAGGTGTGCTTGAGTGTCTGGAAGTAATTGCAATGAAAATTTGGTCTCTTAAAGTTATAGCTTTCCATACCAGCAGGATTTTTGTGTGTCTGTTATGGATATCATATCTGGTGGAACCTAAAGGTTCAATCCATCCAGCAGAAAGCCCCCACTTAATGTCTTTTTCTTCGTTTCCATAAAGACACAGAGTTACTCATTCCAGCTAACACTTGCTATAAGTCAATAGGGCACTGAGATATGCACAGACGTGCACATACTGTACACACCCACACAGAAGCTCACACAAATGGTTCCATGGTTATGGTAAAGCCATTATTTCTCATGCAGAGAGTCACCTGGTGAAAGAACAGGGAGATAGACCAGGAGTTCGTGAAACAGGTAAGGGTCTTTTTTCCATTGGTGAAATTACAGGCAATATTATATGACACACTGTGATATATTTGACAGGAACTTCTACATCCCACACATATACGCATTAACTCACATCTCTCCTGAGATAGATTGTTATTTCGGGGAAACACATTCGTAACTGAAACCTTCAAACATATGCTTTCTCATTTGTAAGGTACTTTCTATAAACGTGCCAAATGACAAAAAAAACATTGTAATGTATTGTACAGCCTTCATCCAGCTCTCAGAAACACGCCTTCAGTTTCCCGTGTGAAACTCTGTCTAGAGTGTGCCGACACCAAAAACAGGAAGACATATTTACAAATGAATATTTATCCTCAGATCTGCAGAACTCTGAGGAGTCTAAGGACAACACGCCAGCTGCGGTGCCAGACAGCGGAGACACCCCCGTAATCGTGGCAGACCCCTCAGGTACCACGTTAGAACTGTAGGGGGGCATCTACCTCTGAAGAAGATGTACCCCTTATTTGAAGTTTGTTTTTTGCAGAACAGCATTCTCAAGTTGTAATGTGTTTTTATAGTTAGCATTCTCAAGTTGTAATGTGTTAGTATAGTTAGCATTCTCAAGTTGTAATGTGTTAGTATAGTTAGCATTCTCAAGTTGTAATGTGTTAGTATAATTAGCATTCTCAAGTTGTAATGTGTTAGTATATTGCTATGTCATAGTAATGTTGTGGTGCAGTACATAATAGTAAATAATTTTTTGTTTATCTAGTGAAAAAGCCTGCAATCTGCCTGCGTGTGTGTGAGTTCCTGGTATTTGTTTCCTCACATGTGCTTCGAAGTGTTGTGATTTGCATTTGAGTTCACAGGGTCAACATATTGGTTTCAAAATGATTTCGAAAGAAATGGTTGTAAATAAACAGCTGTAGTGTAATGAATTGCCTGTGGGTTTTACAAGGCATTTTAAGTAGGTGTGTGTTTGCAACATTGCCTGCTCTCTCAGGCCCGATCACTGTGCATCTTGGCACTGAATACTGTTCCATTTCTCCGCTCAGATGTGGAAGGTACCTCTCCCTCTGCTGTGACATGGTGTTGGAGTTATAAGCTCTGTCTGTATTTTGTGAACACTATAAGTTAAACATATCTTTGAGTTCTGTAAAACTGCTATACCATGTATAGTCTTTTTCACAAAAGTGCTGTATTATATACAGAGTGGCCCAGAAAAAAACTGGACCACTTTTTAAAAGTCTATATCTCCTCAATCATTGAGGCTACCAACATTTAAGTATATGCCCATTTCATTCCGTCTCTAGTGATATCATAGTGTATGACCATGAAAGTAAGGGAATGACTATAGCCATTTGAATAAAACTAACCCTAAAAAGGTGCCATGTACACATTTCCTTTATAATATACCAGTTTTCTGAAAGTAACAAATTCAGATCCTGATGTAAACTAACTTTTTATCGCTAAAAACGTATTCAATGTGTTCTTCTACAGTGACAACATATTTATTATGAAGCAACAGGAAGCTAACTAGTTTAGTAATCTTTCTGGCACATGAGCCACATGCAACCCAATTGTCAACTTGAAAGGTCAAGTTTGCCTCCAAGTGTCCTAAGTTGGCCGGATTGTTTTGTCATACCCCTTCTCAACTTTCACGAAAAATTGGGAGAAAATTGACCACTTTTGCCTTTTTCACTCATCTTCAGTGATGTGGTGACTTTGAAAACTATGAAAGATGTGTCAGGTTATGAAGCCAAAAGCAATGACAAACTTTTTTTTCATTGGTATTTTTTTTTAACAACCACGGTGGTCATACCATCACTTGCATGGTCATAAACCATGATCCATCACTGGTAAGAGAATGTGGAATGACCTTTAATTTGTATGGTTTTAAACTGTGGTAACCTCACAAATTGAGGCGATATAATCATGTAAAAAGTGGTTTAGTTTTTTTGATCCACCCTGTAAAGTCTGTTACACAAACATGATCTATTGTATTTAGTCTTTTAAACAAAAATATGAGTTGTTTCCTGTATTTTCTGTATTTTTATACCCTCTTGAAGAGGTTTTAAATGAAACCCCTGAAGGCTCTTTTGCAGAGGCAATAGAAGTAAACCAGTCCTTCACGTTAAACCTAGTCATGAAATATTGGCAAATGGAAGTATGTGAGTCACAAAATGTCACAAAATTAAAAGTGTGTCTGTGACATAATTTGTTTGAGTTCATGCTTTTCCTGCTTCTCACGGCAGGTATGTTCCTGGTGTACGTGATCATTCCCACCATTCCCCTGCTGTTACTCATCCTGGTGGCCTCAGGGACCTGCTGCTTCCAGATGCTCAGCAAGAGGTGACCTCACATTCCCATCACACCAGCAACAGGAAGTCTGTGTTTCATGTAAACTCCTGCGGTTTAGCTCTTATTCAGTCTCTTTCAGTCAACAACCAGAAACATATTATAGCACTTCATGTTGTAAAAACAAAGCTGCACAGCTTCTAAACACACATCACTCTCTCTCTCTCAAACACGCACACATGCCCACACATCCACACACCCACACACCCACAGACACACTCAAACGATTTATTTGTGATTCATTAATTACTTGGTGCATCAGAGGTATATTCGGATGATGTACACTCATCTTAGTACAGTGGTGTCTATGGCTGTTAGGCTGTGTGTGTGTGTGTGTGTGTGTGTGTGTGTGTGTGTGTGTGTGTGTGTGTGTGTGTGTAGGTGTGTAAGGGGTCTGAGCACTGCAGCATTACAGCATGCTGGCATTATATTTCTGAGCTTCTCGTACAATCCAGTCAGAGCTTCCCCCACCGCCCCCGCATCGCGTCAATATCTGGAACATGAAGCAGCCAGACATGCACAGGCCAAAATGCTGAAGCAAGCCGTTCTCCAGCAACCCTCCTTCAGCCCCCACCCCACTTCCATCCCCATCCCTCTTCATCCAGCCGCTATACTGTATAAATCCCCCCCACCCGCAACCTATCAAGAGGCGTCTAGCCGTCTTGATGGGGCATTACAAAGCACTTCATTTGTGTAATTTATGATGTTTATTAAGCCCCCAGCTCACTCAGAGTGATGTCTTTTTAACATATTTTCGATCATTGGCCCAGACGGGGCATCTTCAGACAATGCATTTAATCACGGTCTTAAGCGGCCTGATAGCCCACCGCATTAAAAGGCTTGCTGGACCACGTTCAAGTCCCCTCACCCCCCCACCCCCTTTCCAGATTAAACGCCTTTCAGCTTTTAATAAATGTGAGGTTCCTGCTTTACAAAGCATGCCACATGTACCTGTGACACCGTACAGCCATCAGAGAAGATGAAATGTTAGAGGGGGTCTCACTTCCTGTGAATACATGTCAGGAGAACGTGCAATACGCACTCTGATGCTTTGTCTGTCTCAGCAGTTTATTACATGCGGTGTTTTTACCGCTGCGTTGCACTTCCAAAGTACAATTCAGCCATTTTTGTTTGTTTGGGGTTTTTTGTAAACAGGATGTAATTCCACCTTAATGGAGGGAGGGTATTGGCTCTTAGGGTAAAAACTGGATTAATTTATTGCCCTGGGATTGAAAAGTAGAAAAACTGCCTGTGTGTGTGTGTGTAAGGACAGCCTACTTCGCAATCCAGTTTCTGCGAAGGCTTGAGGTCAAATTTTGTTTCTTCTCTTTCTCCACAAAGCAAACCAAGGACGAAGACAAGTGTTAATCAGTCAACGCTTTGGATCTCCAAGACCCCAAAGTCAGACAGCGCCATGGAGGTGTGAGGACCCGCTTTGAGAGTTGGCATACAATGACCAACCAGTGGCCCTGGCGGGCTTATGGCAAAGGAACTGTTGTCAGCTTTGTGAAAAGTGCTGCTTGATTCTTCTGCTTCTCTGCAAAAGCAGTGTGTTGTCGCAATGTGTAACTGTCCAACAGTCGAGGTCTCCCGTGACACACAATTACATTCTCCAGTGTGAACTGCATGTTTAATCGCATTAGTGTGTATCTCATCAGCGTTTACCAACAATACCCTCCACCTGTCATTCATTTATCTTTACTTATCCCTCACTTCACTCGTTTTTATCTCCTGTCTCTCTATCTGTGTCTATCTCTCTCTGCCTCTCTCTCTCTTTCTCCCTCTCTGACTCTCTCTCTCCACCACCTACTTTTGTTGCTTATCCTTTCTTCTCCTCCCCCACCAGCTCTTTCCATTCCTGGTGTGAGGGGGAGCCTTTGCCTGCTAGTGCACTCAGTTGCTAGGGGAGGGCTAACACTAATTGGCACCAAGCACAGGGAGTGAATTAATTACAGTCATTAAGACAGATGCAAATGGGATGGAGATAAAAAGGGGGATTAAGAGTCCCAGCTGACGCAAATAGGGTCACGGCTATTGCAGACTTTGAGGAACACAGCGACACACAAAAAGAAATTAAACGGCACTAAATGCAAAGGTTACTTCACTGTGTGTGTTTGTGCATGTGCGTGTGTGTTTGTGTGTGTGTGTGTGTGTGTGTGTGTGTGTGTGTGTGTGTGTGTGTGTGTGTGTGTGTGTGTGTGTGTGAGTGAGTGTGTTTGAGAGAGAGAGAGAGAGAAAATGGAGACACTCAAGTGCTCTTCTTGTGAAATTTGAACTCAATTAGAACAAAAAAGAAGAAAATTCCCTCTTCAGACATACCCTTTATCTCAAAGCAGCCGTGCCCAAGGTTTACCCCCTCTGTGAATGTAGTTTCATTTGGATTAATGCTCACTGATTTCAGAGCAGTTTGTGAAATTAGCTAGGTTTATACGTAACTAAACCCACAACCAGTATTGGGTTTTAGGTTTTTATGGCATTATAAACAATGAGCTAATGTACGATTCAGATAAAATATATAGTATTGAAAACAGCCAATGAAAAAGAACTGAAAAATAATATGAAACATTGTTAATATTGAAAGAAAATCATATTTTAGTTATGTCAGTATTACACTTTTTGTGCATGTGAAGCTTTCTGAAAAACTATTATTTTAAAGTATTGTTTTCTAGTTTGTATACTTGCAAATATTTTACAATACATTAGTCCTGCTCATTTAAATCCATCATTTCAGGAACACTTAAGCCATATTCCCATTTATGTGCGTGTAAACCTGGAAAACAGTAAGGTCCTAAATCCAGATCCACATACTAGACTAGAACCAGATCAGCGCCATATCAGGGCCAGATCCACCATCCATGTAATAACTGTTTATTTATTGGAATGTGTGTTATCGCTGTTATTACATGGCTTTTTATGATGGATATTACACCACGATGGACACAGTGTGCAGCTTTTGGTTGTGCGTATGTTGAGATCCAGTGTGTTGCTCTGAACGTGATAAGTTGTGTTGTTTTATACTCCTTGTTACCACCAACTGTGTCCTGTAGCATGTACAGTACTGTTTATCGTTGAGGGAAAAAATAAGATGGAAAAGGGAAATTGGATTATTTTTCACTTGTACCTCCTTTTGTGAACATGAAAATAAAAGTGCTTAGTGTGTGTACACCTGCCAACCGCCATGTCAGAACCAGTATTTCAGATAGTTTAACCGGTTTGAATGAAATTAAGTGACTTCTGGAGTTAGTTGACTGCGTAAGCGTGCTGCATTTGCAAGCTTGCACCTACACAGACAAACACACACACACATGCATACACACACACATGCACACACACACACACACACACACACACTGTTGGTTATACCCGACGATACACAGCAGCATACTTAAGAGCATGATGGATCCTCCATGATGGGTCTGACTGAATGCATTCTCTCCCCTTCATAGTGATCAGACACTGTATCCTAGCCGTGCCATGTGGTATTTGTATGTGCCATTTTCTTCAGGCTGTAATTAGCAACACAAAGCACTTAAAAACACACTGGTAATTAGCGAACCAATTAAACTAATCAGTCTTTGGCTTCACCAGGAGAGCTCGCTTCACATACACAGGCTCGGGTAATTATAGATATGACTGTAATCACTGCCTTTGAAGCACAAGGGTAGAATTAAAGAAACACAGTCTTTCCCATCTGGAGAAGAGGTTGATTCTGACTAATGAAGTAAAAAGGGAAGCCATAACAATCCTGCTCTGATTCAAAAATGACACCAAAAGACGTTAAGAAATGTTTCATAATGCGAAGAGACTTGACATGACAAGTATTTCACACCTCAGATTTTAAAGGCAATGTGGTTTAAGTGTTGAGTTAAAAAGAGAAAATTTCAAAATTGCAGTTATGCAGTAATTTCAATAAGATAGTTGTCCATATAGTGACAGTAGACCTGCCTAAATATGACCCCATAACACATTTGCAAATAGAGATCCTTGTTTTCAGTGATATACAGTATCTTTTAATGAAACACAATTATCCATTATTTGCAGTTGTGATATGTGTTTTAATAAAACACAAGTATCCATTATTTGTAGTTGTGATATGTGTTTTAATGAAACACAATTATCCATTATTTGTAGTTGTGTTAGTGACAACAGGGGAGGTCAGAGGTAAGACAACCACCCCTCCACCCATGGTGTCTTTTAACCCCTCCTCTTCAGGCTGCACCATTTCACCCAGCGACTGACCTTGTGACCTTTGCAGTAATTAGTCCAGGTGTCCCTGCAGGCATAAGATTTGACGATCACAATTCAGTGACATCATCCAACTAATCAGCACTGGTGCTGGTAATGTGGTTTCAGTTTACTTTGAAATGTGGCTTTAACTCACCATGCCTTCAGACCTTCACGCTCCACAATAAGTTTGAGACAAGCAATGGAGGCTTTCAGGTCATCGTTCAGCAAATCTGATAAAGAAAAAATAAACGAATTATCCTCAGTATTACACTTTTCTGACATTTGAAGTAATTCTTTTAGACTACTTATAAGGGTCTTATTCATGTCAGTCATCTATATTGCCCTACAAAGCCAAAAGGCAGTAACTACATATTTTGTCAAAACTGAGTTTAGACTGGAAATTGACTTTATAACACCTCCTTTGTCTTATGGCTAAATGTCTTGCTTCTTCCTATTAAGAAACTACAGTACATGAAAGCATTATTACTGTTATGCCTACAACATGTTGGACTGGGCAGTATGACAACTTTAAAGACAACTTTCTCAGTTTCAGTGTTCGCTTAGTTACTGCACTTTGCTTTTGCAGGTATAAATATGTCTTTTGCCACAGTTTTACCGAGTGTTAAATTGTTTGCAGCAATAATTAAAAGTATCCCATCAGTCAGGGATGACTTACCAGCACACTTCACAGTGCACTGGTTCTGTCCTCCAGCAGTTCCATCATCACACCACTTGTAGCTGTTTATCTGGAATATTCCGTAGTCCTTTCCCACATCAGCAGATCTCACCTTATGAGTCTTCCACTTAGTCTCCCAGAAGGCCATACACACATCTACACAACAGCAGGAGCATATTCATCATTAAATACAAGAAAAGGGTCCCTTTCAAAATGTTGTGTCATGTCAAATATCAATCTGGCACACAACTACAAGACCACTGTGACAACAAATGCTCAAGAATGATTTCAATATTGTAGTGAAAAAATAATACATTTCAATAGGAAATGAACAGCTGGATGAAGTCCAATGAGTACCCTCATTTTGTTATATTAAACTTATTTTGTAAGTTTTTCACAATTTCTTTATGGTAAAAATTAGGAAAGCTTCTTGCACACCTGTTATGGTGGGCAGGCCAGTTGGAAAAGACCCAAGGTTGCAAATCACAAATTTAAGAAAGTATCCCACACACTGACTATTTCACAAGTAATGCACAAGTAATGCACAAGTAATGCAATGTTCGGTCTTAGACTGAATTAAGGCTGCTCGATTATGGAAAAAATCTGAATCACGATTATTTGGGCCAAAACTGAAATCACAATTATTCAAACGATTATTTTGTTTTCCTCAGTAACATGCTTCATTTATTGAAAAATGTATTCAAAAACATTTCGAAAAAACATTCTTGTACGTTCGCTAATTCCCTAATACCTTTCTTCGTAAACATTAGTAAGTCTCCTTTGATGTCTAATGTATACATCTAATGTACAGTAGAAACAGTAGAAAATAATTAGGACAAAAACATCGTTGCCCTCGATTTTATTTGTTTTGAGATCGTTTGGCCCTGAAATCGTTATCACGATTAGAATTCGATTAATTGAGCAGCCCTAGACTGAATCATCATAAAGTTTACAATTTCTTGATGGCGCAGAGGTACTCACAGTTGCCTAAGGAATTACCACCAAAGCCATCAAGGCCCCCATCTTTGAAGATCCTGACGACGTCACAGCGCTTGAGCCGGCGTGCCAGACACAGCGGTGCGCACACAACGAGCAGCAGCACCAGCAGCTTCATGG
>CM050203.1:29232500-29345000 GCA_027475355.1 Coilia nasus
TAGTGTCCGGAGCAGGCAACTCACCAAGGCCTCTGTGTCAGCTCTCTCTCTGCTCAGCACACCGACCTGCAGTCAGAGATAAATACAGCAACATCTAAACAACATGCTGCTGTACGACCCTACAAAGGCAAAGTGCAGTAACTATGTAAGCATAGAAATTGAGAAAAATGCCTTTAAAGTTGTCATACTGCCCAGTCCAACATGTTGTCGGTGTAATAGTGGTGATGCTTTTATGTACTTTCTTAACAGGAAGAAGCAAGAGATTTCCTCACATGACAAAAGAAGTGTTATAAACCTAATTTCCAATGTAAACTCAATTTGACAAAATATGTAGTTACTGCCCTTTGGCTTTGTAGGGCAGTGTAGTGAAATGAATGAGGAACACGTCTGTGTGAAGAAACGTAAACTGTAACTGCAAAAATGTGAACTAAAGTAAACTAAGCTTATATACACAGGGGTTGTTGTTTGAAATTGTTGGCCCTGTAAAATATGATATTTAACCCAAGTGTGCCAATTATCAACCAGATGTTGCTAATAAAAAAAAATTAAGTCCACTAACTCAAACCAAAGGTTTTCAGCAGCTGAATCTGTCCATTTTCACTGGAATGGCATTTTTCACTTGATTTTAAGAGAAACCACAGTGAAAATGGGTCATAATAGGCACTGTGCTGATAATAGGATCTCTTCCACCTCTTCCATGTTCTATGAGGGTGCTGAGAAATTTTGTTGTTATGGCATGAATCCAACATAAACATTTATTCATTATTTCTGCAAGGAAACAGACACTTAAAAATGATTAAAAAATAATAACGCGCCATACACATACTGTTAAAGGCTTACTGTACTAAATGTGAGTGTGGAAATGTACAGCACCTTCTCTCCTCTCTGTATATGGAAGGTGACTCCTGTAAGGGCTGGAAAGTGACCCTCAAAAGATCTAGCCTCCAGATTCCTGAGTTCGATCTCTCCCCACTCTGGCCATCCTGGGGGGACTCTGTGCGGAAGCCTCCACGGGCCCTGTGGGATGGTGCAGGTGGTTAAATCAGCCCCACGGATTTCCTGTCTGACAAAAGGCACTCAGGGATAAAAAAGGCACAGAGTGGCTGTAAATCATGAAGAGCTTTTAAAACAGGAACTGCAGAGTAGCCGTTTTTCTTTAGATTTGTTATGCTACAGAGTTCTCTTCAGTCCAGTGGTGAAGGCATATTATATACACACACACACACACACACACACACACACACACACACACAGGAAAGTGGTGGGGCAGATATGCCTCTATATGTATAGTCAATACCAGGCAGTGTGATGGCACAAGAACGTGATTGATTCAGCGCTGAGTGATTTCACCCCTTTACTTATACACTTATACATACTGAAGATGACTTATATGCATATATTTATGCTTAGTTTAGGAAGACATCAAATTGAATTATTCTGACTATGCACCAGTGCAACAGAGCTTAGAATACCTCTTTCTCCAGAGTCGAATATTCAGCCATTTTTCTCACAGCCCTCACACAGTCATGTACATCAGAGGATGCCTGCCTCCACTGGTGGAAGACTTCCCGCATCTGCAAAGATCCAAATTTAATCACACATCACACCAATGGTAAAGATGTGTGGGCAAAGAACATTAATAATATAAGAAAACTGCTTGTCTACTTGTATAACACCCATTCTCTTCATGACATACACTCTGGTTAAAATGAAGAATTAAAAAGTAAAGGGTCATCCAGTATTTGACACAAGTGCTAAAAAGGCGATATAAAAAACATAAAACTCACACTAAGTGCATACAGAAGTGCTAGGCCCACAACCCCAGAGTCCACACTATCGGCGCTATCCAACAGGATAAGAGTGACCAGGAAGACCAGGACGGACAAGATGGCATCTAACCGTAGTGAGACCCACCTGCAAAAACAAAATCAAAGATGGAGGGCATATGTCTAAGACAGATGAGTAAGAAGAATCAGAAGAGTTCATTCTTAATAAATGGGAATTCATTTTGTGGTGTTACACTGCACACTACTTGGGCATTACTTGGGTGTGACTACTTGGGCATCTTCAAAATCTGTAGAACTTTCAAAATGATTGTCACATGCATCACCACAGACAAAGTCACATTACTAGGAGTGGGAAAGGCTAAACTAATCTATTTATTATAATTTATGGCGTAATTAGATCTGCAGCCTGACCTGTCCATGATGATTCTGTTGAAGTGGCAGACCAGGTAGTCATGGAGAATCTGGTGGCAGTGAGTGAGGGTTTGGTCATAGAAGGCTGCAGGGTTGGCTTCAGCATCACAGTCATCACGGCCACTATGTGGCATCTCTTGGAACAGAGCTTTGACTGAAAGGCGAGAGACCATCTCCAATTGGTCCATGCGCCTCGAAACAGACGTGTACTGAGACTAGAAACAGCATAAGAAAACAAACTAGAGGTCAACAGGCAGCACAGGGAGGACGAAAGTAAACAGATACGAGCAGTGTTTCCCCTTGTGTATTATCAAGTTAAAGTTCAAGTTTATTATGTCCTTTAAAAAGGGACGTTTGGTGTGCAGCAAGTATTCATGGAACACAGGACATGAATACAAAGACATTGAAAAAAAACACACACACTTCCAACCACAAACACATTTAGGATATACCCCTTCCACCTTAACTGTCACAATAAAATACTGAAATTACACTTGGGCGTAAAATTAGGTGATGAAATTTCAGGAGTGTGTATGACAAAAGACACTTCATCAATTGCCTTCCATTAATACCAGCATGAAAGCTTAAAACTAACACAATGCAAAGGACTAACATGAATAATCTTTCTCAAACATAACCCTGCTCTTCTCTGAACAACTACCACCAAAATCAGCAAACTACCTGTGAGAAACACTGCAGAAACATGGAAAGTAGAGATTATAAATAAAGGAAAGCCTATTCTCAGTTAGGCATTTGATAGACACCGTTTAGTCCCGCCTCTAACTTCCAGTCTATTGAATCTTTGCCAGACCAAGCTCCATCTACAAGCTTGGTGCGACAGCCAGGCTACAATCCTGCCACAATGAAACAAATCTTTGTGCTCCCTCTGCTGGTCAAAACAGTGTCGGAGTTTAGATAAATTGACTAGGCATCAGCTCAAATATTTAAGGGAATTTAAGTAACTAACAGAAAACAATTAAGAATTAATTCTAGTTTGTTTAGTGAAGTGACTGCACCACTCCCATTATGTCAAACATGTTTTAAGACAGATATGTCCATTGATGGGCATTTTGGCTTCAGAAGCTAAAATCCCATACCATGCATTTGTTCCACCAATAACTTAACTTATCAACTTGACAGGTAGAACCAGGTGATTTTGAATTGTAGCTTCTGAATCCAGGTTGTCTGTCACTGAATCAGCCTTAGCAACTAAGGAACATCTTTTTCCCATGGGCAGTCAGAACTTCAAACGCACCAGAACAGTGATAGAACTTTTCAAATATGCCTGTTGTCACTTCACTGCTGCTGCTGACTAATATTGGCTAATGTCAAATTTGGTTTTGTCACCTCACTGCTGCTGTTGATTATGTTCAATATGAGTTTACCCCACTACCTCTCACTGTGCAACACCTACAGCATAATGTGCAATACCTACCTCATAGTGCAACAGGCAACTGTAGTACAATAACAATAAAGGTCTTGAAGCCTTGAAAAAGTCGTTGTACCTGGAGCCTGAAGAGCAGTATGAGAAGTGGACCAGCGGCCAGGAGGAAGACAGGCGTGACGACAGAGAGCAGAAACACAGTCGCACACATCTCCAGCTGGGAATGTGCCCATGCGGCAAGGCGCTTAGGGACCTGCTCATCAATTACATAGACATCCTGGAGGAGACACGCGTGGTTTAGCATATTCTTTGGGTACTCAGTCAAAGCTTTTGAGGTTTAGTGCTGCTTTTGAGGTTTAGTGCTGACTAGTGCTTACTTGTAAACACAAAGCATGCCAGGGGTACACATAATGTCAGAGATTTTGCAGGATTATAGTCAGGTTGGTTGTATATGCCAGGAAGCTTACATCCACAGAGGATCTGTAGTTAGTTCCTAAAGATGTTTGGCTCAAGCTACCAGTCAAGTTCCTTCAAAAACTCTATGCAAGTAATTGAAAGTAGAGGAATTGATGTTCTTTTGAAGACAAAGGGTGGTCACACCAAATATTGATTTGATTTAGGTTTCTCTTTTGTTCAGTTACTGCATTTTGTTAAAGGTGTACTTCCATCGTGTTTTCATTAATTTTGCAGTGTTCTCTAGTATTAATAATTGCCCTGTGCGCTGGTTTTAATGAAAAAAATGTTCTAGTGCTTCTGTTTCAGGCTATTTTAGTTTGGTGGAGGGGGTGGGGCCGGGAGAACGACACGATTTCACCAAAGGCGTGACACGCTCCCTGCAGCTTCCTTTGCCCCACAGTCAACTTGATAGCAGAGTAAGGTAAAGGGGAAAAGTCAACTTGACAGCGCTAAAACTGCACACAGAATGTCTACGGAGATACAGCCTTATGTG
This sequence comes from Coilia nasus, assembly GCA_027475355.1. Lineage (NCBI taxonomy): Eukaryota > Metazoa > Chordata > Actinopteri > Clupeiformes > Engraulidae > Coilia > Coilia nasus. The sequence continues at coordinate 29,237,032 of CM050203.1, forward strand.
TTTGATCCTGAATCCGAAGAGGAAGGAGAGATGGCACAAGCACAGTCGCTTCCTGACCGTTTGTCAATGAACGTTTCAGAATGGTAATATTTGCATGACAAAACAGTGCAAGTGCCCGGCTAAATGCAGTTCAGTCATTCAACTAGCCTGCTAATCTTATGCGAGTCATTCACAGGCTAACATCATTTAAAGCCCATTTGGTCAGTTTCTCTTATATGTATTTCCATGTCTACGTCACGCCGAAGGCCCTTTTCGCATTGGGTCGTTTTTCCGCGTATTGTCTTCTTTTGACTGATATAGAAAACAGGGATAGAAAAACATTTTGATATGCAGCATGCATATGCAACTCGGGGTGACCTATCATATTTCAAAAGAGCAAGTACTAAACGGTTTCTCGTGGAAGTACACCTTTAATTGATGAACATAAATGATTAACACTTCCATTTTTGAAGGCGTTTCTAGTTGACAGACTTTTTTTTAATACCTGCCTAAAACGTATATATATACAACCCCAATTCCGATGAAGTTGGGACATTCTGTTAAATGTAAATAAAAAAGAAGTGCAATAATTCTCAAATCATACAAGCACTATATGTTTTTGAGAATAGTCCAAGTGCTGTCAAGGGCTGTCACATTTTAAGCATAACAAAAAGGAAAACATGATAAAGAAGACACCTACCAGTTGGGCTGCTGAAATCATGTCAAGGACAAGGAAGAAAGCCATTTTTTATACAAAATCATCTTGTCAGTTAACATAATTAACTGTGAAGTGTGCTCCGTTGTTTTTTCTTTAGTCTTACTCAACTTTTCCTGCCTTTTATTGACACCGTCCCAACTTTTTTAAGACACGTTGCTGGCCTAAAATTTAAAATGACCATAAATATCCCATACAACAACAAAAAAATCCAGTTTCAATAACTGATATGTTGTCCTTGGACTATTCTCAAAAACATATATTGCTTATATGATTTGAGAATTATAGCATTTATTTTTTATTTACATTTAACAGAACGTCCCAACTTCATCGGAATTGGGGTTGTATATATATATAGTATATTTATATATAGTGAGCCTGGGCCTCACCCGTGTGAAGGACTGCAGCACCCTCTCTGGTGGAGATTTCCGGAAGAAGCTGAGGGGGAGGTGCAGCACACTGGACAGAAGCTCGCTGTGGAGGCCTCCAGAGGCCCTTAGAGAGCCCTGCGTCAGGAAATGGGCAGCCGCACAGACAAGTATGGCTGAGACACATGCACACACACACCCACACACAAACACACACACAGGGGAACATACATGGACATATCACATAGACACACACACATGCAGATGGGGGCACTCACACACAGATGCGCACAATCACACACACAGAAAGAGAAAGGCAGAAATGAGAGAGTGAGTGAGGGGGGGAGAAAAAGAGAGAAAGAGAGGCAGGGGGGAAACAGCAATTACATTTATCTTATTTATTTGTTCCCATGTCAGTATATCAACTCCACCATCCCTGCAAGCCCCCAATCTGATCACTCACCCTGGAGCAGCCCCAGCAGCACATACAGAGAGAGGCGAGAGTCCCTCAGCTCCGTCCAGCCCTCCAGACCCTGCACCTCCTTTGCATCGCTGGTCCACACACCCAGCAACCCATCCTGTCCCACAGCCACCAGAACCAGGCCCATCTGGGTCACCAGGGACAGCAGAACCCAGCCACAGCCAAAGGTCTGAAGGTAACATCGGATATCTGCTCCCGATCCCTGTGTGAGAGCAAAAACTGCATGGTCATCACATTTTATGGTTGCTAGATGCTACAGCTGTGGCTGTAACATCATAATGCAGTTATGTTTTGTCAGGGATTTGATTGTCCAAATGACTTAACTTTGTTTAATTCATACAGACGTTTGGATGTATACATGAACAGTTCATTGTACTCATACTGAAAATGTTACCTCTTTGAAAAGGCCTGCACAGTTGTCAAATGAAGTAACAGCAACAGGCCTGAGTTACAATAAGTAAACTGATTGATATTAAATGATAAGCGAGGGACAGTACTCACATTAGGGGATGGGTGGTCTATCTCTGCTTTTATTTCACTGAGTTGTTCCGAGTCACCCTGGTTGTTCCTGTAAGTGGGAAGACATGACGAAAAGGGCTCTGTGGTTTGTTTATACCGACAGGCTCTGTGTACATCCACTGAGGGAATATCATGATACTCAAGTGCTAAATGAAAGAAGACTGAACCCTGGGCTAATGCGCTTAGCATCACAGAGTTTATGTCGTGGATTAAATGATTGTAATTCAGGATTGCGCCACACCACTGCTGGCCTCGTGGGACCACACGCTGTCAGGAAGCTCAGCGAGGCCCTCTGTCCAATAAGTCAGCTCAGGGCACGTTATTTGGCCCAATCAAAGGGCAAAGATTAACTCTGCAGCGATCCCAGTGACATGGTTTCATGAGGTTGCATGCTAGTAAAGGAAGCCAGGGATGCTATGTAATCCCAGTAATCATGTTAGATAATAACCAAAGCAACCTCGGTGGATTTAGCAGAGAGTTGACAGAGGGAACCAACTTATCAAAATATCACAGATAAGGGGATGGGACTAGCAGAGCCAGCAGAGGTGCAGATGCCAAAGCAAAGGTCACGAACTCTTTTTCAACAGTTGGATAAAAAAAAAAAAACCTGAGGCCTCATTACCGAAAGACTCCTAATTCCCTATCCTAGCTTAGAAATCATGTCTCTATAATACCAAATCAGAATCAGAATCAAAAATCCTAAGTGCCATCTTATCTTAAGTTAAGATTAGATTTCTGAGTTAGGTAATGAGGTCTCTGTCCCCCTACCTTTGGAAGGCTTCAGTGAGGCTGCAGGAGGTCAGGCCCAGGTCAACTTCATCAAATGCAGTAGGACATGTTATACATGGAAACACACAGGTATACACATCCAAATCAATTTAAATTGACAATGACACATAAACAGCACCCAGTGCAAATGTTTGAGATTATGTGCATACACACACACACACACACACACACACACATACACAGATATAAATTCTTATATTGAAAGAGTTTAATCAATGTAAAAAGCGTAACATAGCCTTGTCGCAACATAGCCTTGTGAAAGACTTCATGTAGTTTTCATTGCTTGCAGAAAGACACACTAATGTACAATATTTAATTAGTATAATCTGTTAAAATTATTTTTATCTTCTGCATAAGGACAACAGAAGGCCATGGTCCGTGCATTAAGATTAAGCTACCATCACCTGCCATCAATCCCCTTCAATAAATATTATATATATTTCATTATTTTCATTTATTCAATTTTAGGTATGAGAAGGAGTGAAACACATGTTCCATTTAATTTCTACTGACCGCCACAGGCCAAGTGGTCGAGTGTTTGTATCAACAATGTCACCTGTGACGTTGGAGACATATACCCTGGACACAAAAGGTATGTTAACCCCGGAAGTGATCTCTTGCCTTTATCTCATGCTGGATAAGCAAGTTTGTGCTTCGTTAAGCATTGGCATTGGTAACGTTAATTGTTTTTTTTTTGGCTACGCTATAGTCTTGGAACCTTGGGTTGGAGCAGTGGATTTTTTTTAGTCAGAACATTCCAGAGACTCCTGGGAATGTTCACAGCAGCACCTGCACGCATGCGTAATGGACATTCAGGTGCCTAAAGCAGCGCCTCTAGCGGTCATCCGAAACTCCTAGAATCGTGGTTACATATCCATCATTCATACTGTTGACTGTTGTCCACTGTCCACTGACTGTTGCCTACTGTGTCTTCTAATTGGCATATGACTGTATTAAGCCATTTTCTGTCATTATGCTGTACATCTGTGGTGATCTTAGGTACCTGCTGAGAAGGCTGGATGGCAACAGTCCAAGTCTGTGTTCTCAGAACGAAAGATGCTTTCCAGTCGACACAGGGAACATTTAGCCTGCAACAAGCATTAAAGTACATCAGTCATTTTTCTGACAACAGCCTGACCCTCCTAACCTACTTAGAACAGACTTACAAGTTCAGTTAAAAAAAGAGAAAACAGTATATACCTATGCACCTAAGTAGAGTACCTTTTTCCAGAAGAGCCTTCCTGACCACAAACCTTATTCTAACATACTATTGTTTGGGAGAACACTTAGCACTTTAGGTTTTCCTATTATTCTATTATTTCCTGATTAATGAGTCAATCATCCTATTGAGTATATTCATTTATGTAGTGAGGTCCATCTACATAACTTGGAAAATTAAAATAGATTTCAGGCACATTTCTTAAACTTCTTTTATTAGCTGTGAGGCACAGATTTTAACAATCTGTGTAACATTCTTTAGTGCAGCTGAAAAGCATATTTTTAGAAATGAGTTTCTGTCAGCGTATGTGTGCATGCAAGCGTGTGTGTGTGTGTGTGTGTGTGTGTGTCTGTGTCTGTGTGTGTATACGTAACATTCTTTAGTGCAGCTAAATAGTGCATTTGTAGAAATGAGTTTTTGTGAGTGTGTGTTTGTGTGTGTGTGTGTGTGTGTGTGTGTGTGTGTGTGTGTGTGTGTGTGAGAGAGAGAGAGAGAGAGAGTGTGTGTGTGTGTGTGTGTGTGTAAACAAGTGTGTGTTACCTGAGTCAAGGTAGGAGAGAGGCTGGGGAGATGGAAGAGCGTGAGACGCAGGAGTCTGAAGAGCCAGATGGAGGTGAACACCTGAGATGGGGTGAGGACATTCCCAGCATCTATCAGCACAAACATCCCCAAGCTGGACAGACACACCTGAGGACACCGGAGTTATTTACATGCCATTACTTACATTCATTACTTAAACTTCAACTCCATAGATAAATGTTCCTTTTCAATGATTTCTTAAGGGAACGGTGACCTCTACTATTTCATTACATATGTACAACACTGTGTCATGCTGACGCTAAACTACATCTAACATTAATACATTGTATTGTAGTCTAAATATATTGTATTGCAAATGTATTGTCGGTTTTGCTGGGTTTTTTTTTGCTCCTCGATCATACAGATGATTTGAACACAGCAAACAGAAAAAAACTGCACAGTCTCTGACAACTTACACGGGAAGACTGCAGGATAGCCAAGGATTCTTACCCAGAAGGACACATACATGTGGCTTAGTACAGATAATGTTGTAGGGTAGCCAAGGATGCTTACCAGTAAGGACACATACATGTGGCTTAGTATAGATAATGTTGTAGGGTAGCCAAGGATTCTTACCAAGAAGGACACATACATGTGGCTTAGTACAGATAATGTTGTAGGGTAGCCAAGGATGCTTACCAGTAAGGGCACACACATGTGGCCCAGCAGTGAGAAGCAGTGAGTCAGATAGCCAAGGACACTGAGGGTCTCCAGCTCTCGTTCGCGTGCTGCCGTTACACGATACTGGAACCAGGCCTCCCAGGCTAACTGCTTCAGCATCTACACACACGAAAGACATGCACATGCACATGCACACACACACACATGCACATGCACACACACACACATGCACACACACGCACACACATGCACATGCAAACGCACACACAGAATACATGCAGTTGCACACAAACACACACACACAATGTATGCAGTTACACACACAGAACGTATGCAGTTACACACACAAACACAAAAACACAACACATGGACACACACACACACAAAACATGCACTCACACTCACACACGGAACACATGCAAGGGTAATGAATTGAGAGAGAAGAGATTAGACTGACAAATGACAACTCATCTCGTTCCACACGAGGGAAAAGAGATGCAAATGACATTCTATTCTTTTACTGGCTTTGAGAAGGTATCAGACTGACAACTGACATTTTTTTCTGTTTTCACTCGAGGGTAGAGGTGCTAATAAAAAATGGATGAATGTGCACTGAATATTCTTTCACTGGCTTCCAGAAGCTTCTGGTATTGTTGATCTGATCGGTGACAGTGCTAGCTCAAGTTGGTATACTCCACACACGAATGTAGGCACACTGTAAAAAGTGCTGCATAGAATCACCTTAACAATACCATGTATGATCATAATGTACATGGCACAGTTAAATAAAGCAATTTTATAGTTATTTTAGGCAATAATTTTACATTGATATATTACTGATTACATTACAATACTTACATTGCACCCCCACTGTTGCACCCCTCTGCACTGGCAGTGATGAGCTTCAGACGCTACAATCCAGCACCACGCATCTGTTCCAGCCATACACTACATCAGCCAATTCTAATTTGCACAACTCTACAACCGGCCTGAATCAGTGAAATCACCTGTATTAAGCAAACAGGTAGTCTCAGGTGATTTAGACTATGTGGTACTGAATTAAAGCTTTTGAACCCAGGGTTGTTGATCACTGTGTACTGGCATCTTGTGGTGAATGCCTACACTGCCAACAGCAGCAAGAGCCCCGACTCATTCCAGTCAGCAGAACCATAAATGCGTCTGGTCTTCTCTTTCCCATATGGTACCCAAAGATTGGGGATAAATGTGCAAATCTTTTTCATCTTGAGATGTCTTCTGCATTGAATTTGCATCTATTGTGGATTACAGCTGACTCGTGTGTGTGTGTGTGTGTGTGTGTGTATATGTGTGTTTCTGTGTGCACGTGTGTGTGTGTGTGTCCCCGTGAGAGTGCACGTGTGAGTGCATGTGTGCGTGTGTGTGTGTGTGTGTGTGTGTGTGTGTGTGTGTGTGTGTGTGTGTGTGTGTGTGTGTGTGTGTGTGTGTGTGTGTGTGTGTTCGTGCGAGTGCATGTGTGTGTGGGTGCCCACTCCTTAGGGATATAAAAGCATGGCTGACCACAGAAGGAGAGGTAAGTGGGTCAGGGATGGGGGATTAGATGAGGAAGAGGCTCAGGAGTAGCATGAGGTCATGAGCTGCCATAGAGAGGAGCAAGGCTCACAGTGGGGCTGCATAAGCAGGATATGATTATATGACCGGCCATACACAGAGGTAGGGACTGAGAAGAACAAGACAGTTAAAATGATACATGAGATTACTGTAGTCATCTCATTTTAGTCATGGTTGTATTTGTATTTGTTGTACTATTTGCTGTACTGCGTTTTGAATAAGCATATGAATAAGCATATGACAATTGATCACAACATACTACTACATCGTCTCAAAACTTGGGTGGGCCTCTCAGGCCATGTACTAAAATGGCTTGAGTCATACATCACCGGAAGACAATTCTATATTAGTTTAGGAGATCATATATCTAAAAATCACGACGTACCCTTCGGTGTTGCTCAAGGCAGCTGCCTTGGCCCCCTCCTTTTCTCATTATACATGCTACCGCTGGGCAACATTATCAAAAAACATAATATAGACTTTCATAGTTATGCCGATGATACACAACTTTATATCTCAGTTGAGCCAAACAAAACCACAGCTCTACAGTCTTTAACCTCCTGTTTGTCAGCTGTCACGCATTGGATGAGCAATAACTTTCTAAAGTTAAACGAAAACAAAACTGAACTACTACTTATCGGCCCTAAAGACAAACGGGAAGCTCTCCTCCCCAGTCTAGGCAACCTAAACCAATATGTCAGAGAACAGGTAACTAGCCTAGGTGTCATCCTTGACTCTGACCTAAGCCTTAAACCACACATCAACAAAGTGACTAAAACAGCATACTTCCATCTAAGAAATATAGCAAAAGTTCGCCCCTTCTTGACCAAGCCAGACGCTGAAAAACTTGTTCACGCATTTATTACAAGTAGATTAGACTACTGCAATGCCTTGTTTACAGGCCTCCCAAAAAAATCAATTGAAAAACTACAGCTTATTCAAAACTCGGCTGCAAGATTACTAACAAAAACAAGAAAGATGGAACTACACTGGCTACCTGTATCCTATAGAATTGACTTCAAAGTACTACTACTGGTATTTAAAGCTGTAAATGGCCTTGCCCCATGCTATATTGCTGACGCATTATCCTCTTATACCCCTGCACGAGCCCTTAGATCCGCTGATGCCGGTCTCCTGAGGATTCCAGACGCACCATCCAAAAGGATCGGGGAATCGGCCTTTTCATACTACGCCCCAAAGAGATGGAATGCCCTACCACAGCACATCAGAGAAGCAGAATCCATCGACATCTTCAAGCGACAACTAAAGACCTACCTATTCAACCAAGCCTACACCTAACTACTCAGTCACAGACTTCCCGTTACCAGCCCCGGCAGATGGGCTACCCTGGGAGACGTGGTTCTGCCTGAGGTTTCTTCCTAGAAAAACAGGGAGTTTTACTCACTGATTCCTGAGGTTTCTTCCTGAATTTACGCAAATCAAACAAACAGGGAGTTTTTCCTCACCCCTGTTGCTCCCTGGGGACAATAACAACCGACTGCGCCTAAATGAACTTTCCTCGTCTAGTGCCACTGGCCTGCAAAGACTGCCGACCTATGTTCACATAAGAGCCCACATTAACAGGGCGTTGCATAGCTCTAGCGCCACTGGACTACAAAGATTGCTGACTAGGGCCTACAAGGACTGCCTACCTGTGTTCATGCAAGAGTCAGTCTGCTTCTGTATTTATCTGCTCTGACATCACTGAACCGCAAGAAATGTTGTCTTGCAACAACCCTGCCAAACTGTAAAGCACTTTGAGTTGCATATTGCATGTATGAGCTGTGCTATACAAGTAAAGTTTTATTATTATTATTATTATTATTATGATTATAGGTAAATTGTTAATGCCAACATTCTGAATTTTCACCACGGTTCATCATTCTAAAGTTTGTTTGAAAGATGTTGACTTAATTGTAGAAAAGTGTAACACCAAGCAGAATTCTCAGTGCCAAAGCTAGATATTACAAACCAGGATGGGGAGAGATAGAGGGCAGTATATTAAAGCAACAGCAGGAAAGGTATTACAGCAAGAGGTGATATACCAACAACAGCAGAAAAAGCTGCATCTCAGGAGATCTACAGAAGATTACTACAGGGACTGCATTTTAGCCTCAGTTGTACTTGTTAAAGGAATTGCTGCACTGCATGTTGCATACAAATACACTGATAGGACAAGTCCAGAAACAGACAGAATATTTCAAATGTTTTGTGTTCGCATTGTTAATTATCATTTTTAATTAACAATTTGTTTGAAAGATATTATTATCTGCCTGTTTTAGGTGCATATACCCCAATAGGATTTCAAGTGTCAATGTCCCAAATACATAACAGAGGAGAAAGACAGTGAATGTGTATGAAATTAACAACAGCAGAGACATTACAAACAACAAGATGTGTATGAAATTAACAACAGCAGAGACATTACAAACAAGAAGAGAGAGATATATGAGGAGGAGTGTCAGAGAAAACAGCAGCAGAGACAAACCTTAATCTCAGTCAGCATCTCCTTCAGCAGAGTTTCCCTCTCCTCTCTGGCATTCATCTGACTCCTCTGAGGGCACAAACCCGGGCGTTAACATTTACAGGTTACGCAGCAATGCACATCCCGTTACACTCCCCAAATTACTACATTTTGTTAAACAAGGACAAGCCCAGCAGATTTGTAGGATTTTGGAATCAAAACAGCACCCTAAAAAAGAACACTGCCCTTCGGCCAGTGTCACAGTGTTCAGAGGCACATCAGACACCACACATCCCATAACAATTCATTTTTCTCCTCCTGCCACTTCCCTCCCCCCTCCAGCCATCCATTCACCACCACCGCCACCTCTACGCAACCTCCATCCCCTCCTACTTCATGCTGACCTTCAGCAGTTTGATTCTGCGCCGCACGGCTGAGTTGACAGGAATGAGAAACAGCAGCACGATGACCCCCACCAGCGCTGCGGGGCCCAGCTCCTGCCAGAGGAAGCCCAGACAGAGCGCCACACGGAGGGGCAACGCCAGCAGCAGGGGCAGGGTCACCACCAGACCCGCCACCTTCTCCACATCTGCTGACAGGTGCGTGGCGAGTCCAACGGCCATGACCTGGCAGCGAGAATGTCTGGAAACAAACAAGACCTGTTTTTTTGGATGGTGTGGATGAGTAGAGAGTGAGTAGATTAAGGTGAATTGACAGAGTGGGTGGGTGGAGGGGTGAGGTGACAATGCAGTGAGTGAGGTGACACAAGAGAGAAGAGTAAACAGGGTTATTTTAGACGTGCAAGAAATGGCCAGCATGACTCATGATTCAAGCATGTATCATAACACTGGGCTGTGAGATTAAACTCTCGCCTCAGTCATTCAGTACCATCACAATGCTTGCCTCTCTCAGCATCAGTGGGTCTCTGATGCAAAGCAAGAAAGCTGAGAGAAGAGGCACCAGGTATGTATATTACAGTTGGACACGCCCACTTATCTGTGGGTGGAAAACATATGACACCAGATCAGCATGACAGCTTTTGGCATCTCACCTTTCTGTAGAGCATTGCTGTCAAGGTAACTTGGGCCTTAGCTCTGGTCATCCTGCTGTGTTTCTCGTGTAGCTGTTCAACAAGAGAATGGCAGGCCACTATGCCGACCAGGACCAGGACGTATGTTCGGCCTTGCCAGTCATACACTGCCTGGTTCTCAATGAAGAGAATTATCCACCTAAGTGAAAAAGGTAAAAAGTTCACAATTGAAAAAGGTAAATTAACAAATCCATATGGATTTCTCTAAAAACACAACAAAACAGTCAGTACATGAAATCAGGCATACTGAAAGGATTGGATTGAATTGAAGAATCCACACAATGGTTATGCAAGTATGTCTCTATTTTGCCGTAGGCTATCACTATGGTGTAAATGCATTCTAGTTTTTTTTGTGAATGGGCACGAGTCAACCTTTTCATTTCGTACACCAACATGTTCTCAACGCTCGTGTTCACGTGTAGGGAACCTGATCATACTACAACCAAAGTGCTTTCCTATGCTGAGCCTTCTAAAAGTTTTACAAATAGTGATTTGGGTACATCTTGCCAAGTGCCATGACACACTCATTGAGAGCCACTGGGCCATAAAGTGCAAGCTGAAAAATAAACCCAGCTATCAACGAAAATATGCTTTTCGACAAAAGTTTCATGCCTGCCCTTTCACAAAGACATCCTGGAATGCATTTAGGCTGGAGTTTTCCCTTTAAAGTCACCAGATGTTTTTGAAGCCCTTGGTTGCCTGTATAACTGGGAACACTAGTGAAGGGCAGACTAAAAAAGACAAAGGGTTTGGGTTCCCAAGAGAGTCCAGTGTGCAGAGGACTTTTTTGTCGGGGTAAAACAGAAACAAATAGTGGGGCTCCACAATGTCCCAACCACAATAAAAATAAAAGTAAAAGTAAGTGTGTGTGTGTGTGTGTGTGTGTGTGTGTGTGTGTAGGTGTGTGTGTGTGTATTTGTGTGTGTGTGTGTGTGTGTGTGTGTGTGTATTTGTGTGTGTGTGTGTGTGTGTGTATTTGTGTGTGTGTGTGTGTGTGTGTATTTGTGTGTGTATGTGTGTGTGTATTTGTGTGTGTGTGTGTGTGTGTATTTGTGTGTGTGTGTATTTGTGTGTGTGTGTGTGTGTATTTGTGTGTGTGTGTGTGTGTGTGTGTGTATTTGTGTGTGTGTGTGTGTGTGTGTGTGTGTGTGCGTGTGTATAAGGTCCTACCGCAGGGCCAGGGGACCCAGGAGCTCCAGCAGGTCAGTGAGCATCCTGAGCAGGCCCACCTGCAGCAGGCACTGGGAGAAGGTCATCCAGAGGGCGTGGAGGAGAGAGAAGCCTGGCCTGATGGAGCCTGGGAACAGAGGCTCCTCTGCCTCGGGCCTGACAGCCACCTGCCGGAGTGGAGAGAGTGAGCAACATGGGCAAAACCACAACTAAAACCAAGTCTGATTACACACATAATATTAGAAACACAAACAACTTTAATTACACACATATTTGACTGACAAATCAGTCAGATTATACTCATATCACAACCACAACCAAGTCTGATTAAACACATACCACAACCAAGTCTGATTACACTCATATGACAACCACAACCAAGTCTAATTACACACATATCTCACCGACAACCAAGTTTGATTACACATAACACACAAACCAAGTCTGATTACACTTATATAGTATCACAGGAGGTTCCTGCATCAGCAGCACTGTTAGAGGTGCAGCATGCTAAGGTATGTTTCTGTGTCTGAAATAGTGCTGGCTTTATTTTTAAGTGTTTTAGTCATAAACATATGGAAACATAGAGAGAGAGAGAGAGAGAGAGAGAGAGAGAGAGAGAGAGAGAGACAGAGGGAGAGAGAGAGAGAGAGACAAGGAAAGAAAGACAGTGAAAGAATACAAATGGGCAGGAAGCGTTCAGATGATATCTCAGTACATTTATCTGGGACCTCAATTTTCCTGACATGTTGACATCCTTATGTTATTATCCTGAGATAACAACAGTTTGTTTGCTGGCGATAACAGCAAAAACAATGTAACACAGATATATGTGTGTATGTGTCAATATTGAAATGGAAATTGCTGACAGCTTAGGGCCGATGACTTGAAAAGACACCACTATCACACACAAACACAACATATTTATGATGTCTCAGACATCTTGACCCGTGGAAGGCCTGAGGTCTCAGATCATCTCATCATGATCAACATATTGATGATGTCTGAGACATCATCAATATGTTGTGTCTGTGTGTTATAGTGGTGTCTTTTCAAGTCATTATGACACTGTTAAAAACTTTAGACCACAATGATATTTCACGACTGAAATTGGTCTAGTTTAGTGAGTTTGGTAGAGAGGATCATGTTGCCTCTACTTTTACCTCTTCTTTGCCAGTGGCCTCCTCCTGGCTCCTCCAGTGTTGTTGAAAAGTGGAGCAGACATGCTGGACAGAGTCCTCCTCGCTCAGCGCACTCAGGTCCTCCTGCTGTAGAGGCCGCCTCTGGCCCACAGCTACCACTCTATACGGGTAACGCAACAAACAAAAACAACAACCACAAACAACACAGAAACATCACACAGTGCCCTCACATTTCACACAGCTCAAATAACTGCACACAAGTCATAGCTTTGTGGTAAAGAACAACAAAATGATTGAGTAGCCTACCTGTTAAACCACCAGTAGGTGATTCTACTCAGGAAGAAGACTCCTCTCTCCCGAGGTTGGTTCTGAAATTCAGATGTGCCATAGGCTTTGTCAGACAATGCAACTGGATTGTAAAACAGCTAGGATTTCCTCAAGTTACATCAGAATGCTGTCAAGCATGGCTTAGCTCATTGTAATAGTTCTACTGCACTGGGGGATTGAATACATTTTCAGTGCTCTGAAGCTTTGTAACTATTTAGAGGAGAAGACAAACAAAGATCTGCTCTGCAGTTTAATTCAATTTTACTTTATTTGCCTGCACTGAAAACACACAGTTAATATAGCATGTGCAAGATACATTATATGCAGGGGTGTAATGGTAAAATTAGAGGTGGGCATACTATGAATTTGGTAATCATGGTGAGGTGGATGCACAGTGCAACACGAGATGTTTTAAAAAGACATGCAAAACATGTTTGAACAGTCCCAGGGCATTTTAATGGTCTCTGGTTCACATATAGATGTCAGTGTGATTTTGGAATGTTAGAAATTGTGTTTGGTACATGCATTCTACAATAGGGTGAATAAACTGTATTGATAGGTGGGTGAACTCTGTTGAGAGGTGGGTGAACTCCTTTTCTGAAATTTGAGAGCTGGGTTTTTGCGTTCATCCTCCACTACATACCTGCTTATATGACAATGCCTTTGAAATCTCAAACTTAACAGTTCTGAGTTACTGCAGTGCATTGTCCTGTCTTTTCCACTTTCCGCACAAATGAAACATAGAATTACCAACACCACATATCTGTCTGAGGGGCGTACCTTTATTTGTTGTAATCCCATTGCGTGATAGCCCTTTAAAGTAGGCTACACACGGGCACAGGTCGCACAGCAAAAAGCGGAAGAAAGTTTCTCTCACCTGGTCTCCATGTACCCAGCTTCTGAGGAACACATATCTGAGAAAATATGCCACCGCCAGTTTGGTCAACGATGTGACGAGACAATAGCTTCAATAGCACTGTTTTCCGCACAAAGGATGCGGCTACACGTGCAAGCTTTATCAGAATAGTCCTCCAAGAATTACTTTCAATTTGCGTCCTGTAGCAGTGCCGTGCGATTTTTCCCCTAGTTTTCAGTCATGTGCATTCGAAATAGTTCCCTCTCTGTCACAAACGGGTAAAATACAGTGATCTACTCTGTTAAATGTGGGATCGCCACCGCGTCCAATAGGAGATGAATGCAGCCAGGGGCGTGTTTATTGCCTGTCAGATTTGATGAAGCGAGTCCGGTGATCGTCCTGTTATCTTTAACAGAACGTAAACTGGTGGTCTGTGGAGCTGTTTATTGTTTGTGAACTAACATTTGATTTTGAGGTATGAATTCTGTTTGAGACGAATGTTTATTAACTTACTGAGTTAATTAAGCAGTCATTCTCATAGAGAGCGTGTAGCTGCACTTTCATGTCCTCGACACATTATATAAATTCAAATTCAGCAGAGGACCATCAAACAGTTATTATGCCGCTCATTTACCAATTATTCTCCATGACACTGAACAAATTTGTCTGAACATTTAATGATGTTAACACTGAGTAAAATAAGTCCATCAGCCAAAATGAGGTGGCACTGTGCCAAAATGGAGGCATGAGTTAAGTCTGAGTTATAGGAAAGCTGTAAACAAAGGGCACCTCAAATTGAGTTCTGTACTTAATTGTCAATATTTGAGTGTCAATATTTCATAATAACTACATCTTTCCACTTTCCTGTTTTACTTTTCTGAACTACTAAGATGATGTGCTTATTGGCATCATCATAGGTAATGAGATGAATCCTGAAATCAAATCATGAATCCTGAGTTATCAAAGAAATTTTCAGTGGAAACTCATCAAATTTAAATCCCATTACTGACCTGGTTTGAGTTATGCATATATAAAGTATGTAAGTAAGGTTATGTGTTTATTTGGCTGAGGTAGACTTTGATTGTCAGTCATAATGTTTGCAGAATATACTTGTATATCTATATATCTATACTTGTATGAGAATATACTCATACACAGCACCAATGGGTGATTGATGTGGAGTCCCAGCAGCCCTCAATTAAAAAAAATAGACAAAATACAGCACAAAGCCTGTAAATTATGCATGAAGGACAACACATCTGCATTCAATGAATACCTCTCATGTTACTCTGGGCAGATGATGTTCAGGTTTAGTACACAATAGTCTGTTTACAAGGGTAATTGAGGGATGCTTTTCAAAGTGATATTAATTATGTGGGTCGGTATCATTTGACTTTGAGTGGGCTAGCTTTATGTACCTACGAGGGCAGCATTGTTTTCATGTTTACCCCTTGTTATAGATAAAGGCTTAGGTTTAGAGGAGGCTCTGAAAGGTCAATAAGGGGTTGGAGCCAGGGGCGGAGCTAGGGGGTGGCTTTTGGGGCTGAAGCCCCGAATCTCACGTCAAAAGCCCCAAATCTTTTTAAGTGTTAAAAAATCATGACAACCCTGAGAATATGCTCCCTGTAAATTACATTAAAACTGATTAATGGGCAAATAGCCTAGCAAACAATAATAATAATTCTAGCCTGGTAAACAAGCCCCTCGTACTTCTTTTTATTTTGTACAGAATTGTGAAATGAAGTACGAGGAAAACGTTAATAAGTTAATGAAATTGGGACGTGAAGAATAACTTTAAGGGCCCTATCATGCCGCTGCGCACTGTGCATTCGCGACGTGCGCATGGTGTCATTACTATTCTGTGCCAGCGCACCGTTCATTTTTTCAGGCAAAAAATCACGTTGTCTAGATAGCAGATGACACTGCGCCATCACGGGTGTGTCAGCGAAAAGAAGAGGTGTGGTCTGGCGCAAAGCGTGCCAGATGCTATTATAAGGATGCAAAAATTAAATCCGCCAGTGACCAACAAAACCCTGGTCTGTCGTCAGTTGCGCATCGCTGAAAAGCTATTTTATGGGCGCACAACGCTTTGGGATATAACGAGAGGGATCCCCCTCTTTATGAGTCGCTGTTAGGGGACGATAGCTATCCACTAAAGGCGTGGTTATTAACACATCATGCCAACAACAGGGCTTACAACGTCTTCAAGCTCCAAAAAGATGTCCAATTGCATACGACTACGAATCTAATTATTTACTAAGTGCAACGACATAAACACTGCATACATATTTTGCAATTATGCACATTTATTGAGCAGTCCGTTTTTAATAAACATACACGCATTGTTCATAACCAAAGGGAGCACACATAGTTCATAACCAAAGGGAAACAGTAAGTGTAAAAAACAGACTTACATATCCATCCCGGAAGATTAACTGCTCATGCACGAGCAGATCGGTCTTCAAAGAAAAACGCTCCTAATGGGAAACACGCCATTGTAATAGCAACAAGCCACGGACAAAGCGCGGCTGGCTTTTAAAGGGAATGAGAGTATAAACTCTGATTGGTTTATTGCATGTTACGCCCCGAACACACCTATGATTAATTAGGTAACTTAGGACCAACCCTTTTGAACCATGCGCCAGGCTCAATGTTCACTTTTCCCGTCGTCAAAATAGCATAGGCCTATTGTCTCGGGAACGCCCCCAAAGCAACTTGCGCGACAGACTTTAGACAATCCGCATATGATCGTGAAAATAGAGCCCTAAAGGTGTTATGATACATTAACTAGTAATTTTCTCCATTCCTGATCTTTGATTGCCATCTAGTGGAAAGTATATGCTACAGCATACTTAGCTACAAAAGCATGGGCCTATTGTTCACTAAGCACAGTGAGGATATTTTAATGTCACATGCATAGGTCTATAGTGACAGAGTGTAGAAAATGCAGTGAAATTGTGTCTGTCAGTCTATTTATACCACTTCTAACATACAAAAAAACAAACAAGTAATCCATCTCTGCAGTCCCAGTTTGAATCTACTGAAAGTTAGTATAACATGAGTCTCAATTTTGCTATTGTTTACATAAGAATCTCTAGAAGTCAGTAATAAAGTGGTTATTGTTTCTTTCCATATTGTCTTGTGCAGGCCATGCAACTGAGAATATAGGCTATGAATTAGAAGGGATTTAGGACTTCACATGTCTAACAAATCCCTCTAAAATGGACTAGAATGCAGGAAATTGCATCTAAGAAATCCAACATTTTCTGGGGGAGGACCCCCAGAACCCCCCCCCCCCCCCCCCCCCCCCCCCCGGGCTAAGCCCCGGATGTTCACAACCTCTGGCTCCGCCTCTGGTTGGAGCACTTCGAAAGGATGGTGGGTTTGTACTGATCATAGTTAATATAGATGTAAAATGATTATATGCAATGTACCTATACTCGGTATACACTGTGAATATTTGGAAATTATTCAGATAATTATTTTGCTGAAAATCTCCTTTCATGCTATTCTGCAGTCAGTCACTTGTCATAATTCAACCTGTCTGTTTCATGAATCACAGATTATTCAGTCCTCAGGAAATGCTGAAATGGATAACTGTGTGTTACTGTTTCAATGGCAGAGGTTGAAACCCATCAGTGCACTATGATAATAAAGTTTTAGTGAAGAGCTGATGACATGTTTGTTAGTACATGATATGGGTCAACTTTCCAATCCTGTGAAGGTAGGTGCATGCCATGCGAACACACAACACAGGACTAAGATGAGGCAAATGAGGATCTCTGAAGATTTATGTTTGATTAAGTAACAGTCATCTGGGATTAAATTAGTCCCATTTTCAGATATCAGAGAAAATAAGTTCCTTAGTTTGACACCTAGCTTGTGTAACAATACAGAATGTGGTGGACCGGATATGAATCTTCTATAAGAACCAAAGTCAACAAGACCGAATGACATTCATTTAACTCAACAGAGCATTTTCCAGGGTGACATTTACATTGTATTTAAACAAAGATGAAATATGTTGAATCCCACAATAATGGATTATTGTTGTAAAATTAAAGTAGTTTAAATCAAATTTTATTTTCTATTACTTGTATAGTTGTTTGTCAGCAGTGTTTACCAGTGTGAGGTTAGTGGTTAAGATATCGCAGAAGCTCTTGCTCCCTTAGATCCAAGGCCGCTACCCATTGCTAATTAAACACTGGTTATTCATTTCAACCATACTGCCCTGAAAAGCCAGAAGGTGTTAAATATATTTTGTTAAAACTGAGTTTTTTCTTGTGACTAAGTGTTTTGCTTCCTTCTATAAAGAAACTACATGAAAGCATCATCACTATTAAACCTACATGTTGGACTGGGCAGTATGACAACTTTAAAGGCATTTTTCCCAGTTTTCATGTTCGCGTAGTTACTGCACTTTGCCTTTGTACGGCAGCATAATAAATATGTTTTTCATACCTTTAAAATGTTCTACACAGTATGGAAAACTCTCACCCTGCGAAAAATAGATTGTGTGAAACAAGATATGTTCCCTAGTGATGTGACGCAACTGTTTCCCTTGTTGTTTGGTGTGAGAAAAAGGCGGCTCTTGAAATCAGGCCTTTTAAAAAGCAGCTTTACAAAGAGGGAATTATTCAGACCAGGTAACAATTCTTCAGGCGAAATTATCCATCCCGGTAAAATCTGAGATGCCCCTTAATAAAATAGGGGCGGACATTAATGAAGCAACAGAGGAAGTTGTTGACGACAACACAGGTAAACATTCTTTGAATCATTGTACTGTATTCGCTGCATGAATTCACAGATGCTTGTTTACAGAGGCAATGCTAGAGTCTGTTGGGGCTCCATGCTAAAACTCTGCAACTTCCATGACAACTGTAATGCCACTAGTGTAGTTTAAGTCCCCTTAGTGCCCTGTGGCCCCTAAGAAGTTGCCAGTGGTGCTTTTTGATAAGCTATGCTCTGCTTGTCTGAACAACTATATGTACGGTATGTTTCTATCAGGAGAAGATGGACCATCCTGTGGTTCTGGATTATGTGGGATCCTCCTTATGCTTCTATCCGTGGTCATTATCATTGTAACCTTCCCTTTCACCATATGGAGCTGCCTAAAGGTATCCATTCACATTAAAACAACATGAAAAATTACAGTAAAAATATTGAAAATGCTTTCATAGCCAAAGTGTAAATGCACCCGTATTGTTCAATATTGTTATTTAAATTTAGTCTTAAAACACATGTGATCTAAATACAATATAAACGTACACTAACCTTATTTTAGAGCATATAATGAAAGTTTAAAGATGTATTTGTTTTATTTAATGAGCTTTTCTTGTCTTTGTTTGCCATGGTTCTTCTTTGGCTGGTCCTGTGGTTAGCCTTCCCTTTGTTTTTTTTGTATTTGTGCTTCTGCCTACACTCCTTTGTTAGCTTATCTCTCTGTCGGGTATGTGAAGGCCTAGACTAGAGATAATGAAAAGTTAGCTGTTGTAACTAGAAACCATGTTAATTCCCTACAATACAGATTGTTGCTGAGTATGAGAGAGCAGTGATTTTCCGTTTGGGTCGAATTGTAGGCGGAGCAAAGGGACCAGGTAAGTTCTTCTTGCACTCCAGTAATATAATTAGAAATCGACCTGGAACAAAGACTTTCAGTAGGCTTTCCATGACCTTCAACAGACATTACCCTTGGGTAAACTGGCAAGACAGACCGTGAAGTCATTGGTAAAATTAAACATTCAATTTTTATTTCTGTAATGCATAGGAGATAAAAATGACAGAACTATTTAGATTTCTGAACATGATCTGGTCTATCTACTGTGCAGGCATCCTCTGGGTTATCCCATGTGTGGACACTTTTCGAAAGGTTGACATGAGAACAGTGTCCTTCAACATACCGCCCCAGGAGTTAAGTTTACAGCCGTAGTCTACTCTTCACAAACCCCTACATCATGCACCTGTTTCATAGATGTCCCCACCCTGTAAAGCCTATCACTGAAGTAGCACACTGACCTCTAGTGTCAACTCCTGATCATTGCACATCTATGTTAATACTCCTAAAAAACTTTTATTGTAAGACTGTTAGTGTATGACATGCATTAGCATGTATTGCGGTGGAGCAAGTACTTAAAGTGTGACTTGAACTTGAATGAAAAAGTAAAATGAATTCATATTTATTTATTTCTTAATTCAGGTCCTTACTAAAGACTCTGTGACGATAATGGTTGACGCTGTGGTGTACTATCGTGTGTTCAATCCCGTTGTAAATCTCACCCAAGTGGAGGATGCCAACATGGCCACCCAGATGATAGCTCAGACCACCCTGAGGAACATGCTGGGCACCAAGAGCCTGGCAGAGCTGCTGATGGACCGAGAGGAGATGGCAGAACACATGGAGGTTGGGCCCTTTTCCTATGGTGGAAGAGCAGATCATCACAACCATATCTAGTTTATATACTACTACTACTACTTAATACTACTATTGTTGTTGTTGTTGTTATTATTATTATTATTATTATTATTATTATTATTACATAATACAGCCTTTTGGAATTACAGTTTTCAAAATCCAGAAAGGGAGTTGGTTTTGATATATAGATGCAGGATCTGAGATATACACTGAAACAAGCATATCTTGGACAGGTGGAAATGAGAATTAGGTATGTAGACAGAACAAATGTACAGTGAAAGCCAAGGTGTGTGATAAACTCATACTAATACTAAAGCCTTTAACAGTTAAACTTTTAAACAGTTAAATAAAGAGTACCCAGGAAACCAAAAAACTCCTTGGTTACGTTATAAGAGTTGCATTGGGACACATTAAAGCAGAGACAACAGTTGCTGTAGGGTGAACCACCAGAGAAGGTCAAAGTTCTAAAAAAAAAAACCCTGACACTTAGCTTTGTGTCTGAGATTTCTCACATGGAAGAAATGAAATAAAGAAATGTAGTCATGTTAACCTCAACGCCCAAAAACTGACCACTGTCTGGGCTATAATACATTCAATGAACCACATCTTTCTTTGACTCAGTCTGCCCATAATAATATGGGTATTATTTTCTGTAATGGTGTAGACAATGTACCTTATTATTTATGAAACCATGGTAACTGAGAAGTGTTTTCATTTTTGTCATGCAGTTATGGTGTGTGTCCTGCAGGTGGTGCTGTATGACGCCTCCAAACATTGGGGTATCAAAGTGGAGAGAGTGGAGCTGAAGGATGTGAAGCTTCCCCAGAATCTGCAGAGAGCCATGGCTGCAGAGGCGGAGGCATCGCGGGAAGCTAGGGCTAAGGTGAACACACGTGAACGTGTCGTCTACACACAAACACAACACACACACACACACACACACACACACACACACACACACACACACACACACACACACACACACACACACACACACACACACACAGATCCCTGCTTCAGAACATATTTCTTTAGCGTGTGCACTTCACAAAGGCGATTTCACTAATGACTTGATTTACCTGTCTATCCGTGTGCTCATTCACAAACGGCTGGGTCCACCTCTGCACACACACTTTCACAATCTGATAAGCAAAAACAAAATCCAAAAAATACATACAAATACAGACAAATACTATAATAAACAATTTCTCAAGGCATACAAATGATAAAGTGAATGCTCTGAAGCAGCAGCCATAGATGAACCAGGTTAAAATTGACTTTTTGCTAAGCTGATTTGCTATGTAACTCACCATGTATGGCTCTTGCACTGTAAATAAAGTAATTAATTTTCATTCAGTGTTGTTGCTGAAGCTAGGAAATGAGAATACATTGGGATATGATTACCCTTTGGAATTACAATTAGTTGAAAGCAAGCATTTTTGTACAAAACAGTTGTTGCTGGTGTGAGATCTCATACAAATGTGACACTAGAAATGAAAAACTGGAACTGGACTGTCTACACTGTCACTGTAACTATTAGATGTGTATACACGGCTTATATGTAATAGCATATTGATAGATTATCATTTGTGACCATGGCAAAATGAGTCATAGTGACCCAAGTAGAGATTTTGGTACCAGTGAAAAGACAAGACAATACTTTTTAAAATGATTTCTTGGTCAGAGACACACCTTTATCAGTTGTCAAGATATAGTCTTTTCAAATATGACATCCCACCATCATTTTAAAATTGACAAATCTGACAAAATCACATTTATTTTGAACATTTTGATAATATATCAATGGTGCAATTAAACTTCAGATAGCCATTTTTTACCTTAACACAGTTATCTTGACAATGAAAAAAATCACCTTTTGTTCCATAAAAGAACAAAAAAATAAAATTGGATATTTTTTAGGTTTTCTACCAAAATTGGCCTGAACCGCAGAATAATAATATACGACTCATTTTGCTAGATTGGGTCACATTTTCTCCTATAGGGGGGTTAGCTGCCCTGTGGATAGACATGAGAGTGACTGTGAATGGCGGGTTTGGGTTTGAGTGCAGGTCATTGCCGCTGAGGGCGAGATGATGGCCTCACGTGCCCTGATGGAGGCTGCGGAGGTCATGTCCCAGTCGCCCTCCGCCCTCCAGCTGCGCTACCTGCAGACGCTGTCGGAGATCGCCAGCGAGAAGAACTCCACCATCATCTTCCCCATTCCTCTAGACATGATGGGGACCTTCACGAGGAAATAACCTCTGAGATCATTCATCAGACACAAACCGCAAGCAGGATGTCATAGTTTTATTCTTTGAGGGGGCAATATAAAGTCTCATTTGGCATGTTCATTAATGAACCAGGTGTAACCACATTCAGGACAATTTCTCATTGTAGGTGGTATATGAGAAGGTAACAGCAGAAACATAACCACATAGACGGCATGT
The DNA here is from genome assembly GCA_027475355.1 of Coilia nasus. Lineage (NCBI taxonomy): Eukaryota > Metazoa > Chordata > Actinopteri > Clupeiformes > Engraulidae > Coilia > Coilia nasus. Next base: position 29,259,797 of record CM050203.1, read on the forward strand.
TTTTGAAATTAAGGCCAAAGCAGATGAGGTTCTACCTATTTATTAATAAGTTGCCATTTTGTGTGCTTTCTTTGTGAGGTGGTGACATGACGTTATAACACATAACAGCTGTGACCGCAGACATGGTGATGCTTTATTTTATTTATGAGGTAAGGAGGTTTCCCACTCAGCCACAAAAATTCACAATAACCAAAAAGCACAGCACTGCTTACCAAGCTGACCAACCACTTTAATGGAAAAAAACACCATACAGATAAATTGATATTTCAGCCAGTCGGACCTTCATCAGAGTTAAACTCAAGTCTGACTGACAGAAATATCAGTTTATCTGTAAAGTGTTTTTTTCATGAGAGTGGTTTGTCCATACAGTAAGCAGTGTTGTGATTTTCATTTGTTCTACCTAAGTTGTACCCAGGGATATAGCGGCACCTGTAATACAAGACTACACAAACTGTCTCCTTTGAACTAAAACGTAATAAAAAGTTTTAAACAAAAATTTATTTACAATGCACGATATTGGCTGATGTCACTGTTTCTGGTTACAATTCAAAGCTTACTAGTTAGAAATTCTTTTAATAGTGCAGCGGTCACACATTATAAGTCATGTTAATGGTGCAATAGTCACTAATAATAAAAGCAATACTGGTGCAGCAATAGACACTAGTTATGAGTTGTGCTAATGGGTTTTGAGTGGGACTGTGAATTGTACACACCCAGAATTGTCCTCAGGGTTCTTGGAAACAAGTATCTCAGCCACAACACAAGTGTCTAACATCCACACATTCTCATAAACTGTGTATTCATTTTAAAAGGTGTCTGAGGTCTGACCTTTCCTAAGAAAAAAGAAACTTGTTGGGGGAGGGAAATCTACCCACATTTTTTCATGATTTTGTCCTCACATCAACCTGGGTTGTCTGAGGTACATTGTCTGTGTTATACAGACCATGGGGTATATTACCTGCATATCTACAGTATGAAATACATATGAGTGTGATAGTAGAAACCCATACCCCACAGACCTACATTACGCATACAAGCATTTACAGAAACTAGCTCTGACAGACTGGACCATTCAGAGAGGACAGGGGTATAGGCAGAAGTACAGACAGCTTTCTTGAGTCCTGTGTCATGACTGGTTTGCGTATCCTCTAGCCACTTCACTCCCAGTTGCTTTAGGACTCATTTTTCAAAAATGAGAATTGAAATTAAAATGAAATCTGTCATCTTATATTCTTACTCTTGGCCATGCTGAGACTTGCCCTTTTGGCTTGGTTCATGCTTGTGTGTAGCTTGCAGTGAAACATACAATGGGAAGAATACGCATTAAAAGTGTCAAGATTTTTTCAGTAACAAAATCTACAGCCTAATAAGGTTAAGTGTAAGAAAGTGAAAGTGGGTTCAACACTTACTCTCCCTGCTGCACAGTTCACAGAGATAAAATAGCAAAGACAGCCGCTTTGTGATGGGATCTGCTCCATCTGATCAGAGATGACAGAGATTTGTGAAATGCATTATCTACTCCTCTGATCTCTGTGTCAAGTTAGCAAGGCCAGCAGGTGTCCTCTAATGCCACTAGGTATGAGACTAAAATCTGTGGTGGGAAGACTTCAAAGAGTTTGAGGCCATGACAAATTTATTCCAGCCATTCACAACCCCCCCCCCCCCACACACACACACACACACACCCTGAACACAACTCTACAGCCAATCAGAGGTGAGTAATTACTGAAATCACCTGTGTCAAGGTGCACAGGTAGAAGCCACACATGGCAGAACATTGTGAACCTCTGACTGAGCCCTACAATATCACGTCAGCAGTAGCATTACTGTAATTAAAGGTTAATCAACAATTTTCAACACATGCATTATTTTTTGTTTCTTATTAGTTCTCATATCTTACAGATGATGCTCTGCCTGCAATAACATACAATTTCTGAATTTTACTAGTACCTACATATTATCACTGCTGGCAGTATATTTGGAAAGCAGAGGGTATTAATAACCCTTAGCCCTGATTTGGCCTCTTCACCTGTGTGGATTTACAGGCCCAGGGCCTCATATGGGTTAGAGGAGCTTTGTTGCAGGAAGCGTGGGGAGCATCATGCCTCCGGGCTGGGCAGGCTATGTGTTTAAGCTCAGCTTCCCCCAGGTCCAAAGATGCGATGCATCGTGACTGCTCAAGCATCTGCATTGCATTGAGTGTCCCTGTCTCTCAAATTTATACCACATGTCTCCTAAAATGTATCCTAAAATTCACTATGGCTCAGGATCATGTCAAGAGATTACACTATTTGTGGCTAACAGGTTTGCTGTATTGCGTCATATGACATGATGTCATATGAAGGCTGTGACGTTGTCTTCACGTCACCTCAAGCACAATTACACAATTACGTGCCACGGTAGTGTAATCATGCTTCTCTCTCTCTCTCACTTACTCACACAGTCATTTCCTAGCATGCTCTATATGTCCCAGATTTAATGCAGCATTTGAGCTCTTGATCTCTCACAACATGTGAAAATAACACAGATGTAAATGGTTGCAGGCGCACTGGCCAACCTCGGCTTGTGCCTGCGGTGCTATTAATACACTCCACTCGCTGCTGTGGCTCGTTGCTCTGCCTGGTGCTGGCTGTGGGGGGAAACGCCCTGTGGTTGGTGACCTGCCTTACGTTGAGAGGAATGGCTGCTGATGTGCACACGCACACACACACACACACACACACCATACGAGTGGCAGACTCATGGAGAAACAGTATTTACCAAAGTTGTGTGTGTGTGTGTGTGTGTGTGTGTGTGTGTGTGTGTGTGTGTGTGAGAGAGAGAGAGAGAGCGAGAGAGAGCGAGAGAGAGAATGTATGTGTGTGGTAAGGGGTATGTACAGAAAATATGACAAGGCAAAAGCAAGAAGGGTGGAGGTGTATTTTGGAAGATGACTGGTGGTAAAAGATGTTGTTATTCCAACCCTGTGGTCTTGGGGGAACTCTAATGACATCCCTTGCAATATTTCTTTTCATGACAAGTCATCTGAAAGTGATTACTAGCAATGTTTACTTTCTTTTTTTTTTTTAAATCTCTTTCTGTGTGTGTGTTTCACAAATTTGTTTCTGTGTACTGAATTAATTGCTATAACTCCAGTCAACTCAATCAGCAAATAGCCTTCCCCCAGTTCTTCAGATGTTGCCATAGAATCTTAGGCAGTGCATTGACTGCGCCAAGGGGCCTTAGCAAGACTCCACTGATCTCTTAGGCTCCTCCCTCTTTCCATCCTTTCCCTCCCTCCCTCCCTCCCTCCCTCTCTCTTCCTCCTCCTCTCTCTATTTCTCTGAGTGCACTCCTTTGTTGTCTGTCAGACTTTGTGAACACTCTCTGAGATCCTCATCCCTCCCAATCTCTCTGCTCCCTATCGCTACCTACCTCTCTCCACCCAGTCTCATGCAGAGAGCCACCATGCGGATTCTCCATTTCCAAGTCTTGTGCCTAGTGAGTGCCTGGATGCTCTGCAAAGGTAGGACAGACTTTTACTTGACAGGTCATATTGTTGTTTTGTTGTATGTTATTGTGCGTAGAAGTCAATGAGTAAAGGAATGGCACCATGCGACAGGTCACAGACTGTTTATGTTGAGTCTAGGAAGTCAAGTCATAGATCTCCTGTCTGTCCTTATGTCCTGTACTCTTTAATTTCACCAACATAAGTACATTAATTCTTTGAACGTAACGTATTAGACAAAAAGATTAATAGCACCTGTTTCAAACACGTGAGTGTAATCTGTCTTACTTCACACCCTTCAAACACCCTCCTCCATTCAGAGATGTTTTGAAGATTCGTCACAGCACGTGTCAGACTGACCTGTTGTAAGATGTGTCATCTTTCATGAATGAACACCAGAGGAAGGCGGTGTAGACATGAGTGCCAGAATAAGCTTGGGCAAGGGGGTGGGGGGTGGTCAAGACTAAAACAATAGTGCAGCCCCTGCTTTAAGCACTCTCTGTTTGTAAACGATAGCTATAATCACCTCCTGTTGCTTTTGGGCAGATATGGGGTCAGGTAGGGAGCGGCACTGGCGGGAACACAAGGATATGCCAAGCGAGAAGTGGGATGAGCCGCCTTTTTTTATAGCAGCATGATCCAATTGTACCTGGAACGTCCACGCTAATTACAGACCACAGATCATCTCTAAAGCTCTGGGGGCTTGGGTACAATGCCTGGGCCACCGGCACAGCTAGGGATGTCATAAGGTTCAGGTGGGCCGACAGAATGATATCTCAATTACACAGAGAGCGAGAGAGAGTGTGGGGAGAATATTAGAAGCCCCGGGATGCCATTTAAAGATGATGGCAGTAATACTTTGGAGCTCAATGATGTCGTCAGCTTAGGAGGATCAGAGAGGCTGGACACGGAGGGAACTGGGTCGCTGAATCTCAGACGAGAGCATCATTTCTTTCTGCCTGTCGTTTTGGGTGCACTGAGAACATATAGGGAGAAACAATGCGAGGGAAGCTGTCTAAAAAAGGACACAGCCTTCAGGTCCAGTCTATACATGCTGTTTAGAGCAACTGCTACAACCTAAATAGCATGGATAATTATATCTGTCAATGATTGTATCTTTAAATAACTTTCAAACACACTTTCAAGAGCACTTATGGTCTAAGGTCTCAGGTCACTTTTTTTATGAAATGTACCTCAAGGTTGGACAGAGTTCTGCACCGTCTGCTTGGAATGATTTACAGAAAACACTCATACTACAGTGTGTAATCTTCCTACATGACTTTAAAAGTTATGTTAAAGCCATAGAACAGGAGTCAATACATATCTGTGAATATTTTAATGAATGCCATTTTAGTTTGTGTAGCAGTGGAATACACTTTGCCTTTTTGTATTTGTTTTGGGATTGTTTTATGTTTTTATAAAACTAATTGTCTGTGCTGCTGTCTTGGTCCCGGGTCTCTCTTGGAAAAGAGATTATATATCTTAATGAGACTAACCTGGATAAAGGTCATTATTATTACTTGCACACACAACCACACAGCAGCTCCAGAAACTTCAGGAGTGACTGGAGTGGCTAAACTACTGGGTTATTTAAGGTGAGTAAACTAGCTGCTTCCTCCCAAATCCAGGGCAGGAGAGCGAATGTGACAACTTCACCGACCTGGACATCCGTCAGTCGTTCATCGGGACCAACCTGTACGTGAGGCTGCTGCTCTACACGCGTGCCAACGTAGACTGCGGCCAGGAGCTGTCCCACCACAGCTTCACTTCCCACCCGCTGTTTGACCTGTCCAGGCCCACGGCCTTCGTCATCCACGGCTACAGGCCCACGGGAGCCCCGCCGATCTGGATCGACCACCTCGTGCATCTGCTGGCCACGCAGGAGGACATGAACATCCTGGTGGTGGACTGGAACCGCGGGGCAGCCAACCTCAACTACTTCACAGCCGTCACAAACACGCGCAAGACCGCGGCCAACATCACAGGATTCATTCAGAGAATGCAGGTGAGTGGTGGAGAGTTTCTAAAGCCCTTTAAGTGGTTTTATAGATTATAAGGCTGACTATGACTTATAGATTATAGTCAAGGATACTGTGTCAAATAACCTTTTTTACTAGAAAGTAAATGTGATTGCTGAGGTTCAGGGAATGGCGTCCTTAGTATAAGCTTTTTGACGTATACCTAACAGGTAGACTACTTGTGTGCTAATAACATGACCAGCAGCATGCACCTTAACTGATCCATTAAGGTTAATTACTTTTTAAATAAGACGTCTTAAAATCCCTGCTTGCAGATGCAGGTGTTGAGTTATTTGGGCCTTTTTGTGACAGAGCCAGGTCAGACCATAGTGCTTTTGCCTGTGTGGTGAATGAAGACTTATGCTGGCAACTCTGTCTATGTGCTTAAGGAGGAGGGAGCATCTCTGAGCTCCATCCACCTGATTGGGGTCAGCCTTGGGGCACATGTGGCTGGGTTCATCGGAGCCATGCTGCGAGGCAAGATCGGCAGAATCACAGGTGAGAGAGATTCTCACTCACTGGCAGGAGCAGTTTGTAGATGCTTGATGTTACACAAAATGTTTGTGTAACATCAAGCACAGATAATGCGCAGATTTGTTCGTGGTGACGTTTGTGACATATTTTTTATTACAATTTTGAAAATGTATCACTGTTTCATGATACCTTTGGAAATGATAAAATATTCTGCCAACAACCAATTTGTTTGGAGTGCTACTAGAGTGTACAATTTCTCTGGTGCTCTTTGACTCAGGGATCCAACATATATAAATAATAGAAACAATGTGACAAACAAATTAGCCTTTATAAATGGCCTTAAAGATATGACTGCTTTGGTACTATGCAGTAAGGACACACGAGCTGTGTTGTGTTCCTACAGACTAACACTCTGTGTCTGTCCCGCAGGTCTGGATCCTGCAGGGCCCATGTTTGCAGGAGTGTCGCCAGAGGAGCGTCTGGATCCCAGTGATGCTCAGTTTGTAGATGTGCTGCACACAGACATGGATGGTAAGCCCACATGATCAGTGATAAGCAGATTAAAATAAGCCAGCATGACTACTAGAGGTACTTAGTGTCACCATTGAGAGACTTTCAGTGCAAATTAGCCAGAGCATAAATACATAATTAACACATAACGTTGTAGCATTCATACCAGTGTGTTAGACAACTACATTTAATGATGAAAATTATACAGTGTCAGTTTATGATATTGTGGTATGACAAAAACAGGCTTTGAGATTCTATTGCTGTTTGAGTTTATGCATAAGGTTTATGACATTCACAGACAACCTCATTTTCTGCAATGTTGTTTCTATTTTCTGTCCTTGTTCTCATAGGCTTTGGTCTCAGAGGTGCCCATGGCCACATAGACTTCTATGCCAATGGAGGATCAGACCAACCCGGATGCCCCAAAACCATCTTCTCAGGTCAGTCTCAGATGTGTGCACACCTGTGTGCCTCAAGATGGACATATACTGCTGAAAATAATCAACCATGGATACGTGGATATGGATGAAAATCTAGAGCATTTAAAGAGTGTTGAGGAGCATGTTGACATCATTGCTTTTGCAAATAAAAGTCCCTTTATGACACATGTCCATGTTCAATTGCAGGGAAGGCTTTCTTTGTGTGTGACCATCAACGGTCTGTGTTCCTCTACCTGTGTGCTCTCAACCATACCTGCAAGCTCACGGGCTACCCCTGCTCCTCCTACAGCGACTTCCTCAATGGACAGTGCATGCAGTGCGAAGCCTTCAAGCCTGCCTCCTGTCCTGTCCTGAGTAAGAGAAAGACATAAAAATGCACCTTAGCTGGCAGACTTCACATTTAGGCATAAAAACTTGGAAATGTCATTTCTGCTACAAAATATCTTTGTTTTCCCAGGGTATGACATGAGTCCCTGGAGGAACACACTTCTGCAGCTGGGACAAACCAGGGCCTTCTTCTCAACCACAAGTGAACTTCCATACAGCAGTAAGTTGTTGATCCATTTGTTTCCTTCTCATACCTTGATTTACAGACGTCACATCATATGTAAGAAATGTAACCGACATCTTGCCACCTTGTCTACTGCATCAGAAACCAGCTACAGGGTGGACATGGTCACATGGAACCAGTACCTACGCTGGGGAGTTGTCGTACTCCGTCTACACAGTGGGAGAAACATGGTGGAAACAAGAATGGACAAGTAAGTACAACACACACTGATGATTTTTAACATTACTCTTCAAAATCTGTTAATTTATGGCACCAGTGAATGAGACCTTATGTTTGTGCAACTTGTACAGCAAGCTTTACAGATTTGAGCAGTACACATCCACTCGGCTACTGGCCCAGTTTGACGAGGACTTGGACCCCATTCAGAAGATCTCTCTGAGGATTGTCACGGGGAATGTGATTGGTCCACGCTACAAACTGCGTCTGCTGCGCATCAGGATAACTCCACTAAACCAACCACAGAGGTTAATGTTTTTGTCTTTTTCAAAATACATAAGAATACCTCATTGTACATTGTACATATCAGTAGTTTCTTTTTGCCTTATGTGTGTTAATGCTTCATTATGTCTTTAAGCATGGAGGTGTGCCAAGACTTAATTACAAGATTACGCAACTGAGCAAAGAGCAGGGTTAATTACACCTTGAGCTCACATGCATGACCAAGCTAAGGGTAAGGCACTTTAGTCACTCAGCACATTTGTTTACATATGTGACATTTCCTTTTCCAGGCAACTGATGTGCCGATACGACATCATCCTGGAAGAGAACATGGAGGTGTCCTTCAGGCCGCTGCCTTGTAACGATGCATGAGGCATTGCTGAGATAGTGCTGCTACGTTCAAACCATTGCCACAAGAGTTAGCCTCACTACATAACTCAGCAAATGCAGCTCTCATGCCTCAACACCAGCCTCATCACAACAAAAAAACCTGCTGGCTGAAGCTTATATTAAATGCTGCTGTAGACCTGACTAACAACTGGGATGAGTGGGTTATGACAAGACTAAGTGTGATTTGGGGTTGCCTTTGTGCCTTAAATGTTTCTGCTGATTTCTACTGATATTCAGCTCATTCTTTTTTTTTACCAGTAAATGAGTCAACCATCTGGAGATCAGCTGACTGGTAAAAGACAAATCAGATAACTTGTACTGAAATGTTAAAGCACTGCATGGTTGCATTTACAGTGATAATGAAGCTGAACTCAGAGTGCACTTTACTTAGAGTATCTGTATGGCTTTTTCAGACATCAATGACTATATATTGTTGATTTGTAAACCATCTTTGTATGTCTTTGTAGATTTGCTTTTTTAAATTACATTTACGAAAACACTAATAAAACTATTCATAAGCACAGACTGACTTCATGCTTTGAGATGATCAACTGAATCTTATGCACCCATAAATACACTGATTTAGCTTCACAAGGTGAGGGGGTTTGGATTGAGTCAGGTATTATCTAAATTAAGTCTTCACAAAACGTCCTTCAACACATCATAAAGCCTTCATATTTTAAGGGTATTTTGGTCAGCTTTATAATAGCAATCAATTGGGAAACAATATTAAAAACAAGTTTACAAAGAGCGGCACCAAAGCAATGAACTGGTTTATTAGAGAGTACAAATGAAGACAGGGAATGAACCAAGGCTGTGATGAGCATTGCAAATGAAAACAGACAGAAATTTTATTTATTAAATCCTAACAATTTCCTTCAAACCATATTACCTGAAAAGTAAAGAAAATGTAGAAATTTGATCAATCTTCTAAGCACACTAGTACAAACACATTATTAATTATTTACATAAAACACTTTCAAAGAGAAACCACATAGACCTCAACATTTCTCTACTTAATCCAGGAATTAAGGATTCGCTTCAACTGAAATTAATGAATTCCAGTACTTATTCTGTGTTTCACGGCTCCATGTGCCTCTGGGAAGTGGAACTGAGGGTCTTCATCCCACCAGCAGTCCCCTGATTACCAGTTGGCATCTTGAGAAATAGACAAGTGGATCAGTTCCAGGCCTACATAGCAAACCAGAGACTGACTGCTGTTACCTAATCTAATCAACCTAAACTAAAGTCAAGTCTGAAAAGGCAACTTCTCCCTCGAAATCCTTAAAATATGAGCACTGTTGCATGGAGCGGCTATGACAACCACAACTTGTCCTAATCTTACAAGAAATGGAAAATGTTTATTTGTGCAAGTGGTTGACTAGTTTGATAACGGTTTATGATAAAGGTTTAGGTACCGTTGTGATACTGTCGCCTGCTGGGACCGGACTGAGGCCCTGAGCGATAAGGCCTTCGCTTGTTCCTTCGGCTGGGCCAGGACATTCTCTGATGCATGTCATTCTGAAGAAAGTAGGAGGATATAATTATGACCAAAGACACTGTGAAATGCTATGATTACTGGAACTGCTAGCTAGTACACACATGCACAGAATTTGCAGGGTCAAAATGTTTTAAAATATGAATTGTGACAACTTTCCATTCATATGAATTGTGATAACTTTGAAATTGTGATAACTTTCCATTTATTTCTTACATATAGTGCCTTTATCTTTCATTTCTTTGTAATCTGGTGTAGTAGAATTTAGTCTAAGCATGCTGAGGTGATGGTTTCTTAGAGTACCCAGATGTATAATCATTATATGATGGTCCTGACAGAACTCATTAACTTCAGGACCCGACAATGCAAACAAACAACAAATGGCAGCTAGAATGTTACTTGTGAATGTGGGAGGGGAAAAGGGGTATAAAGTCAAAATGTGTTCGATATGATTTTCAGACTTGTTCCCTGGAACACGTCGGGGTTCATTGCAACATTTCTCCGGTTCCATTAGTAAACTGCAGTACTTACATCTGAGATGCCTGTTGAGATTTTTTTTTAACCACACTGGCATTATTAGGAGCTTTCAATGTATGGCAGCACAACGTGATGAGAAACTTGAGCCTGTGTACATTCCTTACCAATACTTTTTTTATATACATGTGTACATGAATGGGTCTACAGAAATGTTTGCAGACGTTCATTTACCATTTCATCACCCCACTCTCTCTGTCCCTCTTGCCCTTCTTCAGCCCAGTGAGGACTGTCTTCATAGCCCCTCTGCTCCACCTCTTCAAACACTGGCTCACTCTCCACACTGAAATGCAGGGAAGAGTTTAAGTACAAGCCACTATAGTGCTAAAAAATGTAGAACACAGGCGACCAATCTCCCTGGGCAGGGGCACCGATTTATGTTTCTGCTGGTGGGTGCCCACTGTGCTTGCATGACTCGTTGCTATTTTGACGTACGCACACATTGTTCTCACAGTAAAACACACATTAGATCAACTGACAGCTGCTGCCACAATGAAAACACGAGTGCTCTTCCTGCACACGCGCGCACACACACCGCTAGAACAGAAATCCATAGTATACACAAACAGTAGTGGATGCGTATGGACAGAGTTTTGTCTCAATATTATCAAATAAATATCACACCATTCACAAATATATTTCTTGATTCAGCAACAAATGTAACGAGATTCACAAATAAAATTCATGACCTACAAATAAACATTACTTCATGCACATCTGTCAGTGGAATATGGTTTATTGTTGAGAACATTGCGCTGCATGTGCGCATGGAGTCTCGAGACATACGTTGAATTCACCAGAGCATGTTCAGTCAACGCTACGCGAAGGTGACTTGGGAAGGCAATGCATCAACTGTAAGTATAACTTGATTATCTTGGTTGACTACCTACGTCGCCTACAACTGACCAACTAGTACTTTAATTGATAAAGTTGAACTTTAGCTTACGTTTGAAGACTTTGAAGACTGATGGGAAAATGATCATCCAGGTCCTGTCATTTTGATTTGTAATGCAGACTAGCCAGTTAGTGATAATTTCCCTGTCTAACTCGTAGTGCAATTGTATTCAGACATGACTTAGGTAGTTAACCAAGATAAATCAGTTATACAGTTGATGAACCACCTTCGCCAGGGACATTAACGTAGTTTAACGTCCAAAAACAAAGACCAATCATCACTTGACTTTTCATGGACATATTAAGTCATGTCTACAGTCGCCTTTCCAAACATCAAAACCGCTATCCGAATATTACGATTAGCTCTTTCTTTATAATGGGCACTTGTAATGTAGAGGAAAAGACTTAACGTCAGAAAACAGCAATCAATCAAGCACACATTTTCACTAACACAGACAGCTACCAAAAGGTCATAGCCAAAGTCCTTATAGTGTGGGAGATGTCAACATGAAACCATGTATCCATTTAAGTCTAGGACATGGTGTAACGGAGCATAATGCCCGAGAACAACTATCAGTCATCACCAAATTTCTCATGGGTATCTGTAGCCATGCTCACTCTCACCTCTCAAAAAATCAAAACTGAAATTCCATTATTTTGGACGCAGTCTACGTTAAGTGTTGCTGATTACGCTATAAAAGGCCTAATTAAGCTTTCTCTATAATGGGTGGCTGTAGGAAAATGCTTAAAGGAGAAATTCGGTGTAAAATCAAAATTGGCATGTTAAAACATCATACCGAGTTGGTATGTATGCTGAGGAGCCAAATTGAGTTAGCCTGTTGCATTCAGAAGTTAACTATTTTTTACCGTTTGTCCCAGAAGGCTAACAATGGAAGTGGTAGGTGCCCTTAGACGAAGAATGAATATTACGCTATTATTAAACCATTGAAACAGCTCGAAGAAACTCCACACTCCATCGGTAGTACAACAAACGCCCTGGCATTCAAAACAAGGCACTGAGAACTTTGTAAATGTACACAACGTTTATTTAAAAACAAGTTCTTACATGCAGTAGTTTGCAGTTTGTTTCTCGTCACCGCCATGATGAAAGTCCAAACAAGTCGATTGTACTACCTCTCCTCCTATTCTTTCTGCTGGTTCCTGTTCGTCAATCGATTCGTGTGGACTTTAATCATGGCGGCGATGAGAAACTACAGCAAGGTACTGCCTGTCAAAACTGTTTTATTAATAAATGTTGTGTACACTTACAAAGTTCTCAGTGCCTCGTTTTGAATGTTGTGGACTTTGTTGTGCTACTGATGAAGTGTGGAGTTTCTTCGAGCTGTTTTAATGGTTTAATAATAGCGTAATCTTGATGCTTTGACCAGGTTGCCATGTCTGATTGCACTTGTTCACATTTGTGCACAGCGCTACCAAAAGGGTGTTACTTATGTTTGTTCTAAATAAGTGACTGTAGTGTATTTTTCTTTTGCACAATGCTGTAGAATTGCACAGAGCATATACAGTAAAAATGTGAAACATACGTATTCAGTGTCTTGTACTCACCTACTCCCCTAACTACAGCAGTAGTGTAATGTAACTTTACTGTAGTTTTCAAATAGCATAGTGCTGTCTTGAGCATTTTCAGGTCGTGTCACAGAGTTCTGACCTTTTTTTGCATTGTAAAACACTAAAAGGATAAACTGTCATAATGAAAACATGACAAAGCCATTTGACTATCTTGTTCACAAACCATGGTGTCAAGACACTGGCAGTTTCACTAACATGAATACTTGCTTTTGAGGAATGGACTATCCATTTTGGGCAAGTGACCTGGGAAAGCCACTACAGTTCTACTTGAATATCTTAAGCCAGCATTTGTCAACCTCTGGGTAGCAACATGCTCTAAAATGGTCACGAGACTTATGAACCTGCTAATTCATGCTGACTATTTATTATTGTTTTGTGACTAAGCTGGTCTCTTATAGTTTGGGTCAGGGAGAACCGTTTTAAGCCATACATACCTGTCAGTCACAGGTTGGAAGCTGGCACCAGAAATGGTGATCTTCACTCCCTCTAACCGCTCCTGTCTTCGTCTCTCGAGGTCATGACGAAGATCGCCAGGATCAAAGGCCTGTGGCCGTCTCTGTGGCTGCCAAGGGCAATCAAAGAAATTATGAGTTGAACAGGTAGGACTTTAGGCGGCTCTCCTCAGACAAAGTCTGAATTTGACCAAAACCTGCCGGTGATGTAGCTCGGTAAGCACTATGTATTCACAATTCTGCACAAATTCTGTGCAATCTGTTTACGTACTTCTGCATTCCCAATCTTGGAGAAAAGCGGCATGGATTCTGGCACGGAAACGTTTATCCTTCTGCAAAGACACAAACATGATAAATCAGTGTGTCAGGATATATTCCCACATGTAAAGTAAGTGGAAGCAAAACTGCAAAATACTAAAGAAAATTGTAAAGAACAATGACATGCTGGACTGTGAGTGAACAGTTTAGGTGGAAACATTCACCTGTCAGTAACAGACTCCTCATCTTCCTCTGGGCTAGCAGTCATGACACTGGAGAAGCGATCGTTCAGAGTAGTATTGTCACCTTTGAAATAAGTTTCTGAAAGGGAAGGCAAGAAAGCAGTAAAATATAAATATGACCATAGGTGACAGCAGTATTGGTATGGTTTTCTCAGACGATATAATCAATGAACAAATGAATGACAAATTCACCTTTGACTTGATGGACCAAAGTGATTATCTCCTGGGCAAAAGTCCCAGTGTGAACTGGGGTCTCCCTGAAGGTCCCAGAGTGCTCCAGCATAGGGAGGAAGTCCAGTCGTTGGCGACCCACATTGACCAAATCGAATGAAAGCTGCCTATCTGAATTGTAGCCTGAAGACCCACTGGTACAGAAAGGGTGTACAAAAAAAAAGGAAGTGAACATGGGTCTCCACCAGCATGCTGGCTTGGGTGTGCATGCAAAACCTGCAGTAATATCACCTTTAAGGTTAACTTGGGACTGCTAGATCCTATAATTCCTTGTATCCACTGTGATTAATATTTCAAACTTTCAGAAATCATATGATAGAGCTGGTATTAAATAGGAACGCATGTTTGAGCTGCCTGTACCAGTTTTACCTTGCCAATATCTGCAGGGGACACTTACCAGTGAAGAGAACACTTCTTGCTGTGCTCACACCGTGATCACACCGTGATCTATAAATAACTCCTAGCAACACTGTACTAGCCAGCAAGAGAGAGACACAGAAATGGAAGAACAACCTTCTCAGGGGAAATAAGGTATGGCCATAGTGTTATTGTCTATGTCCAGGGAATAGCAAAAGCAGCGGCATACAGAAAATTCTTACTTTACACCTCCACATAATTGGTATGTACAATATATAAAGGAACACTACGAAATGTGAAACTCCTGTTCAAGTTCTGAATATGTAAATAACACAAATGCCCAAGAGCCGTGAAACTTTTTCTACATATCTGCTAAGGGATTAGGTCACATGGATGAGGAACTATGGGTGCACATGTGTTCTAGATTGCATGTCAACTTAGATTCTTTTTAGACACTCATTTCCCCCTTCTGGCTTATAGGCAGGTGAAAGCTCATGCTTCCCTTCTAATTTTGCCCTTTGCACAAATCCATCCAGAAAGAATTCTGTATCCTCTTGCCTTTGTGGTAGTGGTGTATGCATGCCAGAGTCCTTTGAATTTTTACGTCTTGATTTACATTCAAAATGTGATGTCATTCCTCTTGGACTGACACTTCTGTCCTGTATTCCTATAGTCAGATGTCAATTACTCAACAGCATTCCAGTACATATCTGCGAGATATTTCCTTCGGAGGTGTGCTGGTGGAATACCAGGGCCCAAGGTTGGTACTGCAAGACCTTCTATAGAAGCTGGACAGTCCATCCTGACTCCTGCGGTTGTGAATGCAGTTGGAAATACTGCTAGAAACATTCATTTCCCGATCAACTATGTTCCCCTTTAATCCAGTAGTTTTCAGCTTGATCATCAGTGGACCTCAATTGACACCCATGTAAATGAGACAAAACATTGATGAATTCTTCCTCTGCTGTTTAGAGGGAAGCTGGATGACATCATAGCTTGAAAAGCTTAACTGTTGTCCATCCTCATCATCGGAAGGCAAGTGTGTCCTCGTCACAACCCAGGTCAAGTGCCTTCTTCTAGCATGTCATACGTCCGGGTTGAACACTTCAACTTTTTGGTGCTAATGAACGGCCTGGAGCATTCTAATATGACTTTGCTCGACTGAAGTTTAAAATGCCCCTCAAAATGGGTGTATCCAACTGACGTTTCTGCGTTCCTTTGAGGTCCATGCTCAAAGCTGGGTTTATCTTTCTGACTGTGGCATAATTCCATTGGAGTAAAAACTTCTGAGGCCATGGAGTAAATGGAACAAGGGTATAAAGTACAGGGGCAATCAAGTCTTAATATTGCGTATTAGTCCAGTGGTTTTATAACAAGTGAGTGTTGATGTTAAAAACATCCATCAACAGGTACAACAAATTTTGTTCATTAGTTTATTTCAAAGGGTCAACAGAAGTAGAGAAATGTATTTCCATATGTAATTTTCTGTATCTACTCCAAGTGTACACAGCCTGATATTCTGAGTGAGGTTCCGCTCTTTACAGACTTGCAGGTGGTAATCTTGATGTACAGTAGCTTCACTCTGAGGACTTGATTTGATTGACTGATGGTTCTGTTTAAAATATAACCAGCTGTTAAAGCGAGATCGAGCACAGAAATCTTCTGCTATATAGCTCCCCAGAGGTCTTTGAAATTCCGGGGACGGCCTGCTGTTGCTCTGTAAGTGCCATGAAAACAGGTTAGAATACCCACTGGCAATCACTGGAATCATCCAAACAGGCTTCAGCATCCATCCATCCGCCTGTGTTGACAACAAGGGGTCTTGATTGAAGCCACAACTTTCAGAAAGTGATGGTGAAAAAATTTAAATGAGCTAAATCTCAAGCAACATCATCTGTGGTTTAGGATCATCCTTGTGCTCAAAATGAAAGGTAAGTCTTGGCTAAGTAACCTCAGGGGAGACAATTTTGGAAAAAAAAGTTTCTTGAATATATTTGGATTGCATTCAGAATGGATAGACAGCTTCAAAAAGCATGTTAGATTTTGCGTCAGGATTCCCTTAGTTGATGTAAAACTGAAGAAATGTCTGTAGAAAAATCCATCTTATAAGATCACTGTCATTAAAGAGATCATAATCACAAGGTGGTGTCTTAATGGCAGATGAAATCACATGCTGACTTACCTTTAGACAGGATAAACTACCAAGGATGAATTTAAAAGCAGTCCAATAGCAAACAAAAAATAAAAACTTTTTTTCTACAAAGCAGGAAAGTGCTGGTATTTTGGTGGACATATCTTTTTTTTGAAGAAAAAAAAATCCTTGTGAAATCTATCTGATGTGAAATCCATATCCAGTCTTTTGAAGTCAGAAAAACAGACTGATGACCACCACCAGTTTAACCTTCGTTTGGCTGACTTGTCCAGATGAACTGATGAGACGATCTGCCCGTCGATCTGTT
This sequence comes from Coilia nasus, assembly GCA_027475355.1. NCBI lineage: Eukaryota > Metazoa > Chordata > Actinopteri > Clupeiformes > Engraulidae > Coilia > Coilia nasus. The sequence continues at coordinate 29,276,640 of CM050203.1, forward strand.
GGAAAGCACTGCAGTGTGAAGTCGGAACAGCTTGTGTCTTCGAGAAATTGTAACTCTGCCTCTAAGCATTCATGCTTTTCCTTCTTGACTCGAATGCAATGCAGGGACTTCTCTTAACTCCACGTCTCCAGCTTCAAAAAGGGTGCTATGATGACATCCAGTTGCACATAGTCTAAGGCTGTGTACCCTTTTGCCACCTATGTTATGGCCACCACCTTTGATCCTGCACCCACCAGGATGTTCCACACCTGTAAATGATCACCATGGGAATCCAAACATCTCACCATGCACTTAAGTCACAATGCTGAAGTCCTCATGCGAGAGCCTTTCCTTGCTTTAAGTCCATGAGTGTGCTGTTGCACAAAAAGGGTCATTACATATTCCAGCGATGCGTTTAATTTCTTTCAACCTTCTTATGTTTTTTTTTTCTTTTCAAACTCCATGACATTAAAAGTCCATTGTTTAAAGCTGCTCTTCTCATAAAAATAAGGGGTCACATTTTTTTTAGTTACTGAAGACATCATTTACAGGTAATAATCTGTCTTTGTAAAATTCTCATTACCTTGATGGACAGGCTATTTCTTTTTGCAAAAAAAGCTGCATGAGGGTCATACACAAACTTGATGAGGAGAAGAGACATAATTCTATGTTGACTTGTAGACTTCCTTTGAATGTAAAGAAGAGGACATTGGTCGTTTTCTTTGGATTTTGACCAGCTCTGCTTTGTCACAGAAATACATTCCACCATTCAGCGACACTCCACTTCAACTGTCTTTACTGCGCCTCGTGTTAAATCTTCCAGATCTGAGTGCCGTTTTACACAGAATTGTTAGCATGATTTAGAAAGGAAGCATGAACTTTCAACCATACCTGACAATGTTGGAGTTGGCAAGACCATACCTGTCTTGACCCACGGAGCGATTCATGTCCACTCTGATCTTGAGGGTTTCTCGATCACTGGTATCAGCTCTTGATGTTGAGGGCATTTCCCTGTTCATGTTTGAATCCCTCTGTGGATAGGGCACCATTTTTGAACTCATGTCAGGTCCACCCTTGCGCCTTTGTTGGTTAACTTCTGGTCTTTTCTGGACCCACTTCTTACCCGAGTAGGCACCGCGGTTCGCTCTGTCTGGCCTCAAATCCACGTCCTGAGCCGGTGCTCCAGTTTGCCGTTTTTGGAAGTGATGTGGTATATCATGACCTCCTGCAGGCTCCTGGTGTCTTGTTGGAACCGTGGTAGGAGGAGTAATTCTCCTCTTTTTAGGGTGGGGTTCAATCCGTGGCTCCTCACGAGCATCATGCCTCCTGTGTCTGTCCTGTGGAGGTCCACCATGGCGGACATGGTTCCCCCTCTCCCCTCCTGCACGCTGTGAGATACCATGATCATGTTCCACAATGACTGGTGCTCCACTTCGGATGTAGGGCCTTTCAGGCCCGTCCTGCTCCTCATAAGGACCCATATCTCTGGATCTCTTTTCTGAGCGATGGTCGCTAAACTCTGACCTCTTGGGTTGTAACCTGTGTCGACAAAGAGCAGGCAATAATGTTCAATACATGAGATACTTCGCTGGATACTGGCCAACAGGGGCTGCTCTGGCAATACAGCCTAGATATGTAACTATCCTGTATCATACTACTTACCACAGGAAATTATCAAATTAGTCCACACTATGGGGCATTGTTGTAAGAGATATTTTGAGGCAGGTATTCTTACACACTGCCAAAATAAATGTAAAACATTTTCGTAGTTATCGTAGTAGAATACTACTTTAAAGTATCTTATAAAATACCTTAATGTTGGTATATCAGTTTTAGCTGTAGACATCACACAATATGAATGCAATACTAAATTGTTTCAGCAAAATATCAAACTGAAGGCACGGTACATAAGCAAGAGATGTATGCTTAATACGGGGACAATTTCTTTCGGTCATCTTCTATGGGGCTTAGCAATCTGTAGTCTTCTTGTCTTCCCATTTTCTCCTGAGACTGTGGGCTCCGGGAGTGTGATTTAATGCTTCCGTGTTGTACTCATCCTGTACCTATCTGAAAACGGGCTCCTTTCCCTGTATGCATCGTTGTGCTCTTCTGGGTAAGACTGATGCTCCATCCGGTCATGCCTCCTATCGTGCGGTCGATTGAACGCTCTCCCTCTGGGACTGACTGCTCGGGGTCCCCTGGGCCCTCTGCCCGAACCACTCTCCTCTCTTTTGGGGTGATCCACACCGTGCTCGTTCCTTCCCCAGCTGGGGGGCGAGAGTCTGTGGTCTTGATCAAAGGTCAACGGTGTTGACACTCTCTCTCTGGGGAGCCGTCGGGGGGAGTGAGGCTGCATTTCTTCAAAACCTTTCGGGGATAACCTCCTACGCTCCAAATATCCTGAAGGTTGACCTGGAGTGCTCCTATGATGGGTATATTCCAGGGGTGAACGCCTGCCCTTATAATGCTCCAATGACTGTGGTCTTCTGTCACCCTGCGCCATGAATTCTTCTCTGGACCTGCCCCATTCACTGGCAAGCTCTTCCCTTGGATATGGGGCGTCATCCCAATGAGGGGGTGCGTGCATCTCAGGGACTCTCCACTTTGAATCAAAATCATGACCAGGGCCATATTCGCTTGTAAAGGGTCTCCCATCACGTCTTCCTGGACTCCGTTTATACATCGCAGAGGTTCTGTTCAAATGTAAAACATTTATTAAGTGATGTTAAACTTCTCAGTAAATATGAGCTTTACCTTAAGCTGTACACATTAATAGCTACCTGTGTGATATAACTTGTGACCTTGAACGTGGTCGTGACGTTCACCTTTACCCACAAGACAACGGTACAGAGGTATAGATGGACATTTTTAACAAGATCTAAACTGAGGCAATATATTGACAAACGACATATGATTTACGATTAAATGTAGCTGCTAATGCAAAACGAAATTCAGTCATTCTAGGCCACAGCAATCACAACAAACCATGGCAAGATTCGGAAGACTATTTAATAATGAATCGTGTAGCTTGTTTAAACGAGAAAACGTAACCATGCTAGCTTACGAAAATCTAACAGAAGCAACTGGAACACACGGACACAAAACGATTAGCCTACATCAACTTAAGACTCTTACAACAAACTCTTACTGGTATCTCGTCAATCGTATTAATTCAATATAGAGCAAAAACAGCTAGTAAACAGATATAGCAATATACCAAAAGTAATTACACACAATTTGGCAGGTAAGTACAAGAAGCATGAAACGTGGGGGGACCAGGACGATGGGCCTAAAAACGAAAGCAGCACGACATTAAAAGGCCTTCGTATTGTTGTCGACAATAACAATTATCGCTGTAATTACTAGTATGTAACAAGTGCTTTTGGGCGATGTGATCAAGAATACACGTCAGGTCAGCCAAAGCACCATGACACCCTAGCTAGTTACCCTGCTACAACCAACAGATTCAGACATATTTACCTTGGCGCGTAAATGGCTGTTTGTATTGAAGATATGTCCACCAAAAATACCAGTCACTTACATGAACAGTATTTAAAGAGTATGCATTTTGAGACCACAACTTAACGATACATTAAACTAAAATACTTTATCTGACAAGGTCTTCGTGAGTTCCCTCGCCAGTAGCCCAGAAGAAGCCTCTCGTTTTCTCTTAGCAAAATGTGCTTCCGGGTGCAAACAGATACCTCACAAATGTTAGCCTACAGCCGGTTACAGCGCCCCCATAAGAACGTAGCCTGTCGGAGCTGCACATTTTTAGAGAGCCACGCCACTGGCCAGTGGAAGATATCTTTATTAGACCCATATTTATTCAGTTTAAAATCAGTGAACCAGTATGTATTATATGCTTGGGCTTTGGTTTATACCAATGAAATAATAGACCCAAACACTTCAAAAACACTACTGGAACACACCTGTAATGTATGGGAACTCTTGTTACACAGGTTAAGCTGCCACACCCAACAATTTCCAAATCCATTGTCAAATGTGGACACATTCAGGTTTTGGGATCCATCACCTCCCAGGATCTGAAGTAGTCCAACATCAACGACATCCTCAAAAAGGCTGAGAAAAGGATGTAGGGTGAGATCAGGTAAAATGGGACAAATAGGGCTTTAAAGCTTTACCTCTTTAAATATCAGCAGGAAATGAAAGGACATGTTATTATATTGTTACTGCATTTGTCATTTACAATTACATTTTGATTGAACTAAAGTATCATCAATGGGAGGAGCCAAGGTTTAAAAAATCAGTGGAGCCAAAACTTGCAAGGTGAGCCCCCTGACATGTCAATTTTGTCTTCATGATTATAAGAATATTGTAGCTGAAGCCCTAACTCAAAACATGATTGAATGTGTATTATAATATGTTAGATTTCACTTAACATCAAAATAATTTGGCTTTCTGCTTTATTTTTATTTTTGAGTTTAGTTACTAAGTGGTGCTTCAGCTAAATTGGGACAAAAAAATTCAGCTAAAGTGGGACACTTCTGTGTGATATGAATCCTAGGCATTTTGGGGCATTAGGATCAGAAATCGTGTAGAAATCATGTAGAACTGTCAAACTGTAAATAGTTTAACAGCTACAAATTAACAGTTTTGTTAAAAATGATCAGTTTTATAATCGTCATTAGCATTAGCCATTAGCCTGTAGCTTTTAGCATCCCTGTAAACATACAAATGCCTCCCACACATATGCATGCACACAAGCACTCTTTTGCTGTTGTGTGGACACACACACACACACAAACACAAAGTAGTTTATTTTATTGATGTTGGACATCATAAACTAATAATCTGATTAGAAAATAAAATTGAAAATATATTAAATTATTATTATTGAGTTTGTTGCAAATTCTTTGTACCACCACTGACTGTCCCATTTTACCTGACTGGCCATCCCATTTTACCTGAACGTTCACCCAGACCTAACAATGACTTGTGGTCTTTAAAGGTTAAAATCTTAAAAAAATATTCTTATTGTCAATGTGTTTTCTGCACATAAATGCTGCAGAGACCCATATGGTTATCACCTTTACCATCTTTAGCATTTTAAGTGGTTTTATTTGCGATCAAACAAAAAGTGTCCCAATTTGCCTGATTTCACCCTACTTTCTACAACAACTGTGGAAGCATGGACTGCCACAAGAGCTGTTGGTCACCTTGTACACTGCTGTCACTGAATCCATCCTCTGCTCATCCATCACAGTTTGGCTTGTAGCTGCCACAAAACAGGACAAACACAGTCTACAACATACAATTCGGACAGCTTATATGTATACAACTATGTTGAATATGTTGAATGTATAGAGCTTGGCCAATAAAAACTGATTCTGATATTTCTGTCATTAAACAGTAAGAATACTGAAAAAGAAAGTCGTACAGGGAAATAACTTGTCACCACATGATCTGAGAGATTTAGTAGCCTAGTGGTTGAATTAAAAACATTTTTACCAGCTAATACACACAATATCTACATTAAGCTCATCCACATGAATTCATCTGAAAACAGCAAAGTAAACAGGAGTTATGACCAATCTGTGTTTATTAATGCTTTCCCCCAGTGCTGCAAATCCATGCACCATGTTTACATATTCCACAAAGCAGACATGAGCTAAGTTTTTCTTTCCAAGATTCATGATAAAACATTTTTTTTCTTTCCATCATATTCCACAGTAAAACTAATGTGGTGGGTTTTTCAGACGACAACAGCGGGATGGTTTGCCATTGATGGAGGGAGAGGGAGGATAGGAGAATCAGAATAACCGTTCTCAAAGTGACAGACAAACACAGACAGACAATAAGTCAATCTTCACGGAACCGAATACAGCCGTTCATTCTTTTTGTCACATAGGACTCCACCCTACTTGGTCCTAAGCAATTTACATTTGGAGGAATATGCTATACTATAAATATTTTATTTGAATCTGCCACCACTTTTTTAAGGACTTCAGTAACTGAAAAAAAAACTGCACAAAGCACACATGCTGCACACCCTAACATCCTGCATATACAACATGGATGACAGAGCAGTTTTTACAAGGTAAGTGATGGTGATGGTATTGCTGTTATTCTGCAAGTTGTGAACCATTTCACTTGTGGACACCTGAAGAGGCACATTTATAAGTTCTGCCAATATACTTGAGTCTTGAATGCTGCACACTCGTTTGCATAACAGGCGAGGCTCCGTGATCTCCACAGAGCCATGATCAGCAGTGTATACAGCAAAGTATGGAGTATGAAGAGCAATTGGACAGTGCATAATACAATACAACTTTTTACAGTGTTTAACCCACAGATGTTGATTAAACAGTTCATAAGAGTCTGAAAAAACAAGAGTGACCATTCATAGTTTTAATGTATAATCCAAAAGACAGATCATGGTCTTCAATTTTATTTCTTGTTTTTTTTTTTGTTGATATTGTTGTTATTTACAGTGATTGGAATTTTGTGATAGTCTCTTATGTTATAGTTCGATTCACTGTATGTTTGCATGACATTTAGCTATTAATCTACATAGCCTGGATTGTGATCAGAAATGTAATTCATTACCATACAGTAAAGTTTGCAACATTTTCCCAGCCAGTATGATACAATACACCATATAGACGCTACACAAAATTACATGTACAGTGCACTGTAAGACTGCTGGTCAGAATACTCTCAATATAGCATAATACATCAAAATTAAATTCAATTTGCTACAGGACTTAACTGTCTGCTCACCGATCAAATGCTAGGGTGGCTAAGATGAATATAGAGTTCCCAACAACTGCTACAATATATTACATTGGTCTGCACAGCCGTTACTGTCATAGAGTAATCTGAAATCTAGCTGCTCTGACAATGAGGCAAAGCGTAGTGTTGTTGTGTGTATGTATGTGTGTATGCTTTATGGGTATATTGCACATAGGTATCTGTGCCGAAGATGTGTTATTGTGTATGTAAAGTGTTTTTCCTGTAAAGAATTATTTAACTGTAGATAACATTCAGTGTTTTTTCTCCGCTTGTGCATCAGAGAATCTTGGGGATGAGGAGTGGGAGGGGGCTTTCTTGCAGATTAGAGAGGTGAAGCTGATTGGCTGATGCAGTTCGTTCCTTCATCTGCTTCCTTCTTCACGGCACACCAGCCCGGCCCAAGAGTCACCGCCACACCCTGCAGGGAAGGCAGACGATGGAAATTCACAGCGATCAACACGTGAAACACAGACACGCAGGAGTCACACTGGAATGAGGGGACATGTACATACAGAGATATGAGAGCTACTGTGAATGTGGTGTTATCACCTGGTTACTTAGATGCCAAGCTTGTCAGAGGCGGAGCTCTGGATGAGCTGAGAGTCGGCACCGGGTCTGGTGAACCCCTCAATCAGGTTCTTATTGAGGTCCCCAAGCGTGGCGCCGGAGGGGAGTCTGGGGTAGGAGGCCTGGCCTGTTATTCCCAGCAGATCCTCCAGGGCCTTGGCATTGCTCATGCTATTCTGGGGAGCCTCGTTGACTGGGGAGAAGTCTGGTACAGAGACGAGCTCATCTCTTGATACAGGGCTGTGGGGGGGGCCGGGCGGGGGCAGGGTTGGTAGGGCGGGCGGGTAAGGTGGGTTTGGGTGGGAAGCAGGGATTGGTGTGGGGTGGGGTGAGGGGAGGCACATGTAGGATACAGCAAAAGAGAGGTATCCCACAAGTTAAGTAACCATGTGACGCAGGGTCATGCAACATGGCATAGGGGGCTAAGTTCACCATCAAATCAGTCAACCCATTCAACCCAGGAAATGTGAATCCATTAGGAATCGTATCTGTGCAGATTATGATAATGATTGCCAAAAAATCAGTATCATTACTGAATTCGATTAACTTCCTGGAGCTGATTTGCAATGGGAGTGCACTGAGCTGAAAATAGCCCCAAATGAGAGCCATATAGTAGCTACCGTATGCAGTGAAATGGCATTCATTCTAATGTGCAATGTAATTCAACTAACACAAGTTCTCCTCACTTTAGAAGAGTTGAGCTGAACACAGAACAGTCAGACACAATGGAATAGACTGTGGAATGATAAATGGGGTGCTGTGTTACCTGACGTCCATAGACTGGACGCCATCTGAGAGGTCGTCCGCCACGGCATTCCTGGCCTCTAGAGGTTCGAGGCTGATGAGAGAGGAGCCCACGGTGGCAGGGGGATGATATTCGCCAGACCTCAGTCCTCCAGCAGACTCTGGTCTCTGCATGTGGCCCATGACAGCCTGTCTGATGTCTGTGGAAGTCAAAGTAGAAGCATCTTTGAGCACCTAGAAAAGTCCTTAAAATTCATGTATTGTTACAATTATGACCACATTACTACTACCACTATTACTACTATTATTATTAGAAACTGAACTATGTGCAGACCACGTTCAAATCTTGTCATATTTGTCATATATCTTGTCAAAATTGAACTGCAACATATTGCAACTAACATATATATTTTTTTTTATACAATTCACAAATGTGAAATAAATAGTGATGCATAGTACCAGTGGTGGTACTCTACCAGTGGTGCATGGTAGAGTTTTGTATCCAGTGGTACAAAAACATCCTTCCCCACCGCCTCCCCACATAAGAATCAAAAATTCACTGCAACCCTTAAAATTTAATTGAAATACATTTGAAATACACGTTTCACAGAAATATGGTCATTACAGACAACCTAGGCCAGTTATATTTATGATGTAACAACAACACAACGAGTTGTTTCAAAAATATGTGTAAGACTACGTATATGGTGAATATGGGAACAAGTTTACTTGAAACCACACAGTGGAGCTGTTCTCAAAGTAACGACAGGCATGCTGAGTCACTCTGCAGACACTCCTTGTTGTGTGTGTGTGTGTGTGTGTGTGTGTGTGTGTGTGTGTGTGTGTGTGTGTGTGCGTGTGTATGGTCACTCTTTGTGTGCTGTGTGCTAGTGATAATGATTACAATAAAGCCATTTAAAAAGATAAGCTGTGAATCCATTATCCTTGTGTGATCCAGTGAGCTCTGACTCATTGTACCATGTGTGTGTGTGTGTGTATTTGTGTGTGTTCGCACGTGTCAGAGTGTGTGTGTATGTGTGCTTCTGTCTGAGTGTGTCTGTGTGTGTGAGAGAGAAGATAGAGAGGAAGAGTGAAATAAGTATGCATGGCAAAGGCTGCAATGCCATTCTAAAAAAGATAATTAACCTCTATTTAACCTTCAGCATACAGTACCTCTCTGCTCCGCCACCAGCTCCTGGGAGTACACAGGGGAGGCCGTCTCCACCGAGACTTCTTCTTTCTGTGCAAACACAAAATATACAGCACAGCAATGGCCAATAAATCACTGGTGTTCCTCCTACGTACCCTTTATTGTGCCATTGAGTATTGACCAATACACCTAGCACTACTCTCCACACAACACACTCCTCTGACAATGGAAGTAGTGAATTAAATAAAGTAAGTTTTTTGTATTTTCAGTTTTTTTTTTTACCTTTGGTTCTTCACTTTTCCTTGTTCTTTTCATGATCTCCTCAATCCTCTGAAAGAGAAACAAATAAAAGAAAAGAAAAGAAAAGAAAAGAGGTTACCATTTAAATATGGTACATTGTCAGTTTTGTATACATATAAACTTTATATCCCACCAAATCTATAGCAACAGACACATTAAATTGGCACAAATGTTTTACAGGATGATGATGAACAAAATATCAGCTTTGTCTGAATGAGATGCTACCATGTGGCAGAGAAGTGGGAATGCCATCCAGCTTCTGCAGTATGTCTCATTCAAACTACAGACCGGCGACCTGCTTTTGCGAACTTGCATAGTGCAGTTATAGCCCATGAAGGGCCGCAGAGCGGATTCAGAAGTGCCATTCACCCATAACTCACACTGAATTGATTTTAAAAACATTATTTTACCACTGAAAAAATTACTTAGTGTTGCTTTAAAGTAAAGGAAAAGGGAGAGGAAGTGCAGTGGAATCGCATGGATGACATTGGAGAGTTCTCTTTGTGTTTGGTTGCTTCTGCTTCCCCCAATCTATCGTAGGTGGAAAAATCTTTTACATTTTCCAGCTTGTAAAGCTTTGAGGTATTCAATACATAGGCTATTTAATTCACTCTGAATAATGAATATTATAGCGCAGTCAGGGTCATACCCTTTAAAATTATATACTTACATTTACACTGCTTGTAAGTTACAGTACATTCAAGAAATATGTTAAATATATGTGTATTCTCAGCTAATAACTTTCCTACTTAAATTAAAATGACCAAGCTAAAAACTCCTTCATAGATTACTTAGGCTACTGTAGAGCTTCACCTTGTGCAGAATCTTTTTCATATGTAGTCTTTATGGCTTCTCTAACAACAATCAATTCTATACTACCTTAATGCATTATTGCGTATATTTACAATTTTCTCTAAATGTCTGTCTACTGTGATTAAAATCGAGCTGTCTAATATAATAAAAGGGGGAATGCTGGGGGTATTTTATGACTTGATTATTTTATGAAGTCATCTTCTTCATGATGTATGAAGATGCTGAATATAAAGAACAGTGCATGGTCGTATCTTCCAGAACAGGGGCTGTCTGTAGTTGTCCATGTTCTCTTACACCGGTGCGTTCAATATTTGTGTCAACTGTTTCTTTGGATTTGTCTAATGACTCGTGTATAAGGACAGCATGGTATCCAGTGTTATTAGATGGAGCAGAGAAACTTAATCTTCTTTCTCTGCAGTCTATCTGGCTCACACAGTTGACTACAATATGCTGTACTTATTTAGTGTGAAACGTTTCATGTGGCTGCTGCAGACAGAGACATACCCAGGGTGGGAGTTAGGCGATTCAAGGATACCTGCATTGGCAAGGACCCCTTTGAGGACCCAGTAATAATAATACTAATAATAATACTACTACTACTACTACTACTACTACTACTACTACTACTACTACTACTACTACTACTAATAATAATAATAATAATAATAATAATAATAATAATAATAATAATAATAATACACATCGGTATTGAACGCACCGGTGTAAGAGAACATGGAGAACTACATACAGGCCTTGTTCTGGAAGATACGTTTATGCACTGTTATAAAATTATTATTATTATTATTATTATTATTATTATTATTACTATTATTATTATTACTATTATTATTATTATTATATATGTGGGGCCCAACACTGTATTCTTTCATAGGGCCCAAAATTTCTGGCAGCTGCTTTGGCTGCAGGCTACAGAGATCAATATCCCAGGGACTGAGAACTGAAGTAGGACTAGAGGATGTGATGTGAAAGATGGACACCTTCTTCCTCTGCAGTCTCTCCTGTTCCTCCTGTATCTTCAGCAGCGCTCGCTCCTTCTCCTTACGCTCCGCCTCCCTGTGGGCACGAAGCACCGCCTCCTCTCTCTGCCCGTAACCAATGACGCACACACACACACAGGCATGACATCATTACATGTGTCACCAGTAATGGGTACTGCACATGATGCTGGGTAAAGACTGACAGTAGGCCTGTTTTCATTTAAAACAGACCTACATATGTTTCTACATGTGTATGTTTTAGATGTCTGAAAAACTGTTAGTTCTGCCTACAGTGGTTAAACAAAAACAGAACTGGATAAGATAAAATATTACTTTAAGGTCCCAAGTATATTATAATGTAATAAATTGTAATACATTGTAATATAATATAATATAATATAATATAATATAATATAATATAATATAATATAATATAATATAATATAATATAATATAATATAATATAATATAATATAATATAAAATAATATAATATAATATAATATAATATAATATAAGAATGGCTCAAAGTGAGTGTATATGCCTCCAGACCTCTCTATCCCATTGTTCCTGTATCTCCTTCCAGCGCCGCTCCCTCTGTCGTCTGTCCTCCATCTCTTTCTGCTGCCGCGCCTCCTCCTGCTTCTTCTTCTCCTCCATGGCCCAGCGGGCTGCCTGCTCCTGCCTCTCCCGCTCCTCCACCAGTCTCCGCTGCTCCTCCTCAGCCCTCAGTCTGCGGAGGGAGCAAAGAGTTGTTCATGCAGATAAACACACACATGCATGCATGAGTACGCACACATACACACATTAGAAATACACAAATACACATTTGCACAAACACACGCACACACACACACACACACGCACACACACACACGTGCACACACACGTGCCCTCATGCACACACACACACACCTCTGTGACACAAGGTAATGTTGCAGAGGGGGAGGAAAAATGTACAAAACCAAATGAACACATATTGCCACATGCATACATGTTAACAAATGTTCCCACAGACACACGCCAATGCACACAAGCGCACAGGTAAGCACATAACATGGCTACAGGCACAGATCACATTCACACAACAGGGCACACGCACACACACACACTTTCAGACGACCATATAATATCCACAGCCACACCCATGTATTTCATTACAAAGAGCTAGATAGAGTTGACATACTCTGTGAACCTGACTGCTAACTAGCTAATTTCAAAGCCTGTTAGGTTTGACTGATTGTCTCATGCTTCAGTGAGCATTGTTCCTATTTCTCCACTATGATGAAGAACCATCGCTTACCCCGCTGTCAAAACAAGAGACTGGCCATTTATTACGTGAATATATTAGTCTAGTTGAAGGCTCAAAACATTGGCCACAGCTAGAAATAGCCTGACCCCTAGTCACTCTCTTTGTTTGAATCACTCTACAAAATTCACATCTCCAAGCAAATAGTTTAAGTAATTTTAGGCTTCCAAATGTACATGAGCATCAAGGAGTGGTCTTTAAAGTAATAATGTTGTTTGTACATTCTTCGTACTAAATAAAGAATTACTATGAAGCACATTGTCAATTTTCAGCAAATATGAACACATAGAAAAGTTAGGTTTCAAAGCGTTAACCGTTCCTGTGCTTCGATGCTGTAAGCATATAGGCACTACCCCTGCAGTGCTACACCACTGAGTATTGGCTACACTTTGCTAGACCTATTCTCTCATGATGTGAACAAAATGGGATTTTCTTTCCTGTCCTACCTACACCAACTGCAAACAGCAGTGAAAATGTTAAACTGGATGACTTCAATTTACTAGTAAACCTATACGTATGCCTTGAACTGAGGGTACAAACTAGAGGTTACAGAGGGTGTGGTTTGGGACAGACAAACAGACATGAGCTGTACCTCTCCTCCTCTGCTCTCTGTTTCTCCTCCAGCTCCTTCTGTACTCTAGCCTGCCTGCGTCGTTCAGCCAGCAGCCGGCCAGCCTCCTCTGCATCCGTCGTGCCCGCAAAGGACTTTCCTGTGGGAGTCATTGGGGACTCTACACATACACACAACACACCCATACACACACACATACATACATATGGGGATTTATGGGTGTAAAATTGATTAAGAGTTAACAACACAATGCCAGCTTGGACGCCAGCTTGCATAGCCCAGCCTTAGAACATTAGTAAAACTTCACTGCCAGCCATTTCAAGGTGATATGCTGAGCCAATAGCCTGACTTTTAGCTCACTTGGTGCTGAGAGGTCCGGGTTTCAGCCTAGTGCTGGACTGTGCAGAATAACCTCAGTTACAGTGGTGCCATGACCCAGATGGGAGTTTAGTTTAGGGGGGTGCATGTAACGGATGCCAGCCTGCACAGCCCAGTGCTAGAGCTTTGGTAAACCCTTCTCCCTACACCTCAACAGAATACGTCACTGACTTGTTTGGTAGCACATCTTTCTCCCAATATGGAATTGGGGTCAGCCTTATGTTCCCACAGTCCTATTTTCCCACATTTCTAAGATTTTTTTTAAAAATAGGCCCTATGTTTCCACATTTCTAGGACATTTTCAAAATTAGGTCTTGTGTTCATACATTTCCCTTCAATTTAAGCCCTATCCTCCCACAATATTTTTGGAAGCACTTTATAGTAAATGAATGAATGAATGAATGAATGAATGAATGAATGAATGAATGAATGAATGAATGAATGAATGAATGAATGAATGAGTAATTTCATTTAAGATCAGCAGCAGCAGAAATTGTCACAATCGCAATCATTACAAGAAAAATAAAATAGGCTGATCAAAAAGGGTTTTGGCTAAAGCAGAGCTAGCCAAACCTTTGTTTTCAATTCCTTAAGTCAGAAAAACAAAACCAGATAAGTACAAATTCACATACTTTATATACACGTCATACAATGACATGCTACATATATGCATATACATACCTACATATACATGTGGGAACATAGGGCTGTGGGCACATAGGAACATTCCCATAAGTTGTTCTGAGGTCGCAATGCGGACTCGAGCCTGGTGCTGGACTGCGCAGCTACACAGGTCTTTCTAAGAATATAAAACTAACAACCTTGCTTTTACTTTCTGACTAAATTACAGGACAATGTCTCTTTGAAAAATGTATCAACCAGCACATTTAAATGTTGTTGAAAATAGTGGAAAAAGGTGGGTTTGTTCTCATCCTGTACTCAATTACCATAACTGCATATGTATATATACCAAGCAAAGTAATTTTGTGAATTTATTATCTGTGTTATTTAATGCCTTGATGATATAGACTAGCTTACAGACATGTGCATACAGACAGTTGCGGAATATTTCTTTTTTCACTTTCTAGTCCACTCTGGGTTGCACACGTGTCCTTGTACCACAGAAACAAAGGAGGGCACACGGATGTCTGCACAGAGCCTCATGTATACCATCTAATAATAACTTTTATGTCACTTAAAATCATGCCTACCCTTTCATAGTCTTGAATGTGGTGAGTATAAAAGTGGCCTCCAGAGGAGCTGGTGAATTGAGGCGTTCACCTGCATTGCACTCACCAAGATCTCGGCTCGTAGACTTGGCCATCTTTTCAGATCGGGAGGTCTTTCTCTCCAGTGTGCTGGTACCCCGGGTCTCGGCGGCTGCCTTCTCTTCACCCTCCAGTCTCCTGGGGCCATCCGATGGCGTGGTGGCCCGGTGTCTCATTGGGGAAGGGGGGTACTGGCCTGGGGAGCAGGGGGACTGGGTGCGGCTCTTGGATGATTTGACCCTGCCATTACAGAAGGTTCTGTTACAACAGCATGCTGTGAGCATATATGCAGGGTCAACATGCAACTAGAGTTTCTGTCAACACTGCAGTAATATAAAGCAGTTTATGCTAGCATGTGTAATTTATTATTAGTAAGGTCCATCAAAACAGAAATTCTCCAAGAATTTGATACATCTGCAAAATGTAAATGTTAAGAATCAAAGATAAATGCAATATTATATATATATATATATATATATATATATTACTGTTATAAAATGCAGCAAAGGAAAATAATGTGGAACCTCTTGGGGGTGCCATGGGTCTTTTGTGTCTTGGGAAAGGCACATTTGGTTGGTGTAGTGGGAGATTCAAGGCGTTTGGGGGTTGGGTCTATCAGGGTGGGGGTGGTGCATCCAACCTGTTTCTCCATCTGAGAAGAGCAAAGACACAAAGCTATTGGGTTCTGTACACATGCAAATGAATAGGCATGTGTTAACACTTCATTAAACTGTATGTTTCACTAAGGGGGACTATCTGCAAGACAAAGCGAGAGCTTGTGTAGACTATATGTGAGCCTTGCCCATGCATGCTGTGCGACAGAATACAGTGCAATGGGGCTGGACTGGAGAGAAGCAGAGTAGTACAGTTGCTAGGAGACCAACTCCATGGCGACATGTGTCCCACAGTGCTATGGGCCAAATATAACTGTTTGAATTGCGCGAGTCCATTTGCTATTGAGGGTAAGAAAGTGTTTCCACAAAGTGAGATGGTGGACCTGATACATCTTGGAGTTGGCGGCCAGCTCCTTGACGGACTGCTCGATGGGTCTCGGAGAAGAGCCATTGTTCCTCCTGCTGGGGGAGCCCCTGTAGGGAGACCGGTGGGGGCTGGGGGAAGCTAGACGGGGACAAAGGTGGGAGACTGCAAGGGTCAGAGTTCACAACAGGACACGGGAGGAGACAGGCCAAATTGAATGAGTACGATTTATGACAACTATCTTAGAGGCAACCACCCAAACAATAAACACACACACACACACACACACACACACACACACACACTTGCCTCTCTCTGTGACACCGGGTAATCCGGCAGAGGAGGAGGACAGACGTTTGTTGAGGGATGAGTCCTGAGACTCAGACAGGGTCATATACTCAACCACTTCAGAGATGACACAGACATCATGGGGGGCAGGCATGACAGTCCACAGGAAAAGGAGACAAAAAACACAATGAGAACAAAGAAAAAGAAAAAATAACTAATAACCACATCAACACAACACACTTCCAAAAAGGGAAAAGGAATGGATTTAACTTAACTTTAACTTATTCGAAAATAACAGTTGAATTAATAACCAACAATTTCTGTAACATATTAGTGATTGTTGTGGCAGATTGTATTTCACAGATTGTAACCACAGTGAGTGATTAGTGTTGTGGCAGATTGTATTTTTATTTTCACAGTCTTATAATGGGTGGAAAGGCAAAATTTGGAAATGCACAAATTTGCATACAATAGACTCATCAGGCAGTACATAGTCCTTAGGGTGTTTCTGGTAGTGAGTATGCTGTTCTGTATGGGTTTGAATAATTATGTGTGGTTTATTTGTACTTGTGTCTGTGTGAAAGAACGAGGTAGGCTATGTGTACATGTGTATGTGTGTGTGCGTATGTAGTTGTTTAAATATGTGTGCGTAGTTTTTGATAATGATGTGGAGGCACTGCTGGGATAAACTGCTCCTACTGGGTAACAGCCTTAATGTGATTTTGTGAACTAAAGCCAACTGAAACCCAACAGTACGCATGCAGCTGCATATCCACTGCCTTCCACCTGCTCTCCTACAGTATCCGCCAGAGCCAAGGAGACATCACTGCTCCAGGCAGTCTCAGTTTACAGTGTCTTCCACCCAACCCCGACAACCACCAGCTACCCACGCAGCCAGTGCCTCTCCTGAGACAGGAAATGGATGCCGGGAGTGCCCACCCCCTGCCTCCTCGCCCCCCGACTGTAGAACATACACTCAGCGATGAGGCAGAGGCGCCATGATATCCTGAATTATTCACACATTTATCTCTGTGCATCATCACAGCCTTTTCCATTCCTCTTGACTGCAATCAGGTGAGGGTTAACAAAAGAGAGAGGATGCAGAATACTGGGAAGAGGAACAATACAGTGTGTCACCAAATACACACCATGCATACCAAGGCAAAAAACCATATTGATGATTTTTGATTAGCATACCCATGACACACACAAATATCGGTGATCAATGAATCCGAACACACACACACACACACACACACACACACACACACACACACACACACACACACACACACACACACACACACACACACACACACACACACAGAAAATAAGCACAACCACAATCAAAAACTCAGTGTATCTGTGCATGCACGTACAGGATGACAGGCTACTGTGGTGCATCAGGTAAATACAGACTGAGTGGAACAGAGAGTATCAGAAGGTCAGTACCCATCCGGGAGGGGCTGGTTGAGGCAGGATCATGGGTTAAGGAAGAGGCGGTCTTAATGTCACCTGGGTAGCAGGTACCATCACACAGGGACAGGAGAACCACATGGGCAGAGCAAAACACACACACACACACACACAGCCAGTGTTAATGACACACGTGTGTTTCCGCAATACATGGGAAATACATGGGCACAATTGGCCTCCTACATTCAGGACTAGCTGGAAAAAGGGTCATAGGGGGAAACAGCTGTGTCCACATGGTCAGGAAAAGTCAAAGTTACATTAGCTAAAGCCCAAACCAACAAGGATGAAAAACTGCATGAGAGACTGCATTTCACAAGCCTGTTCTAAAAACACACTTCAGCACTATCAACAAAATGGCTATTTCATGCGAGAAAGGGTCAGCAAAATGGTAACAAAGGGGCTAACTGGCTAAAGCTAAGAGCCTTGTAATGGTAATACAAACCGCACAGGTTATTATACGTAAGGTGAGCGGCCGGGTAATGAAATCTACAGTCAAAAAAAAAAAAAAACAAGGACGTTGAAAGATTTGTGCACTGCAAGGGCTCTGTCAATGCACAGATCAGGTTTCCCGAGAATGCTAACAGCATCAGAGTCAACCACAAAAAATGACTGCCCATCTTAGACACAGAGACTATGGATCAAATAGTAATTTTAAGTCTCAACGTTGTGAGCTTTGATAAAGTGCCTGTGCTTATACTGTACTTCCTTTTATGTCTCGTGACAGTTTGGCTACTCGTCCCCAATTCGAGATGCCAGGGCAGGTCTCTGGATCCCCCCGTGAGTGGGTGCTCTCGGACACTCTAAATAATTAATGTCGTTATGAATGCACCAACAAGCCTGGGTGGTGCACCCGTCTCCCTCCCTGGCAGGAGCTTAAGCCTCCAGTGCATCTCTCCCCTTTATCTCCCTCTCCATCACCCCACATCTCCTCTCATCCACCTCTTATTTAGGATTAAGCATGTATTATAAAGATTTTGTTTTTGCAAAACACAAAATCATTCATTTGGCACAAATCTTTGATGCTGATACTGTAGACAAAGGTAGAATCAGTGTCTGACGACAAGAGAGCGCTGGGTGTTTACCTACGCAGTTAGTAATCTCACAGGACGCTCAGTAAAGGGGGGGCATCTGGGGTGGGGGAGGACATCTGGACCCACTAGACTGACAGGCCGACAGTTTGACAGACTGCGCTGGTGAGCTCATTTCGTCCGTGTTGGTTTTTGTCCCGATCCAGTGATTTACCGTGGCGTGGCTGGTGTGTGCACTGGACGGGCCAGAGATAACGATCTGAGAGGCTCTATAACCTTGAGGCTGAAGAGTACCTGCTACAGCCGGGGCAACTCCCTGAAAACCAACGCTAAGCTCCGCGGGGAGAGACGGATGTAGTGACAGCAGCGTAGCTCTGACTAACATGGCCCACACATACACATACGCAAACACACAACACACACATACACACACAACAAAACACAATCGCACAGGGAGCAGCCCAGTTTTTTCCAGCTTAAGCGTTAATGACTTGGGGGGGGGGGGGGGGGGACACAAGGCCAAAATTACTGTGCTAGTGACAGGCATAAGGCTCTTATGTACACCAAAAACTAGACGCATACGTACGAACAAGCATACACACACACACGCACACACACACACACACTCTCTCACAGAGAACCAACACCCTACTCAGATTTCCTCCTGTACCGGAGGCTCAATCACCACATCCGAATCCACATTATGTGAGAGAGACATAAGCGCATCCCCTCCCCTGCAATGCAGCCTCCACACCCAGATTCATTTTCATCCTCCCCTCCCTTATCTTTAGCCATCACTCTCCCAGTCCCTTCCTCTCTTTCCCACCCTGTTATCCAGCATTTTCCTGGATCCCCTGCTCCCCTGGTGCCTCCATCCTCCTCACCACCCACCCCGGGCACTGGCCCATCCCATGATGGACTCACCCGGGCAGTCTCCTGGAGGGCCGCACCAGGTCCATCGCTTGGGCCTCTGGTCGATCGACTGGCCTCGTTCCATGGAGCGACGCAGAAGGGCCTCCAGACGTTCCTGCTCGTTGCGTTCCAGCACCGGGAAGAAAAGAGACTCTTTCACCGAGCTGTCACTGCGGCGACGCGGAGAATGAGCCACCTGCTCCATGGTGTCCGCCTCTTTCTCCCCCCCTCCCACTCTCACTCTCCTGCTCCGCTCGGTCGCTGTCTCCCTTCTCCTTTGCTCAATCCAGCTCTCGTTTGCCTGTCCTTCTGTTTATCGTCCTCTCTGCTCATTAAATAACAACTCACAAGGCCCCTTGTGCTGTCTTCCTGGCTGTGTATTTGTCTTTCTGGTTGCCTTACTCCCACCTCTCTCTTTCTCTCCCTCTGTCTCCTCCCTCTTTTCTCTCTGTCTCTCTCACAGATTGACTCTCCCAGGCGACCAGGATTGTCTATGGGAGCACACAGTGAGACAGATGAGAGAACGACGATACCGACACGTAACCCCACCCACCTCCACCTCCTCCCCTCGATGGTTGACACACAAATGAGATGTGAGCATGCGTGCACGCGCACAGAGACATACACACACGTGCACACGGACTAGGGGTAGCTATGGTAATGGCACAGCTTACATGCGTAGCAGCATCACTGCTCTCTCTCTCTCTCTCTCTCTCTCTCCCTCGCTCCTTCTGCTGTCCTCTTCCTCTCTGCCCCCTCCTCCCATGCACTGCTGTTTCCTCTCACTGACTTCAGCAGCTCCCTGTCTGGGTTTCTTCTATGGATTTAACCCCCTGGTGCCAGCACCACAGCAACACATAATACAGACTAGCAGAACACAAAGGATAGAACCCTGCAGTGCTAATGAATGGTGGTTAGATGGACAAAAATACAATGTCTATGAATTAGAAAAAATGGCTCAAGCAATGTTGTTTTTCGAGAATTAATCTAATGTTGACCATGCTAACAATAACATCCTAGCATCAAAAGAGTAAGGCTAATTGCGGTCTGTGCATACACACACACACACACACACACGATTGCTCAGCCCCTATTGAATTAGATTGGTATGTTTTTATACAACTGAATACACACCTTTTTTTGCATCTAAAGGCAACAAGCACATCCAAACAAAATACACCTGTTTTTTTTAATCAGGATTCTTACTGAAGGCACTGCAGTGGAAAGGGGAATCAATGTAAGGCAGAGGAGCCTGCCAAGAAGCGAGTCATCTGAGGTGAGGCACGGCGCTGGGTCCAGAGCGCAACAATGCAACATAATGCAGATCCAGAACCAAGGGCATTTCCCAGTGCTTGCTACAGCACACCCGGGAGAGGGTGCACCAGGAGACAGCAGCGTACAATCAACGTCTGCGTGTACCCGTCATGCTAGCTCTGTTCAGGGGGCTAAACCAGAACATCTTCCTTGACCTGATTCCGCCCTACAAAAGTAAACCGCAGGGAATTGTCTAGGCATGAAAAGGCGCCGTCAGCACTGCAGAAAGTCAAACCCAAGAGAACAGAGAGTCTCACTGAGAATGAAATGCTGTGGTATTGCTGAAAACCAGTGGCCATATCAAGAAAACAAACCCAGTCACATTCTATTAATTAATAAAATTTAAAAGAGGCATAAATACAAAACAGAAGATTGATGCCTGACAGCAAACAAGAGATTCCAGAAAAGGCACAGGATGTGTCAGAGGGGTTACTCTGTCATGCATGGGGAATTGCGATCATTAGCCATTAGCAAAGGGGTACGGTCATACACTGTTTGGTCCTCAATCAATAGGCACCAAGAATCAGCATCTCACAATAGTAGACCTCTCCTTTACATTATGTCAATAAGAGTAAAATACAAAAAACATTGCACAAAGACATGGAAAGCTCACAATACACATAATAATTCAATTCTGACTGAGACTGTAAAGCGGCAGGTACATACAATACAACAGGTAATGAATAGCCAAGCAGACAAGACAGTGGAGAGGAAATGAGAGGAGAAAACAGGAAATTAATGGGAATGTAAAAAAGAATGAATCATGTAGGCTGCTAGTGTAATGCAATACAAAGGTGTATCTATATTTACTTTGGGAGGGGGGGTTACTTTTTAGTTTTTTCCTCTGCACTATATTTTCACACTTTACTGCTATGGTCTATGCCTGGTGTAGTCAGTTATAATTGAAATAAAATGGTATTCTAGTGTTAAGACATAAAAATGAACTGCACTGTATCAATACAGATCATCACTCTAAATTGTGTGTAATAAAGGCTTCCTCTGAAAAATTACCTTTGACTTTGACAAAAAATCACCTGATAGGGTGCTATCAGTGCAGAACGCTAGATACAGTTTGTTATGGTCTAGTTGTTAACCTGAACTTCTACAATCAAGAGACCCATGTGCACCAGTCTGCATATGAAATCTGCCATCGAAATACACAGTATCTGCGGTAACAGTGCAAAATTACCAACAGGAGCCAGTGAGATACACTTAAATGCATCATTTACAAAAAATATAATTTTCATATAAGGATTGATAACAACAAAGGTTAGTGGGCCAATTTAAGTCTGAGCACAATCATTCCAACATTTCTGTCACAAAACAAAAAGCTGATGTCCCTAAAAACAACACTTTAGTGTGCCATGGAGCTGGTGATGGGGTCCTGACCTTTTCCTGTTCCTCGTGCTGCCTCCTCTTCTCCTCCACGGCCACCCTGCGCACCTCCTCCCGCTGCCGCTGCTCCTCCAGACGCCTCTCCCGCTCCTCGGCCGAGCGCTCCAGCTGCCTCTGGATGCGCTGCTCCTTCTCGTAGAGAGCCTGCTCACGCACCACTGAGTCAAGAAAAATCACATCTGTGTTAATGGCTTCACCCTTAAGCACGCTATATCTCTTTTAAGTTCACAGATCATAGCACGCTCAAGCCTAGAATTTGTTTCTTTTTTTTTTTTTTTTTTCTTCGGTTTGGGTGCTCTTTGGGTAAAGGACATGTTGGCTCTTTGGACACGTCATTATAAATAAAAACATGTTAATAAAGAAGTGCCTTGGCCTGACAAATCTTTTTCTTTTTATTTTATTTCATACAATATATGTCACAAGCTTCCTTGCTGAAGAGGTAATACATCAAGGCAGTCATTGTAAATACACTCATGCATTTACATGAGAATACATGATTACATATATTACCACAGTTTGTACATGAGAATTGGTGCTCACAATGCCTTAAGGACAAGCTGTGGTAATATTTCATCAATGCTAATAATAGAAGCCTTGACCTTTGGTGTTCGCCTGACCATGTCACCGTCTATCAACTAAGCCTGAGGAAAACAGAGCCATATAACTATGGGAAATTTGGTAATATATACATAGATGATCTTTTCTCACTTTAAAAATATTTCCACACAGCTTGTTCAGTTATTAGTTCAGCTGTCTGGAAATTCTATAAAACACCTTGGGAACAAATTATGTTACATATATAGCCACTATGACTAAAATGCAAAGAAGCAAATAAACAAAATAAGAAATAGCTAAGTTCTCAAACCATCTGGAGTTTACTTACCCTTTTAATCAAAAAGAAATACTGTCATCAGATTTAATTTTGGCTGCTTTCAAATTTCAAGAGACACTATAAATGCTGACACAACATACTTATGTGTGCTGCTACTACCCAAATTGTGTTAAGTGACACACAGTATAATTCACAGAGATGGAAAAGATCGCTTCCAAGCAGCCCTAAGCAAAAATCTGTTTAAGGATGCCCACACAGAAGAGGTGCCAGGTGACATCTCAAAATCCTAGCACACTCCTGAGAAGCAACTCAGTGTATACTCTGTTTTTTGCTCTCTAATGTTGTTACCACAATAGTTCTTACAAAACAATGCCATATACTGATACACTTGGGCATTTTTCTGATTAATCTGAAAATTCTCACCATTCATGTTTATAAATTTACATTTATATTTTCTTTCTTGAATTTCTTTTTTATTCACTCACCTTAGCCTATTATAACACTTATAGTTCTGCATGCATGAAATAACTTCTCAATTTTATAACCTGATTTTCCAACATTAGCAATTCCTTCAAGAAATGCAAATGTAGTTGCATGTGATAATACATGGTGGCATCAGATCAAAGGGGCTCCTTTAAGAGGATGCCTGTTCCAAAAGCATATGATCCATGCATCTTGTTTTTGGGCGAACAGCCCTGTTGTACTGTTTAAGGAGTTATTTTTAAAACGGTGATCAAACACTAGCTGCAATTTCACCTATGGACTATAATGCTCCAAAATCACGAATGACCTTGGGTTTTCAAAAGTGCTTACCTTGAATCCTCTCTTTCTCCTCTCTTCTCTCTTTGGCAAGGAGCAGTCTGTCTTTTTTGGGGGTTCCGCCTATTTAACGAGCAAAATAAACCAGTTGGGGAAATGGTAACTATGCGTAGGTCATGTGATATTATTAGTGGAATCCAATACCACGTGTGTAATAATGATTTTTTTTCGGCGTGCATGCACTGCGCGCGTAGCCTATAATATCTCCGTTTCATTAATGTGTAACTGATGCTAATATATGGACCAGTGACATAACACTATATCAGTTTAGTTTTGTCTACTTTCCAAAGGAAAAAATACACTGTATAAAATTCTGAATGAGTTTTTGCATCACATGCAGCACATGGAGAACTGCCAAACGCATCTTTGTCAAAACAAATGAACATGCCTGTGCAAAGCTGCATATTTGCATATTCTATGTAACTGCTACACAATTCTTTACATTGTGGTCATGCGTTAGTAGCAAAAAATAGCATATGGTATAGTAACGCAATGCATCATTTCCCCCTCCCAGTGGTGGGCTAGTTAACTGAGATATGTATAAAAAATAGCCTGCAGAGTTTAATAGCAATGCGACTGCATAATGTAATTACGTTTAAAGTAAACAGTCGGTTTCATACCGATTGCAGCCTGTAAATAGTTGTGAAGTAAGCATATGCTTTGTCTGTAAGCAGTCTAAGGTTTGTGTAGTGCATCAAGAAACTTACCGGCAGGTCTCTCTATTGACATCTCATACGCAAGAGTTGCCATCCCTCCTGCCCACTGCGTCAGGAAGTAAAATAACCTGCAGTGTTGTTTTGTGAAGAAAAGCCTCAAAGTCCACCAGTTTCCGTTACTGCGTTATTATTTGCAACATTCGCTGGGCTACACGCTGAACCTTGGCTGGTGTAGAATATTACATGTACTTCCATGTAACACTTTCAGAAAGCTTGTAGGCACGTCGGTTCAGACCATCAGGGAAATATGTTGAGTTAGGGCTCTAAAGACTTCTCTTGCTTGAACTAACGAACAGGCCAACCCAACCCCCTTTTCTTCCATTATCCGTAATGGTCCAGAGGCAGGCGATGTTGTGAGAGGTGATGCACGCGTAAGCACTGGACCCAAGGGGCTACATTACATCATTGTTTTCACGCTCCATACATGGCAGCCGCACATGGTGAAATTGCGGCCGAATAAACCCCCCAGACAAATTACTCAGCTGTTCCTATAAAAATACATGACACGTAGTTTTCAATTTAAAAATAGACACAAACAGCAACAGTAATTATTAACTTGCAGTGCTTCACTGTGTATAGCTCACGTAAAGTAATTAAGGACATCTCTGTCATGTTTACTACTGCGTTTGAAATATGTTTGATCAGTTTTAATTCAGGGAAAATTCGGGTGTCATAAGATTTTGAAGACATGGATGAGAGATAGATTTACTGATGTGGCGGGCTGCTGAATGTTTTTTTTTACGGCATGTATGTTCTGGAAAAGACATCTGGGTCTGTTTGTTGACCATATGCCAGAGGAAACTGCTATTTCTCAGGGGTCCTCACACATATCCATGTTTCACCTACTGCGCGGGCAAGGCCTGGCACGTGAGAGCACACAAGCGAAACGTGAGGAGGCTGAGGTCACCCGTGCCTACAGCAAAAATTCAAACCTCATTACACAGACTACACAAAAAAGGGTTTAAACAGACACAAACACACAAAGAGCCACACAATCTCCTCAGATCAGAAAGGAACACAGTGACTTTCTAATTTAACACAGGGACTAAATCAGTGACTAAATCATTTTAAGACATGAGAAAACTTAGACCAAGTGTTAATAGCTACTGGTCCATCTTTGGAAGGCCCTTCTTGGGTATGCAAGTGTGCACTTCTTTAGGGAAAACCTATGGAACCCTACAAGTGCCAACTGGGCAAAAACATAATCCCCTCAGATTACACATTTGGGCCCTCAGATTTGTAAACTAAGGGGAGTTGTCAACTGAGTGGAAGTTCGAGGAAGACACCAAGCAAAGTCCATTTCAACTGGGATATTGTTGTAATTGGCAACATGTACACACTCACAATTTTCAATGTTGGGTCGAATTTACTATGCCGAGTATGGCAGTAAGAACTCAGTGCCCAACTATGGCCTAGTAGCCCACTGCTTTGAGTTTGGTTTACATGTGTAACAAACTGTGCAATTTACAAATTCAGAGATTACTCAGATTACAAATCTGAGGAAACTGGAATCTCCCCCTCCTACCTGACTCTAGAGAGACTTTGTGGAAATCACTTTAACTAATGTCAAAACAGATGTTTGAAAACCACTGAACATGGGATTATTGGGACTTCCAGGTAGAGCTGAAATGGACATATACACAAAAATAAAACAATCTTCAATCCCTTTTGTATCAATATAATGCCAAATATCTACAGATTTAAAGGAAAAAACTCAATTATAACTAAAAAAGAAATCAGACTGAATAAAACGAAAAAAAAAAAAAATAATAATAATAATGGACCAACATAAAAAAATATATATATTAAACGATCCAAACATCCACCGTCACCTTACAGCACTGGCCAACAGCTAAGCTCTTGCGACAACAGATTCCTCAAAACCTACGACTGCAAATGTAAGCCTTGTGTAGGTGGTTAGGCAGAGAGAGTGTCTTAGTCCACCGCATGTTTAGTCTTAAAGTGGGAAACCTTTTTCCACAAAAAAATGTTAGTCAAGGATTAGGATGATTTAATGTATTGGTATTTTTTTTTATTCAACATACCTCAATCCATAGACAGCATTTTACAATACTTCAATGAAACACTACTGCTATACAGACAGAGATATAGGCTCGGACAGGCATTTTTCTTTCATTTTAATAAAAGCAGCTGTTTCGCAGAGATCTTTTTGTTTCTTAAGTATCTATAACACACAAAAGCATAATGAGGTTGTCAAATAGAAAAATACAGATAACTGGTGCCTCGGGGTTAACTGGCCTGAGGCAAGCTTGCTCTTAAATTTGGTGTTTTATTTTTTTGCATTCAATGCAGGGGGTCCTACATTGTAATATCAGTATTTACTGGAAATAAGGGTAAAGAGGGAAATTAATAAACATTCAAAATGAGACTGGAGTCATCATAGTGGCATAAAACTGTTCTTGAAGAAACATTTCTTACCATCTAAACTCTCAGGCGGTAGTAACAGGTCGACAAAAAATTCTACAATGATTCAGACTGCCAGACCAAATATAAAATGGTTCATCTTTTTATTGCGAATCCAGAGATTCTGAACTAAATTCCACATGTGTGTGTGAAATTAATATAAATACATAACAAAATATACTGGGTGAGCCTGCTGTTGCAGTCATGTTAGTAGTGACAGAATCCTTACGGGAGCCACCTGATCAGGGAGGAGACAAGACACTCCAAAGGGGGCATGGGAGACTGGTCAGATCTGTCCAGACCTAACAAAAGATTACCATTCTCCTCACAGTGTCGCTGTTTAGATCTGGGGGGTTAGACAAAGGAGAAAGTTTACATTACAGTACAACATGTAAAGTGTGACAACTGTTCATAACTTTTTGTCTAATGTATTTTACAGTAACAATCCTTGCACTGACTAGTTTGGGTTACACGTGCCAGAGACAACACTATATACTTACATCATCAATGTCTTCGTCATCATCACCAATGTCATCAAACATGATTTCATCATCATCTCCAGGTCCAAATGTATCAGTCTCATTGATTTTGGCTGGACAGAAAGAAACACAAGGCATGGTACATTTCAGATTCGTATAAGCCTCAAATGCATAGCTGCCTGGTTTCTCCTGCATTACAGACCCACTTCCAGACACCCCTGCAATTTTGGCATCTCAAAGTCCAAACTTCTTTATTAATCATCAAATCAATATGTTTGACCCCCACTGCTAACATGTGATAGATTTTCCTACTCGAACATTGGAAGGTATAGATAAATGCCATGCACAATGAAAGCATATTTACAACCTCATTTAATGTCTGATGCTCAACAAACAACGCCAAAGTCCTGAACCGATGGTGAAAATGGACCACCATCCTTTTGCAAATGAAATATTCTCACCATGCTCTGGAAGCTCTCCATAGGCTTTCAGACTCCTGGCCTCATCAGCGTTGTACTTCAGGATGACATCAGCCTTGTTGTCCTAAACAGCACAAATATTACATCAAAAAATGTACAGACAGACTCAAGATTCCTTTAGTAGCTTTCATTGTATTTCTGCAGCAGTCAGTGCAGCAACCTGGATTCAGAAGCTACAATCCAGTACCAGTAAATATTCCAAACAGTGGCGGATAGAGGGTGCCTAACTATTAGTTTTAGTGGTGGTGGTGGAAGTAGCATATACAAGCATGTATGACCCGAAAAAATTTAAATCAGCAGTAAAGAGTTATGATCCAAACTAGTGAGAACTAACTAAAACAACAGCACAGTAGCCTAAGTACTACTAGTGAAAGAAAAAAAGATTGCTAGCCAACAAGCTGATTTATTTAGTCTGGTGTGATGAAAGAACATCTATATGTTTAGGTAGCACAATTTATCAACATGGATTGATCTCATGTTACATTAATGTCAGGACAAAAAAACAGACAGCTCTGAGACTTTGTAAGCTAAATGCTAACATTTGCATGGCTATTGTGTAACATTAGCATGACAACCTTATGATTTAGGGTGTTTTCACATATAGTCCCCTTTAGGCCTCATTTCCACCGACTTTAGCGTGTACAGCGCGTATCCGTGTACAATAGGTTTGTATAGGGACAGAATACGCTCAGATCACGCGTGCGGTGGAAATGGTCTGATCTGCTAACGTGCATTCTAAATGAATACGGACAGAAAACGGGCACACGCTGTACACGCAGAGCGTTTGGTGGAAATGAGCCCTTAAGCAAACCGAACTCAGCCTCCTGTAAGTGGACCAAAAGTGGACCAACAGAAAAAGAACTGCCCTTTTTGTGTTCACATTGTGAGTTTATTACAAAGGGGACTGGGTTCTCTTTCTGGTCCACTTGAGCTAACCAGCAGCAGGTACAATTCAGACGTACTACAGACCGCAGATCTCAACAGAAACACTTAAATATTATTTAGCTCGATAGCTTCCTAGCAGCCCAGAATGTCAGATGTTCGTGTTCAGTCTGGGGCTTTTAAAAATCTTTACTCTGGGGGGTGGTTTTAGTAGTTTGTGGTTTTGGGCTCCAAAATGAGCAGGTAAGGTCAACATTATATTGTTGTTTCTCATACTAGCAGTGAGCCATGGGTGCTTGTGATATAGGACTTTACCATTTGTTTTCTTCATGTTTTGAACTGGCCTCTCAGCTGCTAACTATAACCTCCACTGTGTAGTCCACAGAATGAAATCAAACATTGAATAAAACATGGCTGCCGTCTACTGTTTTCATTTAGCTTCATTAGCAATTACACAATCTGCTCAACGTGACAACCATTCACTGACAATATTTTGTGGAGATGTCCATTACTCAAAACTCTGATTGGCTATTTCAGAGCGCATTCATCACTGCTTACTGGTGTACTGATTTTGGGTGGGAAATCCAGAGCTTTGGCTGGACCTGCCCAAATGCAGAACCGTCCTCCCCTACTGCCATTTACTCACATGTTAAAAAACAAGTTCCACGAGCCACCTATGGGGCTATAATGGACTTCAATGAGGAGTTGAGGAGGAGGAGGTTCCAATTTCGGTACCAGTTGCTGTCTGTATTTTGACATAGGGGGACGATTTCAGTGACTACAAAGAGTTAAAATACCACTATCATCAGTATTAAGTCAGGAATGAAATACTCAGTGGGAATTATAAATATGTATTTTTGTTGAAATTTAAGGGAGGATGACCCTCCCTTTCCTTCATGGAGAAGCTGCCCCTGATTCAAAATCACCTAGTTCTACCTGTGCACTTAACATATGCGTTTTCAATAACCCCTCTAAGCTGCCTGAAGAGTTGTGTACATTAGAATCAGCCAGGCTGCCCATCACTGGCCTGGATGGAGAAGCATCGTTCAATGCACTTTATGCAACTGAAACCTTTCACTTTATTAATATTCACTCTTTCCTAAGCCCTTGTTAACCAGACTGTCAAAGAAGAAGACTGAGCTAAACATTAAATACATGAACTGAACATTTTCTCAAACATCTTTGCTCAAAGAAACATTGCCCATCTTCATAAATATGACAGCAGTACAAATGCACGCACCTGATAGTCTCTCAGCCCAACCAGAATGATGTCCGATGTATTAATCCAAACCTGCCAAGTAAAGGCACAATATGATGAGTGAGGTGGCCTACAAAGATAATTATGTAACAATGCAACCCAGATCAAACACCACACAAGGAGATTTATGTTTACACATGTGAAGACTGAATAATACACTTGCAAGAGTACCAAGGCAGGTATTGGGTAGTGTGAATGTAATGGTTTTACATGGGCAATTAAATTAAACTGATGTGAAATACTGTACAGACCTCTAAGAGAAAAGACCAAGGTTTATTACTGTTACACACTAATGTCCTCATAAGTTACTGCAATATTTTGCTGCCAATTGTTTTAGCAAGTGTAAACATTATACATATCATTTAAATGTGAATGAGGATGACTATTCCAATTTCTGTCAACCTTCCCTTTAACAATATGATGAGAAAATGTTGAGTCAGCTTGTAACTGGACTATCACACAACAGAAGCAGCTAATTGTACCTTTTTCCGGAGCTTTCCCCGGATGTGACAGAGCCTCTTCACCCCATCGAAGCACATAGCCTCCAACCTGCCATTGCCCAGCATCTTAATCACCTGAGCATATTCTAGAAAAACAAAGACCTCTCCTTGTCAATTGCTTACACAGACACAAGTGTACACACCAGACCAACAACAGAACACAATTTTCATTGGTGTGATTGGACTGTTGGACCTCGTACCTTGGCCATCCTCCTTGAACACCAACTCTCTCTTCTCAGACTCATTCTCGTTCTTACCACGACGACGGTTCTTTCCTCCTTTACCTGTGAGACAAGAAAAAGTGGAAAAGTACAAATGGTTGTAAATTTAAACATTCTGTCACCCACACTGCGTTCATTTGTGCTTGGCAAGTCATCAACATAATGAGGTTATATGCCAAACTTTCAGCATGAACAAACCTGCGACATACTCCCACGACTTAATGTTACTTTCTAATAAGACAATCTGAAAGAAGTATATGGGTTTAAAGCCGGAGAACAATACTCATTCCTGCTAACTAGTTCAATTAGCGTAGCACACACAAGTAGCTGCTGCCCACAGCGGGAGCTTAGAGGTTGCAACTACTGAAAATAGAGATCAAACTTGTATGTTAGCTACTGCAGTAATAAGTAAGTTGTCACATAAGCAAACCCATAAAGGAAAGGCTGACACCTACAACGCCAAATTCTGGCAAATTACTGTCAAACAGTCAAAAGACAGTACTGGAGTAACACAACGGCCTGAACGTACTCTACCACTTATACATACAATCCATGGCCACAAACTAGCACATTAACAGTTAGCATGCTAATATCATGCTAATGAGCCAGCTAGCTTCAAGCCACTGCCCTAAACTAAACGCCGGTGTCAGCATCAGCTTTCTTTACATCGTTTAGAATCTGCCTTTCATACGACTTCAACTGCATAGAACTGAATCACAGAATAATATTTTCTGAAAATATCGGTTAAATGTCGTGTCCAATCGTATTCAGCGTTTTGCTAGTCGACAATCGTTTACATGATTGGCAATGCTGATGGAGCCAGATCTGCTAACTACATAGCTAGCCTAGCTAATAGTGATTTCTCGTGTCACGCTTTCGATGCGTGTTCTCCCTGGCTATGCTAACTTTAGCTAGTAAACTGCGCATTCACCAAACCATTGAACATCATCTTTAACAATATTACGGTATTTGCTTTACCAACCTTTATTTTTGGGCATATTCTTTAAAGCGGCGTCTGAACTCCGAGTCCGTGTTGATTATACGTTTCAAGTGAAGATATTAAAGAATGACTTTAACACTTCCCCAGCTGCCTGGCTAGCGACGGAATCCTTTTCGTATCAGTGCTTTTCGGAGTGACATGTACGCCTGCGCACAAGGGAACTATTTGGCAACGTTGATAATCACTACATGAACCCCATTTTTGTTCCCTTTACCAACGAACATTTTCGTTTTAGTCTATTTCATAAAAAATAAGTGCATTTTAAACTAATAAACTAATAATACTAAAAACTAGTTTTTTTGCACAACATATATGGGAATAAATTACCATGAGCTTGTACGATGAATTACATATCAGAACAATCGGGGTCTCCTTCATGTTTAATTTGTTATATATGGCTAATACATCTATGTAATTTGAATACAATCTAACATTGGTTATTAACACCATTTCTGAAGGCAAAGTTTACACTGCATCTGTGAATCAAAACCATGTGAACAAACCCTTAGGCCTACAATAATATAAAATGATGTTCCCGCAACACGTCAAAATAAAAGCTAAAAGAAAATTAAAAGCTGCGATTTGTACCACACATACATGACAAGTAAAAAATAACTTCTATTTCTGCGTGTCGTTGGAAGACCAGTTGAAAGATCGGTGTTGTTTAAAGAGTCCGCACTGCATGATTAGATATGGAATGTCTTAAATAGTGCCACACATAACTAAACTAAAGGCAAGGCTGATCTGATGTGTTGGAGATGTATAAAATTATAATAATAAACTAAATATTATTGCGTGACGGTAATATTAATGACAGTTTTAACGCATTCTGTACAAAAATGCATGAAGAATGTAGACAATACCACTTTACGTGTTCAAAGCAAAGCATGACTCGGTGGTGCCACCGTTTCTTTAGTGGCAACAACGTATCTCTGCACTTCCTCTTTGTGAAACTAAAGGGATGGAACGTTTTGGTATTGTGAGCCTCATGAAGAACACTGGAAAAATACGTTATTAATATCGTACTGTCGGCTTACTTCAGGGCGATTTTGTAAGAGACAGATTAAAGTTAGAACAGCCAGGTGGGTTATTAAAAAATAACTCAATATTTCAAAATCGAAACGTCATTTCTAAGAACCAGGGGTAGCCAAAGCAGCTAGTTACACAGTGGATTAGCAGCAGTAAAGCTTATGCTAACGTTTATGCACCGTGCCGCATTTGTTGTGGGGTAGGAACTGCTGACATGCTAATGAGCTACATCTGAATGGGATAAGGGAGGTGGAAACTTGTCAGCTTGTGAAGAGTTTTCTAAATAGAAACCGTTATGATCCACATATGTGCTGTAGATGGCTGCCCGAACAAATCGGACACAATTATTCACTATACTTTACCGGAGGAGCCGATCAGACGTCAGAAGTGGATAGAGTTTCTGGGAAGAGACAGAAACGCAGACATTTCTTGCTCTACTCGTATTTGCGGTAGCCATTTTTCAGAAGACAACTTTACTAAACTCGACTTGGGATTCACAACAAGGTTGATACTGAATGTGAATGCTGTTCCTAGCATTTACACAGATGGGCTGACGGCGAATGAGAAAGGCACAGATGCTGATGAGGTGGGTGGTTGAGCATGATTTATGTGATTTTGATTCTGCCTAGATACTCAAGCTAGCTACCAAGCTACATGACAGTTGTCGATCGTCCCGATGGTTTTAGCCTTAGCTTAGTCTGCTAACGTTTTGCTTAGTTTGTGTTGTGATTATGCGTATAGCAACGAATACCTAAGTGTCGTTGGGCGTCAGTTGCTGGGTTATTTGTACACAGGCCACCTTTTAGTAGTAGTAAAACCATGCAGTAACAGAATACGTTGCACTTTTGGTAGAATCAAGCATGGTAATGTACAAGTTTGATTTTTTTCCCAGACTCCTCTATCAGAGACTGCTAGTGAAGCAGAAAGTGGCATCATCGTCTCCAATGCAGTTTCCTTGGCTTGCATGGAAGAGGAGCAAGTGCAGGATGAAGGGAGGTGTGATGCCATGAGGACCATCAAAGAGGAGCCATTGGATGACGATGGATATGGAGATTTATCATTCAACCAGCTTACTGAAGATGAAATGTTGGGCAATGATGGTACCATCTTAAAAATAGAGGCCTGCGATGATCCTGTCAGCATTGACAACGGGAAACCATTTCACTGTACACATTGTGGTGAAGATTTTGTAAACAAGGGGCTGCTCAAACAACACGAGGTTAAGCACAAAACCTTGCTTCTGCCAGCCACAAAGTCCTACCAGTGTAAACATTGTAAAAAAGTATTTTCCCACAAAGGATTTTTAAAAGCTCATGAAAAACTCCATGCTGACTTGGTTTCACAAATGGCCTTCACCTGCAAAGAATGCAACAGAAGATTTCGCAACCAGTCTAGTCTTAAAAAACATATGCGCAATCATTTGATACATCTGAAATATCCATGCCCAGTGTGTGGAAAAGAGTTTGAAATGAAGGGTAGTCTTCACTTACACATAAAGGCACACCCAGGAGAGAGATTACGCTGTAGGTACTGCGATGTAGGATTTTTGAAAATGGATGCCTACCTGAAGCATGTGGATCGACACACGGTGGTAACCCCATACTATTGTGAGATGTGTAAGATCTACCAGCTAACCGAAAGAGGCTTCCAACTGCACCAGAAACGGCATGCCAATAAAGAGCTGGAGCTGACCACGGTTGTTAAGAATGAGAAAGTTTAAAAATGATTGCAACACAACCGATTAGCACAGTAAAACTGGAAAGAGAATGCTGGTTGACTTCCCTTTTAGTTACTAGGATAAGTAAAACTGCGACAACACGTGAGTTGAGAGTAGTAAATGTCAGTCGGCCCTACAAAACCATGTAATACTGAAATGGGGAAAACCACATCCAATGAAATCAAATGGGCCATGGTGGGAAAATGGAAATGCAAATCATTTAATAGTCTTGGGCATGCAAACTCTGGAAGAAGGCATGTGTAAGGGGCTATTTGTACAGGGGAATTGATAAAACAATGTTGATAATGCAGTGTTTAAATGTTTCAAGTGAATATGTTAAACCTGTGTCCTCAGATTTTTAAACAATATTAATTAAGCCTGTAATATTGATTGTTTGAAAAAAAAAACTTTTTTTTAACTTATTTGTCTATGTCACTAGTATTATTTCTACATTTTAGTGAATTACAGTGTGTAAGTTTATTAATAAGGTTTTTGAGTTGTCTAATAGCCTACTATATAATTGTAAGCATAGTAAAGGCAGCAGCTAGTTTTCTCATCCTTAAAGCAGATGACGGATGCAAAGCAATAATGTTCTAGTCTTTCTGTCACCATATTTTCATGTCATAATTTAGTTGTTATTTTAACATGTACCCAATTGCATAGTGTGACAGAAGCACCAAAATGATATTTGTTTTCCTGTGTGGTTTGTGAGCTGCCTTTTGGTGTCTGGTGTCAAATTTATACTTTTGTTATACATTTATTTACCTGTTTTTTTTCTTTGTTATCCTAATGAACAAATTAAGAAAGTAGTAAGATAAGTGATTAATAACTCAGATAAATTGTGTAAATACTGAGTATTAGATGACAAAAATGTTGAACTTAGATTGTAAATCATGAACAAATAATATGCATAGTTATCACATTACACATTAACAATTATAATTATGTGCCTCATTTTTAGGGCTAATTATTTCTAATGTGTAAATGTGCATTTTGATATTTAAAAAAAAAAAACCCACCTGGTTACTCTTTTCTGTAAAAATATAATTATACACATTTAAATGTTCAAAACTTGTCTGCTCTATGTTATTTTTGTATGTTTATTAAAAAGATACCATCTACAGTAGCTTGGTGTAAACAATTGTGAAGTTTGTGTAAAAAAAACTGTATTGGCAGTTTAGTGCTTACCACCAATCTTGACGACACTCTTGTTGAAGCCCATCTGCTGGATAGACACATAGTGCGATTTGGCATAAAAAATTATGGACTATGGTGGATTATGGTTATTAATGGACATTAACATTGTATTTTTAACATGGTGACGTTCAGAAACATTAAGTGTAGATGCATGGCGCAATAGCCTAATTGCACAGCTTACTCTGATACTAATATGTGTGGGCCATGGTTTAAGTAACATCAGTTGAGTTGCATTAATCACTATGAAGTAGAGATAGTCCTTGTCCCCACCGGAGATCAAAACAATTTAGCAGAGGTAGGGATATGCACCCCCCCCCCCCCCCCCATCCCCTTCAAATCACAGTCGCACCGTGCTAACACCATGGCTAACACGCAGCATTTTCAAAAAGACCCCAACAAACCACTTCTGGTGAAAGTGATAAACCAGGGGGATCCATATATGGGCTACGACTATACTGCCGGCGCGCCGTTTATAAAATCGTCGAGTAGTAAGTCTATGGTAGTAACATGTAGATTTTGTCTTTATCGTATCGATGGGCTCTGACCATAGACTGGCTCTGACGCAGTGTAGGCAGTGACCATGTAGTCACGTGGTCTAAACAGATTTCCTCCTGTCCTGAAAACACCGCGGAGGGAACGTGTTGTAGCCATAGAGTTGTAGTCTGTGAGAAGTTGGCGAAAACTACGGCAAAACTATTTAATGTGCTCCGTCAAACAGTGGCACGCGCAAGTTTTAGACAGCTGGTGCAGAATTAGGATATACTTTTACTTTCAGAGGAAGTCGACCCAACTTCTACTTTATTTTTACAATTTCATAGTCAGCTAGCAAACTAGCCACATGCATGCAGGACCTGCATCAAAACACCAGCAGCATAGACAAATAATTTGCAACTGTATAGCAGCGGCAGCTAAATTACCCGAGTTCGTATTATTTGTGAA
Source organism: Coilia nasus (assembly GCA_027475355.1). NCBI lineage: Eukaryota > Metazoa > Chordata > Actinopteri > Clupeiformes > Engraulidae > Coilia > Coilia nasus. The sequence continues at coordinate 29,313,355 of CM050203.1, forward strand.
AAGGCGGAAGAATTGTTCCAGATTGTTACTGACAAATTGGAAACAAAAATGATTCACACATGTGCAGTGGTCGGCTGTCCCAATAAGTCGGACACGATTATTCACTACACATTGCCAGAGGAGTCAAACAGACGTCGACAGTGGGTACAGTTCATGCAAAAGGGAGGAAAAGGAGTAGACGTCTCTGTCTCAAGTAGGATTTGCGGTAGCCATTTCTCAGAGGACAGCTTCAGCAAGCTGGATCTGGGATTCACAACGCGGCTAATATTAAAAGTAAATGCAGTCCCTACCATTTATCCAGAGGAGTTCATAGAAGGGAAAAAACAACCCTATGTAAGTGTTTGACATAGTATTTATATGTTTATTGTAATGCATTTGTAGTTAGCAGGTCATCTGAACTTAAGCTGGTTTGTTGACGTTATGCGAGGGTCGATCACTTTAGACACGAAAGTGTTAGCATTAGCCTAGCTTCTGAATTGATAAATGTCAGTCAAATATAACTTAACACTACATCTGAGCTGTAAATTGGCAAAATAATTTCATATTCCGATTGCCACATGAGTAGACGGGTATCTAACTTTGTTAATGTTTTGTCTGTGTGTTAAAATAGTTTTTTCTGACAGTGTTAGACACTTAAATAGTTATTAAGTACATCTAATAATATATATTTTTCATTTCAGAACTCCTCGGTAGAGAATGGTACAGCAAGACCTTGCGTCAACGGAAGTGAAACAATTTCACCTGGTGAGACGCACGAGGAGCCGGTTGACCATGAGCTGACTGAGGGGCCATTTGAATTTGAGCTGCCTGGGGAGCCCGATGATGATGAAATGCATAACGAACCATTTAATATCATAAAAGTTGAACCACAAGATGACGACGCATATAGTGGTTCACAGCTCGAACCCATCAGTGAGGACAGCGACTTCAATGGTGGCCCTGATATCACAACAAAGCGTAGTCAACACCAGGTCGGTATTAATGGTGGACCGTTTCACTGCGTTTACTGTGGAAAAGCTTATGTGAAGGAACAAATGCTCAAGCAACACGAGCTAAAACACAAAACTGTGACAGTTAACCCATTTCTGAAACAGTTTCGTTGTAATCAGTGTGGAAAGGACTTCACTCACAGGGCTTTTTTGAAAGCCCACCAAAAGGTACATGCCACTGTGGAGTCACAAATGGCCTTCAGCTGCACGAAGTGCGACAGGCGTTTTCGTAAAAAGTCAGGTCTCCGTAAACACATGCAAAATCACCTGGAAAGGTCAAATTATCCTTGTCCAGTGTGTGGAGAAGAATTTGAAATGAAGGGAAGCCTCCATAACCATGTCAAGTCACATCCTGGTGAAAGGTTTAACTGTAAGTACTGCAACCAGAGATTTTTGAAATTCGATGCCTACATAAAACATGTGGACAAGCACACTGTGGTAACGCCTTACTATTGTGAGATTTGCAAAGTCTACCAGCTCACAGAGAGAGGCTTTCTGCTACATCAGAAAGGACATGACCGCGTAGACCAGAAGCAAGCGGGGGTCGGAAGAGGCCGACCTTTAAAGGGGCTCAGACCAATTGAGAACCTGCTCAACCAGCGTAAAGCTGAACCACAAGGGCACTCAAACATTTCTGAACCAAACCTGACCGGCGGCAGCACACTGCTGGAGGCGTCTGGTGAAGATCTACTGCACGACACCACAGGGCCCTCAGATGATGCTGAGATGGAGGAGGAGGAGGAGATGTCACCGGAGGATGAAGTTGAAGAGGCGTCTGATGGCAGTCTGGAGGAATCTACTCAAGATGACCATGAGACTGGAGAGTCCTAGAGCTCACTTCAGACTCTTTCAGAGGCACCTAGACCAATGTGTCCTCCTTAAAGGGGGCTATGGTGACAGGATGAGGAAATTAAGGGGGCGTAATAGATTTATTCCAAAATATTCACAATGTTTCAGTAAAGGGAGCTGTAGGTCTAATAGACAGCTTTATCCTTCAGTCTAACAAAAATCTTATTGTTTTTGTTTCTTTGTAAGTATTAGTAGTGTATGATGTCTGTTGGCTTTTCTGAAAGGCCTGTTTCGTGGTGTTGGAGGACGTGTGATCTAACATTTTGTATCTAGTCAAGCCTTCGATAGGCTTAAATAATGAATTCTTTCCAGCTATCATGATAGGTGTGTTTGTAACTGTACACTGTTGTTAATCATGATTTTACAGGTCTTCAGTACGATTTAAAACATATCAGATCTGTGTTTATTAGCTTTGTCAGATGTAGCTGCTTTTGTAGACAAGTGGCTTTTTTGGCATGTCTTCCAAGCATATGATTGGCTTGCCTATTGTATAATTGTATGACAATGATTTACCTTCATAGTTTTTTCTTTTACTTATAAAAATTCTAGCATTTTTTTAATCTTTATTAAGCGTAGAAATGTCTATTTGCCAGTGTAATTTTGTATTATTGAGAAATGAAACATGGCTCCATCCTTGTAACTGAAAATAAACTCAAAACACAGTTTAATACATAAGAGCTTTTTTTATTAGATAGAAATCTTTAGTTTTACTTTTTTTAAACTACATTTACAAAAAAAGAGGGACAAACTGTAGCAGCTTTCCTAGACAAGAAGCAATAATGGTCTTTTATCCAGCAGTCTTCAGTATAAGGTAGGGAGAGACCAGGGCTAAAGGAAACAGTCCCATCTCATCTGACAGACCTGACACTCATACATCTGTTGGAACACAATAGAAATCATAAAAAAAGTTCTGCATATACACATACATACTCACACACACTCGCACGCACACACACATTGTCTTTGCCACTAATGATTTAACTACCTATTACATGCACATATATAAAAATACATTTACGTCTTGAAAAGGAATTATGGCGCCACTGATTAATTACAACCCTAATGCTGACGTAGGTACAGATCTGCCAAGGGGTGGGACAATACTGCTGTGTGCTTGAGTAACTCCACTGTCACACAATGCATTGCATTTTCATTCATATAGACCTGAGTTCTCTAGTATGTACAAATCTGCATCCCAGGATCAGGACTGGGCAGTTCCTCTGTCCAGCCCTGAGGTCTGACATACAGCTGATCCACGATGAGGAATCATGATGATGAGGGATTGGTTTGTTGGTTCCAGGACTGGAGGAGTAGCCCCTCTCCTCAAACAGTAGAGAAAGAGTTGTTTTTTTATTTTTTTGTAGCTGTGGATCTACGTAAAGGGGTTCCTCTAAAGCCCAGCGCCTGAAATATTTTTTTTTTGCTGAAGTGCTCAAGGTTTTATTTATTACCCAACAACACAGCCCCAGAGAGGTCACACTGCCCAAGACAACAAAAGGAGTTGGAGGTTTGTAGCATTTACAGAGGAGTGTTACAATCAGACCTCAATAAGCAACTGATCCAGCAGTGGCCTCACTGATTTGTTTTCCAGATCAGCCTTCACTACCTGGTCAAAAAAGGAGGGGGGGGGGAGATGTGCTTTGCATGGTGGCCTGTCCTTTCTGACAAGTCACTCTAAATACAATCATATATTTGCATTATACATTTGACCTTCAGACTTATGTGGCGCAGGTTTTATGCATGTATATGTGCATGGTGTGCATATATCTTAACTGTCTGCTCCACCTCAAAGACACTACTTGATGGTTGCCCATTGGATGGAGACAGTAGTGATTCTACAAGCAAAGGGCTTTTTGCAGTCTCTCAGTTCACAGGCAGGAGGGATTCGATCAAGTAAAATGGGCGCCTGGATCTATTTGGCATCAATGGCCGGAGATGTGCAGTAGCATCATGTTGCCTCCAGGTCCGGTTTAGTGGCCATGTCCAGCTCACACCCAAGGACAGAGGGAGATGGTCGGAGGGATGGATGGATGGGGTGGGGTGAGTGGATCTCAGAGGGCTGTGGACGTGAGTTTCTTGACCCCCCTACGCTGAGCCAGTGTGGAACAACCCACAGGTTCCAGAACTGGAGTGACGTTCCGGTTGAGGGCGGAATATGTTGCAGCCATAGCTCCCTGTAAGAGAACGACAGCACAAGTTCACAATCACATCAACAGTCGACGAACAGAGTGGATTTGGGAAACATTCAGTGTTTTTGTCAAAAGGTATTAATTTCCTTTTATGATATGGACCCTGCCATGAGTTTGTAATAAAGATAGAATTAAATTCAACTGAATTATAAATCTCGTCTTGCTAAGGAATCTGAATGACAGACACACCTTGACTAAGTGTGGGGCGTCTTGTCTGTTAAGCTGGTACTTGGGCAGCTGGTCCTTGTGAACAATCCAGGGGTGTCGTAGCACCTGAGCTGCACTCAGCCTCTGGTGGGGATCCACATGCAGCATCTTAGACACCAGGTCCTGTGGTAAGCAACGAGAAAGAAAGACAACAAGAAAAATCTATTACAGCACCTACACCAAAGTCATTTTCTGCCGAAAAAAAATCCATGGTTAAGAGTTTAGGAACAGCAATTTATTTTTATACCCTGTGACAATAAATCGATGCTGTGCATTCCAAAACAATAAACTAAATGAAACTTAAAGTGATTCATGCTAATGGACCTTGTATAGCGATGCTTGTAGTACCTTTGCTTCGGCTGACACAGAGTTCCAGTAACCGCCTGTCAAGGAAAACTTCCCACTCCCGATCCGTGCCAGAATCTCTTCTGGCGTGTCCTCGGGACCATTAGCAAATGGAGTGAAGCTGTGGAGAGCACAAACAAAAGCACAATCAGAGATACATTTAGTACACAACTTAAAAGTGATGTGGAACTCTCTTTTTCCACAAGTCTTTCTTGCACTTGTGATTGTACACAATTCTACTCTAGTTGATCGACTGTCATCAGGTCAGTATTACAATCCATACATCCATACAAAGTATTCTAGTCTAGTTGATTCAATGTAGTCAAATTAGTATTGAAATCCATTCAAATGATTCTAGTGTCACTGATGCAATGTTATCATATCAGTATTAGAACCGAGTATTATAGGCCTCAGGTCCTCGGAAAAAAAATACACAGTGCCCCCCTAATCTCCATTTCTACTCTCATCCTACCACTGTTCCATAAACAGTCCTGCTAGCAAACCTACCCTGTCAACATTGTGTACAGAAGTACACCCAGGCTCCAGATGTCACAGGCTGCATCATAGCCTTGTTTCTTTAGCACCTGGGGAGAGAAAATACAACACTTAAATGACAGACATTAAAGAATAACTAAATGGACCCAAAGACACCAAAAGGCAACTGCATATGGAATAAGGAAACAACACTTGTGTTACCTCTGGAGCTACAAAGTTAGCAGTATAGCAGGGCGTCATCAGGAGTCCGTTCTCCGCCCGAAGCTGCTTGGCAAAGCCAAAGTCACAAATCCGGATGGACTCTGGGTTGCCCAGTTCATCCACATACAGGATATTGCTGGGCTTCAGATCTCTGTGCACCACCTGAATACAAATGGCATAAGCTATTTCATTTGTGAAAAAGAAAACGTCCACTCAACCAGGTTTATATCCCCAAGTTTTTTATTTTAAACTGTGTGACGTTTTGGGCTTACTCATCCTTTCTCTGACGTGAGTAAGCCCGAAACGTCACACGGTTTAAAATAAAAAAACTTGGGAGCATAAACCTGGTTGAGCGGACTTTTTTTACATATGTCGACTGTGCTTTGGTGTGACTCCCAGTATTTATTCAGGATGTGCATGTTTTGATTGAACTCTTATAAGGTATTTCATTACCATACAGTACTTTAGAGTCAAACCAACATCAAACATTAATTGAACTTTGAAAATAGGCGCAAAAGGCCTACAAGTCTAGGTGCTGTTGTGGTTCATTTGTGCCTGGGACTCGTTTTGGAAGATCTGTACACAGGCACATGCAGTGAATTGATGAAGCTGAAAGGTAGACTTGGTATTTTGTGTCAGTCATGTGGCATCTTTTTTTACTGAAGGGACTGTGATTAGGCACAGATGAACTATGGCTTTGCACATTGAAAAAAATAAAATAATTGTGCCTAGCTTGAGTCCTAAAGCTTACTGCCAACAATGCAACTGAATATTTGTGCAAGACTTTGACAAGATGTAAAGACATCTACCCCTTGACTGTGCAGGTATTCTACAGTCTTGGTGATGGTGTGTAAGACGGCGCTGGCCTCCCTCTCGGAGAAGAACTTCTGCCTGAGGATCTTGTCCAGCAGCTCTCCTCCTTTCAGCAGCTCCGTCACCAGGTAGACCGAGCGTCCCTCGTCATACACCTGCCAGCACAAGACCCATACAACACATCAATATCCTCAGCCTGATTATACACACCTGCCGGCACAAGTCCCACACAACACATCGATATTCATAGCCTGATTATATACACCTGCCTACCCTACCCAAAAAGTGAAGCATGAAAACAACTTAAAGTTGTTAAATAAATGCAATGATGCATTGATTTACTTTGAACATACATGCCACTGTTATGTTAAACCAACTTCAAACAAATACATGCAGCATGTTTTCTTTTTTTGGTTCAAAGCAGCACTTACAGTCTTTATACTGTGTACCATTATATGAATATTAAGCAACTGCATTGCTATGACTGCACACACACACAAAAAACTTGTCTTTACATTAGCATGTTTTAAGCTTAATGAAGTTGCTTAATGAAGCATTTTCTGTACTTCTTCATTCAAACAACTGTGGCAGACATTGCTTGCCATTTATGGACAAGAATATCAGCTCTGCCTGCAAAATCTTGTCTAAGGAGCACTGAGACAATGCTGAACTGAGACATTCAAGGGCAGAAGTGCTTTGAGTGTCTTTCCCCAGACGAGGATTACAGCATGTCTTGGCCTGACTGTGTTTTGAAAGACATGGTTGTCTGGCACTGTCGTTAATCCTGCACTGGGAGAAAGAAGGTCTGTGTGTGTGTGTGTGTGTGTGTGTGTGTGTGTGTGTGTGTGTGTGTGTGTGTGTGTGTGTGTGTGTGTGTGTGTGTGTGTGGGTGTGTGTGTGTGTGTGTTTGTGTGTGTGTGCGAGAGAGAGAGAGAGAGACAGACAGAAGGTGTATGTTGATTTATTTGTATGTTATAGAGAGACAGACAGACAGACAGAGACAGACAGGCCGAGGGTGAGACTGGTTGGAAGGCGACTGGCTCTTACGTCTTTGAGAGTGATGATGTTGGGATGCTGGCCATACCGCAGGAGAATCTCCACCTCCTCTGTTGGGTCCCGCTTGGCTTTATTAATGATCTGTGTTTAGAGCAGAGCACTGGAAAAGGTCAGCAAACTGCAGACCAGAGCAAATCCATCCATGTGTGTTATGCAGTGTTGTGCGTGTTATACTGTGTTGTGTTGGCTGTGCTGTGTATGTTATTACTGTATTGTGTATGTTATGCTGTGTTGTGGCTGTTATGCTGTGTTGTGGCTGTTATGCTGTGTTGCGTGCATTATGCTGTGATGTGCGTTTTATGCTGTGGTTTGTATGTTATTACTGTATTGGGTAACACATGCCGTGTTGTGCATTGTGTCGTGTTATACCGTGTGGTGTATGTTGTGTTGTATTGTGTGTTATGCTGTGTTGTGTGTGTTATGCTGTATTGTGTGTGTTATGCTGTATTCTGTATGTGTTATGCTGTGTTGACAAGAATAGCCCACCTTAACAGCGTACTCCATCCCTGTGCTCTTCTGGACGCAGCGCTTGCAGATGGAGTAGGAGCCCACCCCGATGTCCTCCTTCGTCTCGTAAGCCTCACTGAACTGAGATGTGTTTCTATGCAGCTGCTGCAGGGGGCGTACAAGAGCCATTTTGTGTCAAAGGCAAGACATTGTCTCTGATAGTAGAGGTACATGAACTAAGACAAGTGTAATGTAGGGACAGCACATTTAAAAAAACAAAAAAATATTTGACTACGTAGTGAATAAATGTTAAGATATGATTTGGCATTTCAGTATGGGGTATAAAAGGGAACAGCTTTTGGGCTTTGGACTCTCACATGCTTAATTGCTTACAAGGTTGAGTTAAATTGTTTTAAAATATAGTGCATGTACATGCTACCTTAACACTGTGTGTGTGTGTGTGTGTGTGTGTGTGTGTGTGTGTGTGTGTGTGTGTGTGTGCTGTATTTGTAAAAGGTTATTGTGTGACAGGAATGTCTATGTGCCTGTGTATGTGTCTGTGTTAACGACAGCAAGAGGAGGGAGACAGAACAGGGTGGCAATGCATTCCCATGTCAGTGTGCATGACACAGAGACAGAAAGAGATGGCGTGGTCTGTGTTTGTGTAGGTGGAATGTAAGTGTGTGTGTGTATGTGTGAGTATGAGAGAGAGGGATTGTGATTGTGTGTTTGAGAGTGTGTGTGTGTGTGTGTGTGTGTGTGTGTGTGTGTGTGAGTGAGAGAGAGAGAGAGAGAGAGAGAGAGAGAGAGAGAGAGAGAGAGAGAGAGAGAGAGAGAGAGAGAGAGAGAGAGAGAAAGAGAGAGAGAGAGAAAGAAATCGTGTGTGTTTTTGTGTATGTGTATGTTTGTATGAGCAAGAGAGACTGTGTGTGTGTGTCATTCTGGCACCTGGACAATGGAGATCATGTTGCTACTGGGCAGTGGCTGACTCTCGTCCTCGGTGGCGACGAAGCTGAATCCTCTGAAGAGCTGGTGAGCATTGGCACTGGGAGGCACGCCTGGAGAGTCTGCAGCAGGAAAGAAATACACACACATGAATACCACACACACGTACACACAATCTCTCTCGCTCATACACACACACACACACAATCTCTCTCTCGCTCACAGACACACACTCCTCTCTCTCTCATACACACAAACACACAGAGCTCTGATTCAGCAAGAATGCATGTGGCACAGGAATCTCCACCTATTCTGCCGCCTCCTCTTTTAGCCTGCTTGTTTGTGGGTGGTTGTGTATGGTAGATGGACATAAACACACACATAATGGTAAATGCCTCAGCAATGATCTCAAATCAACCACCGTCACACATATACACGCGCACCTTTCCTTTAATTTCTCTCTCGCTCTCTCTCTCTCTGTCTCTTTGTGTCATTATGCACTCATTCACACACTCTCTCAACTCACTCACTCAACTCACTCTGTGTTTTTGTGTGTCTCTCTCTGTCTCTCCCATGGCTCCTAATGAGCAATGCTGTAGTATCCTAAAACCCTTCAACCCTCCCTAGCACAGTGGGGTGAAACACCACTCATGATGAAGTGGTGCGCCACACTGTTTGTGCTCCCAGGAGAAGCAGGTCAAAGGGGGTAAAGTGAGAGAGTTGGGTTGTGATACTGCACCTTTGGGAGTTTTGGCTGTGAATTCTGGGTCAAAGTAGAATGTGTCATCCGGCCGCCCTGCAGCAGGTTTAAAGGGAGGATGGATCTCTCGTCTGAACAGTTTCTAGAGGAGAGAGGGGGGAGAGCTGTCACACAGGGCCCATAAACAGTAATAAGCTTGTAAATCTTGGAGAGTGAGAGACTTTATTTGATATTTTGAAAAGTAAAACATGGACATCATCTCATGCTTAGTTCCGACACAAATTTGAAGGATGACATAATAAATAGCTTTATTGTGTCTACTCAAGTAAAAAGCTTATTTCCCTTGTGGTCCTTGGTGGCCTTGTAAAATCTTACGAGCATGAGGAGTTATAATGAAATTCACTGTTGCTCATTACTGCTGTGGAGAAACTTACATTCCAGTCTATGGTTGCGTAGAACGAATGCCTTTTGATCTCCTCGACTCCATCTGGACCAGCACCTGAAGAAACGTAATGGTACGGAACAGTTAAGAGTCCAGCACTGGCCAAAATGTGGACAATGTTTTTGACACAGGTCAATGAGTACTGTTTGTTTTCTAATAGCACAATGCATTTTCAGTCCTGTTTATGTGCCCCAGTAGTCGTGCTTTTTAAATGTTTCCAAAATCATTTCAGTGGTTCATCAACTTTTAACAGGGTGAACGGTACTTCTGAATTGACTTTGCTGCCCTCCATGGGCTATTACCGCACTAAGTACGTTTGGTGGGGTGGGGTTTTACTTCAAATGAGACACAATTCTGCTTCCAACCTGTAGGGTGACCGAAGACAAAAACTACTTAGTGTTGCTTTAACTGCTTGCTGTGCCTCAAAAATATTGGAAAAAAAATTAACTCCATAACACCAAGGGTGTCGCAACTGTGTTCAAGGAGTATGGGCAGTTCTCCAAGTTCCACTAAACCATTCATCACCTTCCATATGGCTGTTTGTTTAACAACTAAGTAACTGAATAAAAATGTGTCCTGGTCTCCTATTTATTTTGCAGGTGGGACCGCTTACCGAGCCTGTTGGATGGGTTCCTCTTGAACAGACTCCTGAGGAGGCTCTGTGCTTCTGGACTCAGGAACTGTGGCATCCCCAGCTTAGCCCTGTGGGAGAAAATGGATACAATAAGAACGGGCTCTTTGTTCCTGAAAGAATTTAAAGGTGCCCAATTTGTAGATCCTTAGTAGCTACTTCAACTATAGAAATTAGATTAATTTTGTGTTGATATGTGCCTACAGTACTGTGTGTACATACTAAATGCCTGCATGCTAACCTAGGCTGAGTCACTCACTGCAGTCTGATGATCTAACCTCCATGACATTAAAATTTTATTTTTGTTGCTATGAATATTAAAGTGGGAGTGGAGAGTTTTGAGTGTTATTGGTTTTCTCTATTGCTAGGGAAGAATATTGGCCATAAGGTGAATGGGCTCTTCTCTGGCTCAGAGCTAGGCGATAATATAATATCCATTATCTCCACACACACACACACACACACACACACACACACACACACACACAGTGATAACACTGCTAAGCACAATTACAAATGCATCTTCAGGCACTTACCTGGCGACAAGATCTGGCCACTCTAATTAATTTGTTCCACCATTACTGCCAACTTCCATTTGCTAAGCAGTTACTCATGTCCCACTGTTGCATGACTTAACATTTTTATGTCTTCAAAATCCTACTGACTTCATCCTACTTTCTCTGTGAGTTGCACTAGAGTGTTTTTGATCTGATCTGCATTACTGTGCAATTTAATAACTGACCCGAGATTCTAGTCAGTACGTACATGAAGAGATGTATGATTTTTAAAGTACATTTTTGGCCTTTCATGTCTTTATTCCAGGTAGGATAATGAAATAGGAACAGGAAATGAGAGGGATGGGGTAGGGTCAGGAAATGACCGCAGGCCAGATTCGAACGTGGGTTCCCATGAGCACTTGCATGTTTTTGGTACATTTGCTCTAATCCCAGAGATGTATGTATTTTAGTCAGGTTTCTCAGGTTTGTGATCTACTACCACCATTAGTGAAAACAGTCATCATTTGCTACTGATGAGTGCAAAACTGGCCAGCTTGACTACTCACTTCAGAATCATAGTCATGGTCTCCTTGCGGTCCTTGCCTTGAAATGGCAAAGTTCCAGTCAGCATTTCAAACTAAACGAGCAGAAAAAAACATTAATTATGTGTTAACATTAACATTCCACTTCAGTCTACTCCCTCATGCAACTACCTACACTCCAAAGACTCTTGATCATCAGTACTACTCAGTGGTGAGGTCATATAAAATCTTTCTGATGATACTTCCAGATTTCTATCTGTAAACTCCTAGTGCAGCAGACAATCTGAGGAATAATTTCTTTTTTTAACTAAATTCTGTCTTTAAGTGCCTCGTCTGAAACCATAGATAAAATGTAGATGACACTTGTGTGGCACCCTTTCTAACATGCAGTAAAGTATGCATGTCCTCTGACACACAGTGGCTGTGAATGACTAATTCAGAGTGGATGACTAATTCAGAGTGGATGACATGTTTCTTGTCCACCAGGGCTACACCACAGTACCACCAGTAAGTATTTACATGAGTACTACATTAACATTTCTATAATGCACACTGCAAACCATTAGACAATCTGAGCAGCAATTCTTCAGATATGTGCTACGCATACATTTCTATACAAAAAATGGCAGGTCATTATGCCTCACATAAAGCGAGGTCTTAAGAATGCTTTAAGTAATACACAGTGTAGTGTGCATGTCCTCTGGTAGCCAGTGGCTGTGAATGACTAACTGAGAGGGCGTGACATGCGTGTCTCCTGCTCACCATGAGTACCCCGTAGGACCACCAGTCTGCACTGTGCGTGTGCCCCCTCCTGTTCACCACCTCTGGGGCCATGTACTCCACCGTCCCGCAGAATGAGTAGGCCTTGTTCTCATGGTCGATCGACTCCTTACTCAGGCCAAAATCTGTTTGGGATAAACACAGAGAGAGACAGAGGGTGAGACGGTGAGAGAGTGAGACAGACACACACACACACAGACAGACACACAGACAGATAGAGACTGAGAAAAAGAGAGACAGAGGGGTAAAGAGAGACATAGGCAGAAAAAGAAAAAAATAGACAGACAGAGAGGAGAGTGACTACAGACTTGGTGGTCTACTTCTAGCTACACACTTGAAAGGCTTCTTCCACTGACACATATTCCTGACTGGCAAAACATAGTTGTGCATTCTGGACCAGCTCCTCCAAGAGCACAGCACAGCAGCTTTCATGCACTTTATGACAGAGACAACAAAACAAGGGAGGGATGTACAGACAGAGAGAGAGAGAGAGAGACAGAGAGAGAGAGAGAGAGAGAGAGAGAGAGAGAGAGAGAGAGAGAAATACAGGGACAAGTAGATAAACAAATGGGAAAAGGGTGAGAGTGGGCATACAATAGAGCGAGTGGACGACAAATAGCCCAACAAAAAGGGGTAGCGGTGTAGGGAGAGACTGCAAAAACAAGAGGGAGAGAAATAAAATGAGAGAGAGAGAGAGAGAGAGAAAGAGAGAGAACATTAAGTCCCCAGGGTGATATGCTGCTGCTGATGCCGGCAGAAAAACAAAAGATACAGGGGGGGGGGGGGGGGATGAAATTACCCACCGGTCAGCTTGATGTGTCCCTCTTCATCTAGGAGGATGCTGGAATTTAGGGTGCAGAGATTTCACAGCGTTAGAGAGGCAGTGAGACAGTGTTCGCAGACACACCAGAAGATCACATTACAGTCTCCCTGCTGAAGCATTTACAGTCAGGTGCAGTCAAGGCACATGGTCACACGCCTGACATACACACGCACACATACATACATACACACTCGCACGCACACACACTGAAAGAACAGTCATCAATTTAATGTGTCCTCCAACCATTCATTACAATGATTTAGAGATTACCATGGGGAGGGCGAGAGTTGGCAGTGTCTGTGTCTGTCTGTGTGTTTGTGTGTGCGTGTGTCTGTGTGTGTGTCTGTGTCTGTGTGTGTGTGTGTGTGTGTGTGTGTGTGTGTGTGTGTGTGTGTGTGTGTAAGGTACAGAGGGCTGACACTACATCATACTGATCTCTTGGGAGGGTGACACCATGGACATAAAGTGCTGAGAACAGACAGACAGTTCATGTCAATAATTCCTGAGCACGGCACAGGAGGCAGAGACAGCCATGGGGACCTCCATCACACACTGCATTTAATGTCTTCATACCATGTTCATTAATAAAACATGCAGGAGTAACATGCATTCAACCCCTTCTGGTCATGCTGCATCTTACCAACAGGAATACCCATCAAGGGGATAAATTGGCCAAAAGCTTGGGTGTGTCACAGAGCAGGACGGCAGAACCAGCAAACACTTGGGCCACTTCTACAAAAGACTGGATCACAGGAAGGACTGAAGCACACCGAGTACTTACTTTTACCGAGTATAAACTTTTTAAATAGGTGCAGCAGACTAACATTTCAACCATCAGAGTCAATGTTGCTGAAGTGGCCCAGTGTTTGCTGATCACTGGTGTTCAGCTGGTCACCATGGAGACATATGATACGCAGAAATGTAAACAGTAACCTGTCTCAGCTGTCTTCTTGTGGTCCAATCACCAGAACACATTTTATTATCAAAAGGGTGGGTTGGGGGATACTAAATACTTGTTGTGACACAATGTTGTGACAAACCTGGTTTATTTTACACAGTTAGTTGCAAACCTGATAGAAGAGCCCATTAGTAATTTTTTAGTTATAAGAATGACGCGTTGGACTGTTCTACTAACAGATTTTCAGCTACCGGTGGGTTAAATGAACCAAGTTTATCATTTAACCGCCTTTGTGGCATACCCCCTTGATGTGCGACCAGTGGATGAAGGGGAACCTACTTCTCAGGTTTGAGGTCTCTGTAGATGATGCCCAGTCCGTGGAGATGGTCCAGGGCCAAGGCCAACTCAGCCAGATAGAACTTCACGTCCTCCTCTGTGAACATTACCTGGAGGAGAGACAACAGGTGAGTCAGGACTATGGCATGTGCTCTTGGCACGGTGTCAAAAAAGCAGGATGGTGGCAGTTATGAGAATTTTCCCACTATTGACCACAGTTTATACTGATTTTGGGGGAAAAAAAACTTCCAGTAACTCCAATGCTTTGGTGTAGTCAATATGTAATATGTTTTTTAAAATATATTTCCTCATCCATTATGCCCTTCTTGATGTTAGGTCACACTGATGCCATAGTTGTTCTTATAGAATACACGAGTGCATGCACACATGCGCAAACACACACACACACACACACAAGCAGACACACTCCTTACCTCTTTTGACAGACGAGTGAAAAGATCCCCTCCTCGAAGAAAGTCTAGGATCAAATAGAGCTTCCCTTCTGTTTGGAATGCTGCACAGAAACATATGAAGAGAGTCAGAAAACATTTTAAGATGCACACACGCGCACACACACACACACCTAGCCAACACCACCAAGCTCTCGCTTTTGCAAGGCTGTTGAGGCCTGTTCAGACCTACTCTCTTTTTAGTTCTCTCTCTCTCTCACTCACTCACACACCTCACACACCTCACACACCTCACACACCATAATATGCAACATTGGCCCTTTCTTACCATAGTGCAGTTTGACGATAAAGGGATGGTTTACTTCAACCAAGATGTCTCTCTCCATCTTTGTTCTCACTCGGTCACGAACTGTCACAGACAGACACACACACACACACAGACACACACACACACACACAGAGTGTGATGTGACTCATCAGGACAATCAACAGAGGTGCTGAGGAGCCTTGATGCCCTGTGTCAACACTAGCAGCATCTGATAAAGATGCAATGGGATCGAAACATTGCCTTGCTTTTTAAATGAAATCTTTTTCTACAGCAAAACAGTGTGCAGACCACCTCTTGTAAAATACTTGCTACACTTGTCTAGCACCTGTGATCATATTTTTTTGGATGTGCGCACCTCTTTCATCTTTAAAACATTAGCTGCACCCCCCCCCCAAAACCCAATGACTTTTCTACTCTATGCTCTCCATTTATGTCTTGCTTTTGTCATTCTTTCTATGTTTCTCTACCTCTGTTTGCTATTCTTTCTCTGTCATAAAATCACACTTTGCCTGTCCCTGCTTCCACACCTCCCCACTTACGCTCTCCTTCTAAAGCTCCCACCGATTGTTTTTTTCTCTCTCTCCCTCTCTCTCCCTCTCCCTCTCTCCCTCCCTCCCTCCCTCCCTCCTCTGGCACAGCCCTGTCACACAGATGGCACTAGATGACTAATTAAATAAAGGAAGGCAAACGAGAATGCTGTCACTGAGGAGGAGGTGGAGGATGAGGAGGAGAGAGCACAATGACAGATAAAGAGAGAGAGAGAGAAAGACAGAGAGAGAGAGAGTGAGACAGATAGAGAATGAGTGTTTACGTGAGTGAATGTATGCATGCATCCTGTCATATAAAATATGTCAGGCGAGACAGACACATGGTCCTTGGTGACCCATATTTTATTGAAACACTAGGGGGAGCCTATGGAGAGGCTAACAGGTTTGGGGGAAGCGTAATAATATTTATCACGACCCATCCATATGGTTCAGATTAAAAAACACATAACAGGTCAGTAGGGTGCAGCTGCAAGCCCCAACAACCACACCGATTTTTGTCATGTCTGTCGACAAACGTAATGCGCACACAATAAGGTCATTAATTTTGGGTGTCTGTGACAGGCTTCTTATGCTGGGTTCCTACCTTTGAGTGTGGCTTTTTTCAACACCTTCATGGCATAGAGCTGCCCAGCGTCGGGTCCTGTAACCTTCTTCACCAAAAACACCTATGCCAATCACAAAGACAGAGTAATCAGTGTGTGTGTGTGTGTGTGTGTGTGTTCATCAATTACTACTTGTATTATTATTTGTACATACTCCCTTCTTCCTTGCTCTTTTTGTGCTTGACACTTGACTGCACCTTTGTGGCCTTGCTGTTTAGTTTTGTTGCGCACACAACGGTACAGTGATATTAAAGGTCTTAAAGTCTTACAGGGTGTGTGTGTGGGAGAGAGTGTGCATCTCTGTGTGTATGTCTGTGTGTGACCAGTGCCTTAACAGCCTTACTAAAATAAGACCCTCTTCATCCAGATCATCCTCTATGCCGAAACACAATTAATAATCCCCTTGCGCACTGCAAGTCTGATGAGTCAGGAACTGTGGTGTCCAGCGAGCAGTTCTCCGTGGCTTGCTTTTGCTAATATTTTTTCCATAAATGATTACAGGCCTCACACACGCACACTGGAGCGCACTTGTTTAGGATCTTCTCCACACGGCTCTGCCTTTCATGTTTGCTTTCGAGCAGCAGCCTTAGCTCTAGGGCCCTGAGACGCCGGCTACTAATGCTGCATATGTATGAATATATGAATGTTAAGCCACATCTCAGTACTGGATAGCAGCGATAGTATCTCCTCTGTTGTGCAGGGATAATCAGAGCTGCATCCTTATAAACAGGAGCATAAGGGTGTACACACACCTGCCTTGCTTAGTTCACTTAAAACTGAAGTTCGTTTCCTGCCTTGGTTCGGACCTTTTGTGCTGCAAAGCAATTGAAACTGTGTTGCTGACCAAACAAGTGACACAGAAACCCAGTTGAAGAGGTGGGCTCGACACAGTTCCAAATTACCCCTGGTGTGGTTCATTTCAAGTGTGACAGTGACCCAAACTCAATCCAACCCAAATGGACAAAAACATGTTTTTAGTTTCCAACATGCAAAATGTTACAAAATCTGTTCTGGTAGCATCTAGTGTGACCTTTGCTATGCTCAGCAGATGGGCACACTTGTGTTCCTTCCCTTACAGGATTGGTTCTCATTTGCATCTCTGAGGGAATATAGCAAACTGAGTACAAGCTGTTTATTGAATTACCCAACTAGATCTCAGTGAGCATCAAGCGAGTCTATAAAGTTCTGAAGTTTCAAACGAGCTAAACCACAGACCTGTGAGTAAAACTGCTCATGTGAGGAAAGCACTGCTGTGAAACATGATACAATCATGGCACCGACTACCGTCTGCCAAGCACTGGTTATAAGACGTGCTATTAGCAAACGGAAACGAGCACATAATATCTGACTAACCGTCGCAGACTGCATTACCAAGATAACATTTAGCATTTCTCTCTCTCTCTGTCTCTCTCGAGGTGTGACTGCACAGGAAGTCAGAGGAAACGGGTGTTGAGTGCAATCCAAGTCCGTGATCATCTAACCGTGACCGCATTCACAGGCCCTTGTCTGCTGCTACAGACATCATCTACCTCCTATGGCCATAAGCTCTATCTTGCAGCCACTCTCTCCCTCTCATCTCTCTCTCATCTCAAAGCAGTCCCTGTCAGAGGGCCATAGAGATCCACATTGCCTGAATGCTTCATTGTCTTTGTCAAATGATGTCTTGTAATGCTGTACTACTTTTTTAGAGTAACTTCTTGTTGACAGGCCAGCAAAACATTAAATAACTCTCTACCACAGATTAACTGTTTCACTGCTGAGTATTTTTAGTGATGCTCTGTAATTGTGATTGTATAACAATATGAGGGTTATCACGTGATAAGTTATTTATATTATATTTGAAAATGTAATATGAGTGTTGTGTTCTACAGCAAGGGGATTGCAGGGTCACAATAATGGCCTTAAGCAGAGAAACACATGGAAACACACACAATCAGTGATGGGCAACGTGGCTTCAGATTCAGACACTTTGCATGAAGTGAAACGATGTGAAAGCAGCTAAAACATCAGACTATTTCATTGTAGCTTTTGAATCCAAGTTGTCCATCTCTACTCACACACACACACACACACACACACACACACCATCTACCTTTCCAAAGGATCCCTGGCCCAGGACCTTCCGGAGCTCAAACTGTCTTGGGTCGGCCTTTTCCGAGCCCTCCTTGACATGGTGTGTGATGCTGATCTCTTTCACGGACACTTCTTCCTGTAGGAAACAAGCAAAAACAACACTTCTGAAGTCTGTTCTCAGCAGAGGCTCTTGGAGCGCGAAATGGAAAGCTTTTAAGCACACAAAACCACTTGCTCAAAGCGTTGCACTAAACTGTGACATATTTTTCTTTTTGAAACCACAAAAGGAGAACTGGACAACACACTCAAGTCAGCGGTCTGTACACACCATGAACGTGGCTTAAGAGGACAGGCAAACAGCCTCTCACTGCACCTCTCACTGTTCTCCAGTTCCAGAATATCACCAGGACAACAACACGCGTCACATATTCCTGGTAAAAGCTTTCAACCAGGACTGACTAACACACTCACTCACTTTCCCTCTCTCACACACACACACATGTACACACATACACACACACACACACGTGCGCACACACACACACACACACGCACTCCAATTCGACCATTCAGCAACCGTGCTGTGACTACAGGCTCGTGTGCGATCCAGACGCTTCTACATGAAAACACACTCATGCTGGCAGCAAGGAGACAGAAACAAACCCCCCCAGTCACGCCCCTGTCACACACAAACACAACAACGCACATGACTACACAGACCCAAATGACACCAGGGCAAAGCCGTCTGCTTCATGTCCCCCCCGCTCCCGACCTTCATGATAACCATCATCATCACCACCACTATCATCTTTATCATTGTGAGAGAATGTAAAAGGGTTTGTAGAGTGGGTCCCCAAACACTGTCTGGATATTCTTCTGTGGCAGACGGAGAGAGAGAGAGACAGAGAGAGATGTAGATAGACAGAGAGAGAGAGAGAGGGAGGGAGAGAGAGAGAGAGAGAGAGAGAGAGAAACAGAGAGAGATGTAGATAGACAGAGAGAGAGAGAGAGAGAGAGAGAGAGAGAGAGAGAGAGAGGGGGAGAGGGAGAGGGAGAGGGAGAGGGAGAGGGAGAGAGAGAGAGAGAGAGAGAGAGAGAGAGGGAGAGAGAGAGCATGCTCTACACAAAGCCAGTGACGGACAGCTTCCCACACGGTTACCATGACACCGCCCCCAATCCTCCTGCTCCATCACAGCACCAGTGGGCGTGGAGGAGGGTGACTAAAGGCTCAGTGAGCGCGCTCACACACTCCTCTCTCTACTCCCTTCCTCTCTCTGACTTTCTCTCTCTCTACAACTTACCCCCCCCCTCTCTCCTGTGCTCGATCTCTCTCTCTCATACTTACCCATTCTCTCCACTTACCCATTCTCTCTCTCTCTCTCTCTCTTTCTCTCTGTCCCCATGTCTCTCTTTCACTTACCCACACTCTCGCCCCTGTGCTCGCTCTGTCTCTCCCTCACACTCTCACTCTCTTCTTTCATCTTTCATTTTCTCTCTCTCCCTCTTTCTCCCCCCATTTCTTCTCATGGTTTTTTATATAGTCTTCCTTGCTACAAATTTCCCCCTCTTTTTGTTGTTCCACTTGCCTCTCTTCGTGTACTCTCTTCCTCACTGCTCTTTCTCTCATTTCATTCTCTCCCTCGCTTACCTGTGTCTCCTGCCATCCATCTATTTCATCTCTCTGCCCCCCCCCCAACCCAACCCACCCCTCCACCCCTCCCCCTCATCACTCCCTCCCACCGCATCAATCACGCTCACTCCATGCGCTGACGTCATCCAGCCTATATTTACGGGCAGCACTTTTCTCTCTGGAGCGCCCGTGCTGGGACTGTGGAAACTTTACACAGCAAGGGCCGACAAAGCCAGTCGGATCCCATGCAATCTGCCCTGCACACCTACACGCACACAAATATACAGGAGGCCACACACACAGAACACTACACACACACACACACACACACACACACACACACACACACACACACACACACACACACACACAGGAACACCACACACACAGAACGCCACACAACACACACACATAGAGGAACACCACACACACACATACAGAAGACCACACACACAGTACACTACAGTACACACACAGAACACCACACACACACACACACACATACAGAAAACCACATAAAGTACACTACACTACACACACAGAGACAGACAGAAATGCGGACATCTATAAATAAACATTAACGAGGCACACCTGGCCACTGGTCACTGAGCTGCTTCTGTGGAGGCAAGAGTGAGGACAGAAACCTGTCCTCTACTACTAATCTCTACTCCTTCAACCCTCTACCCCTTTCTTTCCTCCGATGGCCATCTCTCCTTTTCCTCCTCTCTCTCGCTCTATAACCTTCTTCCACACTCTCTCTTTCCCCATGTCCCCTTCTTAGTCTCTCTCTCTCTCTCTCTCTCCCCAGGTATCTGTGAATTCATTCTTCCTTCCTCTCCAATCTCCAATTCTTATTCACCCTCCCTCTCTTTCTCTTGGTGTTGGTCTCTCTCTTTCTCTCCCTTTCCCTCTCCCTCCCCGTCTCCAGTAGGTACCTGCGAGTTCCAGGACGAGCACAAGCGAGTGGAGACAAGTGGACATTCCATCCCAGGTGGACACGGATACTCAGCAGCAGCAGCAGCAGCAGCAGCAGCAGCACCAGCCTGGTGGCAGCAGCTGTGTTCAGGCTGAGGGCTGTGATGACGGGGCCGTCGATGGTGGTGGTGGTGATGGTGATGATGACGGTGATGATGGTGGTGGTCCTGCTGGGCTGGGGGGCTCAGCGGCGCCAGCATGCTGCCATGGGCGACAGTGGCAGCCCTGGCCAGCTTGGTTCGGTTACCGTGCCACGCTGCTCAGCCTCAGAGCCTCTGTCCGCGAGACGCTAAGCAGGAGCAGTTTCACCTTCACACGCGCCACAGAGAACTTGTCATCGAGCTCCACTCCACTCTCCTCTGCACGCTAGACACACACTCTCTCTCCCTCCCCCCACACAGGTCTCTCTTGCTGGGGCAAGCTGTTGCTCTGCTGCTGACAGGCTAGGCTAACGGCTGAAGTTAGTACCACCGCTTCTTGCTCACAGCTGCGCCTTGGGACTGAAGCTTTTTGGTAGTAGAGTCCGTAAGAGCCTTTCCTCCTCGCCAACTCTAAATGGTAAACATCCTGTTAGCTCCTCCGTAAAAGGCGAGAGGTGGTGCTGAGGTGGTGTGTAGTGTCTAGTTGTGAGCTAGAAGTATCCATGATAGCAGGGGTAGAGAGGAAGAGAGAGAGAGAGAGAGACAGACAAAGCGCGAGAGAGAGGGAAAACGGCCAGCGAAGCTCAACAGCCTGTGTGGGACTGACTCTCACTCGGCAACTTGCAATTTTCGCTGGGTAGAAATATCTGACCAATCAATACGAGGGAAGGAAGAGTAGGAAGGGGAGGGAGAGAAAGACATGTAGCGACGGAGGGAGGGAACGAGGGAGGTTTTGAAGAGTGTGAGAGAAAGAGAGAAAGAGAGAGAGAGAGGGAGGGAGAGAGAAGAGAGAGAGAAAGATGTAGGTAGACAGAGGTAGCGAGAGAGAGAAAGTGAACAAGAGAAGGAGAGAGAGAGAAAAAAAAAAGAGAGAGATCATACATAGGCACCTGCACTCGGGAGGCATAAGAGCGCTCCCCTACCAACTCTGTGGAGCATAATTCGCACCTCATGATAATGACGCCAGAAATGGAAGCGTGACGCCTTCTCTATGTGTACACAAGTGGCAGCGCTCGCAGGTCCTCTGAAGCGAAAGAGCGGCAGAAAATAAAGGACACACACGTTTGGGAAAAAGACTGATGGAGACAGACCTGGTGAAAAGGTGTGTATTCTCAGTAAACAAAATAAGCCCACAGTGAAATGCCCTTGCTACCATTCATCAAACATATGCAAGTATCTACAACTGAAGTGTGCAACAAGCAATGTTTTCCAGCTTTTCTGAGAGGGGTTAGCAGGGCTGATATCACAGCTAAAAACAGTGACTGTGTCTTCGTCTGTATTTGTGGGTATTCGTGTGTGTGCTTGTGTGTCTGCGTGTTCATGTGTCGGTGTCTGTGTGTATTTGTGTGTGTGCATGACTCATAAGTTAGATCTCTTTCAGCAAATTACATACCTGCCATATCAGGCACCACCCATCAGTAGACTAAGCGCTCAGCTAGGCAATAAGTGTCTGACTTTTTTGGCCTTGACATTTTGATATACAAGAGAAAGTGCTTCCAAAATGGAAACACGCTTTTCTGAAGCCCCTAATTATGTTCAGCTGCCTGGCTCTAATTGTTTGACATGGTTAATGATATAAAAAGCACATTTCTATGGTCAGAGGGGGTTTAACAACTTTAGAGATATCAAAGCAATATTTTTCATACACGGCACTAGGTTTGGACAGTATTTTGAAAATACTGTATATCGGGGTATTTTTAAATACTAAAGGTATGATTTTAAATACCATGGCATCTTACAGGTCAAAGTAAGAAATACTGAATTAGTTTGTCAACAACAGAGTTGTACAGAAATGCTCTGATATTAAAGAAACAGTTTCTCACATTACATATGAAAAGTTGTAATAAAGACACAAAGCCGCTATATATGAAATCTATTGGTGCTACCAGATGAGTAGTCTGATATATGGCAATTAAAGCTGGCCATACCTACTGACAATAAGTGTAGCCTACATATGTGACATACTGGCATACCGGCATCGTGTCAGGAAAATATTGGATACTACCCAAGCCTACATGGCACAACTACATACACACCTGTAAACCTGCCCTTGCGACCTCAAACCTATTTCACTTTTCACAGCTCACTGTGAAAACTCACAGCAGATAGGCTCCCCTCTTGGACAGCGGATCTGCTCAAGATTTCTTCCGGAACAAGTAACACTCATAGGAAATATTTCCTTGCCCCACTGCAGAGCTCATAAAACCCCATTGCAAACACTCTTTTATGAGCTCTGTATAACCTTAACACAATTTGTCTTGTGTTTACTTTTTGTTATAAACACTTTGAGCTACTTAATTTGAATGAAAAGCACTTCATAAATAAAAACTTATAATTATTTTGTTTTTCTACCAACAGGTGAGACAAGGGAAGCACACAGCAGAGGCAGTGAGAGGCTCACTTTTCTCCTCAGCCAAAGAGGGGATCCATCCATCCATCCCCACCACCCCCCACCCCCACCCCCAGCTAGGCAGCCGGCAGCTAATTAACAGCTGCCTCCCTGGCAGAGCACCTTGTTCTGTAGGCACTCGCTGCATGTGCTAGACCTGCTCTCCATGGCATGCACCAGGGTGCTCCTTGGTGGCCCCAGCCAAAAGCAATCGATCCCAGATTTAGTGGTGGCTGAGGCCTTGTGAATTAGGCTCCTGGGGGCTAATTGGGGGCGCCCTACGCATCGGCGCTCGACTGCGAGGCCTCGGCGGGCTTGCTGAGAGGGCTGTGTGTGCCTGGCGAAAGCCGTGGGTGAGAAGACTGGCTGCCTGCGCTGGTATTTCGGAGCGGGTGAGTCAGAACACAGATGGTGCCCATCCTGGATGTTCATGTCACTAGCGGCTCTTAATCACAGGATTAAACAACACCTGCGGCCCAGGACTACACACAGGCCTTATATACATGTACACACACAATCACGCATGCACACACACATAAGAACGCATGCACACACACACTTGCATGCAAACACATATACATGCACAGATATATCCACACACACACACACACACACACACACACACACACACACACACACACGTGCGCACGCACGCACATATGTAAAAACACATACATACACACACACATGTGCATGCACATACACACACAAATAATACTATTTTACATCAAACAAACTGATACCACCACTGTGGTATACACGAACACACACTCACAAAATTAAAACTTGGAACAGTCAAAACATAGTACTGTACACTAGGGCTGCACAATAAATAAAAGAAAATATTGTGATATCGCAATATACAATATTGTGATACACATATCGCAAAACATGGCTTAACTGCAATAAATGGGACATCTTACAGCTTACAGTAATGTCCCATTTATTCCAGTTAAACCATGTTTCCACATATAAAGATATTTCGGAAATCAAATGGAGTCCTACTGTCCTTGATATCCACCCCATAGGCTGCGCACTGGCTGCACCCTAGCAGTGAAGATTAAGCTGAAAGATGTTAAAACTAGATTTAAATATTTGTTTGTTTATCACAAAACATATAGTCATCGTAACATTCAGCAATGTTACCGCCTATCGCACATTTTTCAAATATCGTGCAGCCCTACCGTACACTAAGCACACAGGGCAGCCTCACTGCTTGCTGGTCAATACTTATTTGTCCTCTCCCACTCACACACTGTCACATTACAGCCCTGGGCACACAAGGTCAAAAGTTATTCCAGGCCCAGCACTCTCTTTTTCTGTCTGTCTGTCTGTCTGTCTCTCTCTCTCTCTCTCGCACGCTTTCTTGCTGTGTGTGTGTGTGTGTGTAAGAGTGATCTTTATGTGTGTGTGATCTTTATGTAGACATGCTACACTAGAAGCGGTCCCTGACCTTGTCTCTTAAGATCGGGCAGTGTGTTTGATGTGGCATGTACTGACTAGACTGGGTCATCCCTCCCAGTTTTAAGGAGCTCGTTGACTGACCAGCTGTAACTCGAGAACACGACTTCACACCGTTGTCCAACCCAGTGGAGCAGAATACCAAAACAACCACGCCGTACAAAGTGTCCAAGATCCAAGAAAAATATGGGTATAGATATCTACATGCACTTACTACATACTACATACTACATAAAGTGCCCTACGTACATACACCATACACCTATTAGGGGTGGGTATTGGCAAGGACTTCACGATACAATACGTATCACGATACATATACCACGATACTATTCTATCACAATACATTGCGATACTGGGTATATTGCGATATATTGTGATATTCTACATTGTTCAGTGAAAATGTCAAAATAGAGCTAAATTATCAGTTACTATTTACAATCTAGATAGTCTCACATCTTATCAAAACTTAATTAAATCAACATAACTCAGAGTTACTGAACTCAATATAACAGAAAAACATAAAGTGCATAGGATTGGAGTCAGAAATTGATATAGTATATTGTGAAAATTAGTATCACGATATTGATGTTTAAAACGATACAGTGTATTGCGATACGATATATTGCGATACGATATATTACGATATTTTTTGCACACCCCTAACACCTACAACGTACAGTGCCCAGGACTAAGACAAACATTTATACACTAATGACTGTGCAACACATGGACAGGGTGGAGTCGTTCACTTGGGTCATACGTGCTTTTTGAAGCATGCGCAGGAAACAGAAAATGACCAAAAAATGACCATATTTGGTTAAATCCCTGCCATTGTTCACTACCCTTCCGGTGACATTCTGACTGAATGCATGCTGTCCTTTTTCTCGTACACTGTCATTTCTGAGGCCATACAGCTACAAAGTCCACACCTATCCAACACACATGCACTCACACGGTATGTGTATTTTATATGTGTGTGTGTATGTGTGTAATATATATATATATATATACACACACACATACATATACACACATACATATACACACACACACACACACACACACACACACACACACACACACACACGTACACACAGCGCATACATGCAGATGGAACCAGAGCTCTTTAGGCTGCCGCTGTGTCATTTTCTAATGAATGGATTTTCACTTTTTCATTTGCCCCGTTTTTTGACAAGCAACACTGACTTCATTACCACATTTTCAAACATCTCAACACATTCAGCCGTCTCTGAAAGAGAGAGCGAGACCAGCAGGGAGGGCTTGGCACACAGTTTGCAACCTACTGATTACCGGTCCACAATAATACGGAAAATCTGCTTCAATCGCCAACCCTGGAAAGTCCAGAGCACACACCCACTTTTACTGGAAATACAATGAGATCCCTGACACTTTTTTCCAGGGGCAAGGGCCAATTTAAACACCTGAAAAAACATTTTTTTCCCCACACTTAACCTGGGAGTTAGCAAACAAGGGGAATTAAGAGCTCATTCCAATGTTGACTATCAGAGGTGAGAAGAGATGGCATCATGGAAAACTGCCCAAATCAGGGCTGACTGAATATTCTGGATTAAGATGACTTAATTTCATTGAGCACACAATGTTTTGGGAGATAAAATTTTCCTGGCAAAAGCACCAAAGATGTCTAGAAAAAGCCCAGTATGGGTGGTCTCAATGTCTCACCAACAACTACTCTAGAATATGTTTATTTTTTCAATTGCGCAGCACGAAAAAAACAGCCATCTTAGGTTTAAAAAAAAGTAAAAATCCAAATGTACAAATATCATACAAATTAAACATAATGCAAAATACATTTTGAAAAGTAAAAACAATATACGAAACAGAGCATGCTAGATGTTCTGTGTGTACACAAACAACCTTACACTCGGCTTAGGTTGTTAGTACACGTCAGCACAAATGGTGAGTGGAAACTCGATCAGCGCGCCCCGTCGGCACTAAGTTTGGGCTACTCACAGTCCTGGGGGGTGCCGGTGGTGGCTGCTGCTGTTGCTGCTCCCACTGTGACCCCCCCGCCAGGAACCTCCGCAGAGCCTTGAGCCAGAGTGGCAGCGGGCCGCCCAGCAGCTGCCTTAGAGCGGGCAGCCAGCCCTTGGGAGAGACCATGCTGCTGGAACTCCACTGGCACTGCTGCTGCTGCTGCTGGGGACACTGGGGCTTCTCAAGAGCAGAGGAGAGCCACCAGCGCTGTACGTGCGTGGTGAATGTGTGGTGAGTATGTGTGAGCGAGTGAGAGAGAAAGAAGAGAGGGAGAGAGTGCGAGTGTGAGTGTGTGTGAGTGTGTCGGGTGACAGTGCACTTGTGAGGGTGAGTGTGTGTGTGTGTGTGATCATAGGGATAGATGACTGTGAGTCATTGGAGGGGGAAGCCCTACAGGCTGTGGAAAGTATCCAAACTAAGAGATTCCAACCCCCCCCCCCCCCCCCCCCAACCTTTAAAAATTCCATGGCTGGAGATCCCCTTACTCTCCCCCCGGTGCAGTCTACACACACACACACACACACGACCAGCTGATCACAGGCACCCACCAATCAGCAGCACACACACGACCCATACTGCTCCAATCACTGACACACACATAAGACCCAGCGATACAATCACACTGGCACATGGCACTCCTGTGCTCCCATCTGTGGTTGAGCGTTACTGAGCGGAGATGTGGGAGCTCAGGCAGGATTATGGGGCACCTGTTGTTGAAGACCTCAGGGTAGCACAGGATGAGAGGTTATCCTGTCCTGAGTGCATACAGTACCCTGGACTGGACTGATTGGCACTGATAAGAACCCAGTAGCTAAACTCCCTTACTGGATGTAATAGCCACTTGCCCAGTTTGCGAGACTGTCTGTATGGTCAATACATGTTCGTCTATGTATAGTTAAGTTATGATTATTCTTTGTGTAGCTTGCTGTACTTTATTAGGATATTGAGCTTGTACCGGCAATGTACTTGCAATGACACTCTCCTGCACTATGATACCACAGCACCACATTGCCCCTTTAACATGTCACATCCTAATTTTCTTGTTATGGCCCACAGTTGAGGTCTTCCTCATACCTCCTGTAGTATGTATGTCTATGTGAACATTATAGGTCTGTGTGTCTATGTGTATGTATGCATGATGCGTATTATGCTACTGGACACCTTTATCTCCTTCAGGATAAATAAAGTTTTTCTACTCTACTGAGAAAAGGTGTTCCATTGTTTTATGTGGAAGTACATTCCCAAACTAGGCAAGATGATGCAACAGTTCCATGTTACATGCAACCCGGAATGAAATTTTTCCAGAGAAAGCTTACACACTGACGTTACAAACAAAGTTTTGACACCGCTTTAGATGAATGACATGCAATTGATAAATGTGATCATACATGTGATCATACATGTGACTGCAAAATATGATCAATTTACAAAGCTCACGCTGCTGACACCTCCAATTCACAGGCATGCGGCGAACACAAACACACGCACGGCTTTCCATATGTGCGTGGTGGTGGCCTGCTGACTTCGGTGAGCTGTGAACCTGTGGCATTCTCCAGCTGTACTTCCCTTAAGCCCCCCTTACGCAATGCAATTATCAGCTCAGAGGGAGCAGGGAGGCGGTGGGTCCGTAGGGGAAGGGGGAGGGGGCAGGGGGGGCTGCTGAGCTGACCAGACCAGAGCGCGGGGCCCAGGCTCACAGGTTAGCGGCGCGAGGCAAGGGGCCAGACATCCGCTCTGCTCTGGTCCCCCGCCAGCGGCTCAGATGACAAGGCCCGCCGCCGCCACTGCTGCCAACTCTGACACTTCAAAGGCAAAAGAAGGTGGCGGTGGGGCTGGTGGTGGTGGGGGTGGGCAGGGTGATGGAGGGTGGATGTTCACAGAGGGAACGAAGTGACAGACACCCAGAGAAAAAAAACCCAATCAGAGCTCCTACTTCAAGGACAGCGTCCAACAAAACACATCCAGGTCCTCAGACATCCAGCTCCAGCTCCTCCGCTTCAAAGGGCATGCCTAAGGTGAGTTCTGACTTTGTTTTTGGAGAGTTGTCTGTGGGCTCTGTTTGGAGCGAACCAGTTGGCAGGGCGGTTATGTAACACGTTGGAACACACAGGCCCCCGAGAAACAGCTGCGTGTATTGCCGTGCCACAGAGTCCAGTTTCCTGAATTGTATTAGCCAAATCTCCAGGTTGGCCTCAGAGAGCGGGGGTGGGGCTCTCCTCTCTCTCTCTCTCTCTCTCTCTCTGTCTCTCTATCGCTCCCTCTTGTTTCCGTCCAACTGCTGAGGGGGGGGCTCTGATTTCCGAGCTGATGTACTGAGATTATGAGCTACGCTCTGTCCCTGACCCCTCATGTTCCCGGCCATAGAGAACCAACACAACATGCGTGTACCGGGAACACAAACTGGGACAAAACAACATAAGAGGGAAAGGGAGATAGAGAATTACAAAGAGAGACAGACAGACATATAGACAAATAAAGTGAGACAGAGGGACTGAGAGAGAGGGAAAGGGAGACTTTGTGAGAGAGACAAAAAGATAGACAAAGAGAGGGGAGGGGGAGTGAAAGAGAGATAGAGACAGACAGAGACAGGCACGCGGATAGACATACAGGGAAACAGCATGAGAGAAAGAGAGTAAAGGGAGACTGAGAGAGGGGGAGACAGAGAGAGAGAGAGAGAGAGAGAGAGAGAGAGAGAGAGACAGAAAGACAGACAGAGACTAAGAGGCAGAGGGAGACAGACAGAGATAAAGAGACTAAAAGAGAGCGAGAGAAAAGAAGAATGTGTGTGAGAAAAAGAGACAAAAACACAGAGAGAGACAAAGAGAGAGACGGTGAGTAGAAAAGAGACTGAGTGAGAGATAGACTAACAGAGAGAGAGAGAGAAACAGACAGAAACAAAGAGAGAGAGAGATCAATAGGCGATTGATTAGCTGACTCCGCTTGGTTGCAGATGCCACTGCTAGAGCAGACCAGCTCTGAGGACACAGTGGCAGGCAGACCGGCGGTAGGTCACACCCCAGCCCCTCCACACAGCCTCACCAGTTGAAACATATGTGGGTTATACCAGCAAAATATCTCCCTTGCTAGATCCTAATACTGTGGAAAGAGCTGAACATTACAGTGGTAAAATAATGAGGTGATGTATTTTTAAACACGTGCGTATGAACTGCAAAACCAAGTAAGAAAAAAAGGCTCACTCGTTCAAGCACAGGGAGGAAGAGGTGGAGGAAAGGGGGGTGGGGAAGCCATAATTTATTCATCCATTACAGGCAAGAGAAAGATCTATCAGGCTAATCAATTATAAGTGAACCGCTCTTTCTCCTTGTGTGATCTCACATCTGGCGGTAATGCGGAGCCTGTCACAACACATCACAGAGGGGGGGGGGGGGGGGGTGGAGAGAGAGAGAGAGAGAAAGAGAGAGAGAACGAGAGAGAGAGAGAGAGAGAGAGAGAGAGAGAGAGAGAGAAGACGCCGGAGGATAATCTGCTGTAACTTCATTCATTCACCCCCCCCCCCCCCTGACAGCCGTTTAATCACATTTTCTCACACGACGGCTTCATTTCCTGTTAACACAGACAAAGACAGCAAAATAATAATTCTGTTTCTCAGCACAGGTGCAGTGCCAGGCCAGGATAACTCTTCCTAGTGCTGTCAGTGAGTTAGAGTTGGAAAAAGACTTGTTAAATGATTATTCTACAGGTGAAAAACACTACAACACATGGTATATTTGAAATTGACTGACACAAACAAAGGCTGCGACGTTTTTGGAAAGACTTGTGTCATGTGTTTTGTCGAAAGCTGCCCCTAGTCACAAGGCCGACTTCTAGTGACATGAAAGGAAGTCAGGAAACCACACAATCGTGCCTTTGCATTTCTGACTGAAATTGTGGTTTATTTTTAATCGGCGTGTCCTGTTAGCTTTGTGCTCCGAACAACGGCATGTAACTTCCTGCCTCACTGAATTTCACTGACCTTTGAACTCCATAGATGAAGAGAGGGCTAGAGAGAGAGAAATGGAGATAGAGAGAGACCAAGGGAGATAGGGAGAGAGAGAGAGAGAGAGAGAGAGAGAGAGAGAGAGAGAGAGAGAGAGAGAGAGAGAGAGAGAGAGAGAACAAAGGAAGAGAGACATGGTAAAAGGGGGGAGGGAGTCCTCAATGGCTGAGGACTGTAAAGAAAAAATGGAAAAAAAGGAGAGGAGAGAAAACAAAGAGACAGATGGAAGGAGAGAGAAGCCGTTTTCACACTGCAGGACACGGGGTGGCGACACGTTACCACACGCTAATTCACCCCGGGGGGGCAGTGGGAATGCACGGCGTGTTTTTGAACCCTCTTCTGAAAAGGTGGGTTGAGAAGGCGTAGCCCAGCGGCACTGTAACATTACACCACGCATAATGCTGGGCGTGTACAATGACCTGAATGACCAGTGCATCGTAGTAAATACACCTGTCTGCAAAGTTTTCATTCGGTTTTTTAAAACAACCATGGCGAGACACACAGAGTTGTTGCTGGCTCTTTGCACAACCATTCAAGGGCAAATGACATGGTACTTTACTGCACCTAGATGCTTACATGGGATTGCAAATATTTGCAAAGAATACATTTGATGCCGATTTACTGTAGCTATTTGTACGGCACCATCAGGTGAACTATAGCGCTATCATTAAATAATTTACTCTATCCACACATTTTCGCCCACGTCGAAAAAGCCCACAACACTTAGGGTGAAGATGCACTGGGCATATTTGCAGTCACATATTTCAGGATATTCACAATATATGGAGATATATTGATGGATGCGCTCTGGACATATTACAAAACAGTAGCGCTATCATCAAACATCACTCTACAGTTTTCAAACATTTTACTCTCCTGGTTAAAAGGC
>CM050203.1:29352500-29592500 GCA_027475355.1 Coilia nasus
TCATACAGACATATACACCTACATACATCTATGGATACTACTCTTTCTCTTTCTCGCTCTCTCTCTCACTCTCTCTCTCTCACACAGACACAGACACACACATCTATGGATACTACTCTTTCTCTTTCTCGCTCTCTCTCTCGCTCTCTCTCCCTCACACAGACACACACACACACACATCTATGGATACTACTCTCTCCCTCACATACACACATACATCTATGGATACTACTCTTTCTCTTTCTCGCTCTCTCTCTCGCTCTCTCTCTCTCACACAGACACACACACATCTATGGATACTACTCTCTCCCTCACATACACACATACATCTATGGATACTACTCTTTCTCTTTCTCGCTCTCTCTCTCACACAGACACACACACACACACACACACACATCTATGGATACTACTCTCTCCCTCACATACACACATACATCTATGGATACTTCTCTCACACACACACATACATACATACATACTCATCCATGGGCACTACTGACACACACAGTTGTCTGTGTTCATGTACTACCACACTATCTGCTCTGCCACCCAGTCTTTTGTGTGCCTGGTGCTGTGGGATGCTGGTGCAGTTCTCTGCTGGTTCTCAGCGGACTACCGATGAAAGGGTACAGGAGACAAGGCTCTTGTTCATGTGGGGAGAGCATCAGACGGAGATTGGGATCTCTGTGCATGTGAGGTCAGACTTCTTTGTTTGTTGAGAGTCTTTGGTGTGTAAGTTTGTCAAGAGTGTGTTTATGGGCGCATTTGCATGTGTGTGTGTGCTGTGAGTGTGCGCATGTACAAAAGCCTTCCGGTCTCTAGCCGTTCTGTGCGTGTGTGCATGTGTGTGTATGTGTATATATATGTGTGCTGCGAGTTTGCACATGTTTAATACCCTTCTTCTCTCTAGCTGTTGTGTGCGTGTTTGTGAGTATGTGAGTGTCAGGGGAAGAGAAAGGGCAGCATTTGTTTGTGTGTGTCTGAGAGTGTATGTGAATTTGTGAGAAAGAGGGAGACCGTGCTTGTATTTACATGTGTTTTTCCTTGGACTGTGTTGTAACAGTGGCGCTTTCAGTTCTGAAACATAGTTACTATGCTAGTAGGCTTTGGGGTCAAATTTAAAAATAGCCCCATAAATGGTGACTTTTGGCAACTTTTAAATAAGGAATGGACAGACTGAGACTTTAGGTCAGTGTTTCTCAAAGTGTTTTAGACCGGGGACCATTTCCAGCCCTAAACAAACCTCAAGGACCACTGTCCCCATCTGAGGCTAACAGGGCTATGTAAATGCATAAGCTAGTGCAGCATCACAGGTCCCATTAGGAAATGGCATGAAGATGCATGTCATTTAAAAACACTGTGCATAGAATAGGTAGCTTAAGAAACATAAAAATATATATTTATATATATATATTATAAAAATATATGGGAAACACTGGTGTGTGTGTGTGTGTGTGTGTGTGTGTGTGTGTGTGTGTGTGAGTATGAGTGAGTGCGTGTGCAGGCAGTATTATCATCCAATCTTCATCAGCATTCTTCCATCAGGTGGAGACAGCGTACTATTACCATTAACCCCCCACCCGCACCCCCCCACACTTTCCCAGCCTCCCTCACCCCGTGCCCATTGTATTGATTGCAGACCATTAGGGAACATTAGGTCTCCATTCCACTCCGATCTCCTAGCTCCACGACACTCCAGAGACCCTCCCTGCCCCCGCACCTCTGGCCCTGGGCCCTCTGCTCCTGCACTGCCGCTCAGCACCACCTAATTATAGCAACAGGGGGAATCCTCTCCAGGCTCCAGCACTTAAGAGGCTCCTACGGGGCATATGGTCCAATCATGCGCTCATGCTCACACTCGGCTGGTCCTGGGGGAGGGCAGTGTGTGGTGGTCGTGGAGGAAGACTTTAAAGCCTCTGGTGAGGTATCGCAGACCTCTGTCTGCCTGGCCGGCAGCAGTTAGGCCATGTTCCTGCTGGTCATGCTGCATACGTGTTGACTAGAAGCGATTTTAAGGTTCGTTGGGGCCCCCTGAGCAAAAAGCCTACCACCTGTATTGAAACCTGCGTGGTCCCATGCTGTAGTTTAAAGGTTGAGGCCCTTCATTGGACTGTTAGCTAGGTACGACATCTGCGGTACGTGTTTTTGTTTGTTTGTTTGTCTATCTATCTATCTATCGTTTTTCCAGGGTAGTCACATTGAGACAGTGGTCTCTTTTGCAAGTGAGCCCTGGCCAAGAAAGGCAGTACTTATTTACACTTTATCTTCATGTGCAATTCAAGTTCCCGCCTGTGACGCATGTCTCACAGCAGCAGTAATGCAAGTGGAAAGGCGACATGGCCGCTGCCCAGGCGTACAACACCACTAGTGTGAACATGGCTTCGAGGTGTACAGTGATGACACTGGTGTCAGCAGCGGTAACAGACTGCGGCACTTCAAGTCATTCTGCGAGGTCTGTCACTCGTGTGTCTAACAAGCTCGACACAGAGCCCCAGGGCCTCTCGCTTTGTCAAGATGTCAGCTTAGAGTGTTTTCACTGTAAATAGCAGCCGACTGGGCTGTCCGCACAGCGAAATCCCTAGAGCGAATAAACAGAAAATGATGTTCTGGGTGTGATGTCACAGTGTCCAACATGTCTACACCTCACAGCTTTTCAAAAGGACAAACGTTCAGTTTTTCACTGACCACCCTCTTCTGTCCTGTCCTCTCCACCCCTCATGAAATGTTCTTATGAGTCCGGATGCTGGTTGACCATGGTCTGCCCAGCCAAGGACAGAGTGTGTGGATGGTGTAAATACGAGCTAATCTAAGCCGAGCAAATAGGCAGTTTGTTATGTCAAAGCATAGAGAGAAAAGGTGAGGGTGAGAGAGAGGGAGGGAGACAGAGAATAAGAAAGTGTGTGTGTGTGTGTGTTTGTGATGCTTCACCGCTCACCAAGACACCTGACTCCAGGGACATAGGGGATGGAAGAGAAACAGAGGAAGGGAATGAGAGAAGGGAGAAAGAGGGGAAGAAAAAGAGAGAGAGAGAGAGAGAAAGAGAGAGAGAAATGGAGAGGAAGAGAGATGAGGGGGTGTTACAGATTCGAGAGAAAGTCAGCCCAGATGGCTAGAGAAGATTAAATACCATCTGCCACAGGGATCTAGACAGAGAGGGCCAAAGACTTACACACACACACCCACACACACACTCAACTCACTCACACGGACACACAGTGCAGACAGACGAACACAGTCATACACACTTACACACATCACTTACATCACTGTCAAGCTAAGGACTGCTGCTGTTACCAACTGAACCCTCACAAGACCCCTTTATTTCTACTCCTACAGCCTAAGTTACTTAGGTGCAGCCCTTTAACCAATCAAGGTGATGGCTTGCATGCCTTGTGATGATAACAGGTGGATGAGGACTTGTTTGTGGCTCTCTCCTCCTCTCTCTTCTTCTCTTTTCTTCTCCTCTCTCTCCTCTCCGTGTATCTCTGACTAAGACTGACCAGGAAAACATGTTTTTGGCAGCTCCCCCAGCCTGTTCAGGAAGAGCTATAATTGTCTCGGGTCCAAACCTGCACACTGTTTTTCACGCCGTCTGAAGTTGCCAGGGTACTTTGTGTCTGCTGAGCTTTACAGTAAGTCTTTTGTCAACGTCACCTTTTCCCAAGGGTTTTTTTTATAAGCTTCTTAAAATAACCGCTGGACAGCTACGGCTGTCTGAGCTGAGGCCACACAGTAGGGCATATAGTAGTAGGAGCAGCACAGGGAGACATATTTATTAGTTTTTTTGTCCCCTCCCCCCTCCCAACACGTGGGTCCATCGAGCCCCAGATGCAATCTAGTATTAGTCAATCATGATGCAATTTCCTTCCCGGGCCACAAAAATGCCATTTCAGAGGCAAATGGCTTGTCACAAGAGTGGACACACATACATACACATACCCACAACATATACACACACACACACACACACACTTAACTTAAACAAGTGATCCTGGCCTGGCTTAAGAGGCATAAATGTACCCACCTACACAAACCCCCTTCCTGTTTTCCTGTTGGTAAGTTGGGAGACGTGACTGCGAGTATTAGCGACCTGATTAAACCCTGTTTGACCCAGGGGCCAAGGCCATCTCGCCCTCTCTCTCATTAACTTCACCCCGCCATAACATGCTCGCCATCGCACACACACACACACACACACACACACACACACACACACAGAGCTGTGCTTACGAAGCATTCAAGCGCTGAAAAGTGACTAGGGCTTGAAGACCTACTGACTTGAAGATAAGAGATGAACACACCCACTTCTGAGACTAAAAGTTATACCAGGAATTTTGTTCTGAACTGAAAATTAACATGTGAAATCCCACTTAAAATTTTGAAAAAATAAAAAAGAAGAGGGGATTGAGGTGCTTGGTGAAAGTCTGCACTCCCTGAGAGCACAAGTACAGGAAATACATGGCAGGTCTTTTTTTTTACTTCCTGTAGCTGTAATGTCCATCTCTGATTGCAGTCCAGTGAATCCTATGCTAAAATGGAGGCAGTTTAAAAGCAGGCACAATTCTCACAGAGCTTCCTGCATTGTGATTCTAATTCTACTCCCCATTGTTGGGTGTGCGTAATGCAAACCAATTAGAAAACAAACCAAAGCTAGACCAATGTGCTTTTAAAGCCACACAAAGCCTCTTCGTATTTTTAACATCTGCATCATTTCCGTCTGGAGTCATGTCCTGCAAATAAGAAGGCAGAATAGTTTGTATTTTCTATTTTTAGCTTTTTTGCTTCTGGATGGTTATGTCTTCAAGGGTTATCAAACACTAGTCTAGTAGTTGCCCTTTGCATGAGTCATCCTCTCTCAACACCCCAGTCCTAATGGGCCAGCTGATTGTCTCTTAGTTCCGTAAACACGCATTTCCTAATGAAAAACTGAGAGGGGGCCCTACTACAGGATGTTCCCATCTGGTCAGACAGCCAAACACAGACACAATTTCTCCCTTCAAAACTCATCCTTTGTTCATTCACAAGAACCGCATTAAAAGACAAATATTGTGTGCGTGTGTGTGTATGGATATGTGCATGTGCATATGCGTGCGTGCGTGCGTGTGTGTACGTTCATCCCCACTGCATATACATTTCAGTACAAGTGAAAGAACACTCTGGAGACAACACAATAATGACAGCAGTGCTTTTCCCCTCATAAGTGCGCTCCATAAGCCATCTTCTGCCCGCATCTAAAAATCAATGCCTTTTAAAGACAGCAGGCTGATGATGGAGGGGCTACAGCGCTACAGAGAACAGCAGTTGGAAACCCCACACCACTGCAGCTCCCAGGCCTTCTGTGAGCTCACTGCCTGTGATGCCAGCATGATGCACCCACCCTGCACCACATCCACACCTCCATCGCTGCATGGACATGATGTGTGCGGGGGTACCACCCGATCAAGACCCAGTATCCCCCAAAGAGACAAAAATAGCAAGGTTGAAGTGTGCCAACATAATAAGGAAATTAATGTGCCTAAAAGGTAATACCCCAGATATAAAGGGGTAATTGACGCTCTGGAGACCCCAGTAGATAGCATAGATGTGCACTAAACCCTTTTCCCTTTCTGTTGATGCCTACTGAAAGTGTGAGGTTAAAAAACACGTTTGAGTTTAGGTGCTGGACAACAGAGCAGGCCTATACAATGGAGAAGACCTAAGTCTGTCTATGGCACCAGTAATGTGCTCCAACCAAAAAGTTACATCACTATTAAAAAAAAGAATTGTTGAAAAAATTACTGGTGTCGTAGTCTTTATCCACCTTATATTAAAGTTTGCTTTAATACTTTTTATGTATAGCCACAACATTTCAGTCAGTTGCTTATTCACTGGGCACCACTGAACTTATCAGTGACTGAGGAGTCGACCAATAGCCATGTTTGAGATGGCTTACCGAGTGCTCCATCTCTGCCCCTCTCTAAATCACGGCTGTGTTTGTAGTGTTTGGGGCCCAGTCTCCGTCCTCCTCTCCCCATTTCTGTCATCAAGACAGCAGGGGCCTGATCAATTAAGGACCCTCTCCTGAAGAATCTCACGATCGATGCTGTCCATTTATCACCATCTGACTAGGCAACAACACAACACACACATGCACACTCTCTCTCTCTCTCTCTCACACACACACACACACACACACATATACATTTACACACAAATACATCCACACGCATATATACACAAAGTCGGTATATAGACACAGTCCAAACACGCATGCATACACTATATATAAACGTACACAAAGGCAGAAAAATCTATGAGGGGAGTGTGCGCGTGCGCACACACGCACGCACGCACACACACATGCACGCACACACACATGCACGCACACACACACACTTCAAACTACTTGAGAGGAGCACAGGCCCCCTCCTCATCTGAGCTGAATATGCTGCCTCTCTCTGAAGCTCTAGTGTATCTTCAGAAAGGGAACAGCTTGACATTTGTCAAGTGCCCGAAAACACTGCTGATCCACACAGTTTGCAGGGTTGCCGGAGGACAATACTCAAAGTGAATGAGGTGAGTGGCAATGAAAAAAAATAC
Organism: Coilia nasus; assembly: GCA_027475355.1. Taxonomy (NCBI): domain Eukaryota; kingdom Metazoa; phylum Chordata; class Actinopteri; order Clupeiformes; family Engraulidae; genus Coilia; species Coilia nasus. The sequence goes on from CM050203.1 coordinate 29,359,083, forward strand.
AAAAAGGCAGACATAAAAGGAAAGCTGAAGAGAAAGAAACACAGAGGTAAGAGATAAAGGAAGATAGAGGAAGCGAAAGAGAAAGAGAGACAGACAGACAGACAGACAGACAGACAGACAGACAGACAGACAGACAGACAGACAGATGAATAGATTGATCCCAAGCTGGGAAATTAAAGAATAGCGGGGATAGAGTTCATAATGAAACAAGACCACTTACGTTACACAGCAAAGTGTCATCGTCCCCCATGGAATCCTCCAGAACATGATGGGAATCCTGCAGTCACAAGGCACACATGACAGCAGAGAAAGTAAAGACACAATGCTGTTTTGTAAACAACCACCAGCATAATCAACATACATGAGCATTAAAAAATGCAACTTTGAAAGACAAGTTCTTATTTGCTTTTGACGGCCTATGCCTATCTGCCTATGAGCACACCCAAAGCCCAAACCGGACCTCGAGTTCACCATGACTCACTCACTGCTCAGACAACCTCAAGCCGACCGACCAAGGAGCAGAAACATCCAATTCGACCATCACCAAAAGACCCGAGACATCATGACCACAACCCCAGTCATGACTGACAGGCTCTATAAATGGCCTGTGCACAGACTGAGGCAGGAGCGGGCGAGTGGGTAAGCGGGGAATAGTCAGCCGTGCAGTGAGAAAGCCGGGGGTTGACAAGGATCGCTCCCTGTCTGGTTTTCAGACTTTGGGTGGAGTACCAGATGTGGCTGGGCTTCAAAAGACCACGCAGATAAAATGATGAATGGGGCTCCACTATGCTGTATGTGTCCTAAATATACTAAAAGCACCAGGATATGGGGATAACTTTTGTCTCTGCATCCTGGGTCCATTTTATATATATATAAATAGATATTGATGTATTTATGTTTATAAAGGGTTTTGTCCACGATGACAATATGTTGTCATTTTTAAACAGACACTGCAGAGCATGCATCAAAGAATACGAATTGAAAACATTGCAAATAGCTGGGCAGAAGCACTGGATGAATCTAAAAGACGAGGACTGTATCTATAAAAGTATGTCAACAGTGTTTACCAGTGAACAGTCCTCACTACATGGTCATCTGTATAAAAAAGAACTTTACAGAGTGAAGAAGCAGGCAAATCTATTCATTTTGTTGTGGTTACGTGCTTTACTTGCATTTCAACATTTTCAACAGGATTTTATCGCCATATGGGACCTTCTGACAAGTGGCCCATAATTTCTGATATGGATTTCAATAACTCCAGGGAAATCTCTTTCAGAGGTAGCTGGCCACATTATTATCACAGCCAGCCAATGACTGTAAATTTGGCATTAGCTACACAGTTGTCACTTTTCATTCAGTTTTTCTTTAGTAGTGCAGTGGGCATTAACCCCATTGCAATACACAGGTAATGTATAAAATGTAGCCCAAGTTCGTCAGAATTACAGAGTACACATGTTCATAATAATGGGGGAGCAGCAATACAGATGACAAATAAACTTGTGATGATAAATATTAGGCTAACCTTCTTAAATCAGCAACAGCGCAACACTGATCTTGCTTACATACCTGTGTGAAGCAATGTATTACAGTCGACGGAGACATTCCCAGCAAGATAGAATAATGCCTCCACTTCTCCCAGAAACATCTAAGACAAACTTGGAGAGTAGCTGTGACGACATATCCTGGATAATCGTTCAGCGTGAGGCATTCCACAACACTACGTCAGTCGCGGGTGGCTGACTGTAGGCTACTATTCATCCTATATGAAGATGACTCAGAGCGGGGCCATTTCCACAAAAGACAGTCATGTTCTTCAACATTTTTTTTACCAGATGAATTTGTAGATAAAGCCATCTGATGGTCATAATCGACGTCTCTTGCCTTTTTTAAAGGCATCCACGAAGCTTACTACAGCTGCTAAGAAGATTGCGAAACTTTACTCTTAAGGTGTTTAAATGTGGGCTAACTCAATAATAGCTACACTTTGTTTACTCTGTTTCTCTGCATATCTGTAGCCTATATTTTTTATGCCATCTTTTGCAACTCGCTTTGGATAAAGGCGTCTGCCAAGTGTAGCCTAATGTAATGTATAAGAATGCAGTTGACTCAGCAACAGAAGCATACCAGTAATCTATTTTTTTGCGAATCCTGCGTAAGTTTCAAGCTAGCAACAAATCATCCTCAAACAAGTGTACTTAATAAAGAGGCTCTAAACGCCTGCTGTGCACATACCGAATAAGACTACCTAAAAACCGAGTAGCCTAAATCAGATTCTTGAAGGTGGGCCTGTCCTAAGCATCGTGGATATTTTCAGAAGTAGCCTATAACATGCATTGTCCAAGTGCCACCCAAGTGACAGAAAACATTCTGCAAAGGGTATATAGGCCATTGTGGCAATAGCCGAGCCATACATGTCATTCGATTGCCCTGCATGTGGACGTAACGTTACATTAATCGACCGTGAGTCATCCTCTTGCATAAACGGAGGGGGGCATTAGCCTACATAGCCTGCCTCCCTGACCTGGGGTCTGAAGAAAACACCCTCCAGGATTTGACGAGGTGACGCGCTTTTATTGTCTTGTTCAAGACCAGGTACAAGTTTTAACAAACGCCTTTTAAGTAAGGCTCGTGGGTCGCATCTTGCCCCGTGTGTGCAAGTGTGGTGGTATGATGAACAATTACTGACGCAACCGACAGTAGTCAACTCCGTTCCTCTTCCAGTGTTTGCAATTTGTCTATTGTAACTGACCATATTTCTCGGGCTATAGGGTGTAACTGGCTGCGCAAACATGTCACCCTCGGATTTTCGACGGCTAAAAATAAATTCAAATAGCCTACTTCCTAGTTGGTGGCCCTTTATGCTCATCAGAGAGAGTTAGTCAACTGAGTCGCCTAAATGTGGAAGTCTTCGAACATCCTCCAGCCGACTGATAGATGAACAAATCAAACATTTAAACACCGTTTAAATGGACCTCTACAAGCTACAAATCTTCACACACGAAGGATTATACAGCATCCACTTTAGCACTTTAGAAAACTGTCCTATTTCACACTGTGGGAAGAGTCAATCTGAGCAACGGCACTTGCTCTTCGGATCAAAGTCAGAGACCTCGAAACAAAGTAACATATTCCGAGGGTAACCCACCTCGCTCGTCGCACTCTCCAGTGCCATCTTCCGCCAAGGATCAGCTAGTTGAGCCAGCGGCATCTTCACAGTTTCAAGTTGGACACTCCAGCAGTAGGAGAATTGGTATTGAACTGCTTTGCCGACGCTTTCGAGATGAGTTAAAAAGCGGAAAAGTGACTGTTTCTTCAGATTGTGGGCTGTCCCTCGACGAGGGAAAACAAACGTAAAAACACCCTCTAGCGTAGGCAATAATTCGGAAGTTCCCTCCCCTCAACTTTAGCCTCTGTCACTGTACCTTGTTTCGACCGACTGTCTGCTCTCTCCGTGTGTTTTATGAACCCAATCGCACCCACTTCCGTTTTTCCCAATATGGCGCCTCACAGTGGCTTACCTGTCTGTCAGAACGAGAGCCGCTCAGTGCAGTCTCCCTTGCGTCATCAGATCAGGGAGGGGCAAGTACACCACGAAGGGAGCCAGAGAAACAGGTGAGAGGGATACATTCGACAGGGCACAGTAGGGTGCGTTGAGTCACTGGAGCAACTTTTGGTGACGGGGCTTGGCTTACCATCATTTCTGCAGCCGTTCGGCAACATCCGATTGCATTGCTGTAATAACACCCCATACGTTAACCGATAAATCATTGAACTGCTGCCTTATTTTGGCTTTTTTTTTTTTTTCAGAACATCTGGTTTTGCCTCGATTAAAATATTGTGATGTCAGAGCAATTACAGAAGACTCAGCACTTCTGTAGGACTATCACAAATGACAATTTATCAATTTTTGCGACCCCTACTGGATAAAAACACCAATATTGCGCAACGCCAAATGACTTATTTTGTGTACCAGATGGAGACGAAGAGTTCATCACTAGTCAGTTATTTTGTACAAGTTCATCACCTACAGCTGTGTGGCTCTTTCGTGTCATAGCGTAGCTTTTGTACCAGTGGCTAGCAGCAAGCAAAGGCTGCTCTTGGAGTTACAGCAGCACCACAAAAAAACACATTTAACTTCTTAAATCCTGGTGAAGCAGAACGACAGCAAAGCAAACGAGGAGATTTATTTGTCTTTATTTCACATAATCCTAGGGAAAGCATAATATGAAAGAATTCAATCTGACCTTTAAGATAACAATACCGCCTGCCGTGGAATGTGGATGAGAACGGGATTATTATAGTGCATTTTTGCCAAACAAATAACGTAAACATCTGTGCGTTTTTCTGTCTTAAAATCAACTTCAGCAAAATAATGCGTTTTCACAAAGCTTGGACGTGGAGAGCCACGACAAGCACAGCACACAGCCCATTATATTTCCATGCACCACAAAGATAGCAAAAGCTTTGCAATGTGTTAGTAGTCACATAACCAATGCTATTTGGTTTAGCTATGTTTTAAATATTATAGTGTTGCCAATCACATTATTCCTACTGTATTAGTTTGGACACTAATTTAACAGCTCCTACCTCTCCATACATTTTCTCAGCACATAGTGAATTTGATTGTCTGACCAAACTACAGTAGTGCCTCTTTCTAACTTGCCTGTTCTCTATGGAATCTGTCATAAACTTTCAACAGTTCATTTAACTCAATCAGATCACTTTCCAGCCTAATAAGTGTACTGGGAGGGGCAAGTATGGTGACGACTTCTCTATTCAGGTGAGCTGCTGCCCAAACATATTAACATAAGATGACATAATGCAATCACCATAGCCAAGGCAGAAGACCATCATGTCTAGCCTGCTCCAAAATTCACAGCTCAAAATGGGTTAGCTGGCTCACAAATGCACCTGGGGACAAAAAATCCTGGCTCAGCTCAGCACTAGTCAGCACAATTAGAGTGCACTGGTGGGGAAACGCCATAAGAAAATAGGTGTAGCAACACTGTCAGCATTCAAGTAGACCTTTTGACAATTTATCTATGTGTACCAAGTGCAATATTTGCTAAAAGCTATTATACCATCATGACAGAAAGCACACATTATTAGGAGTAATTATAGTGACACTCATGTTTATATTGCCAGATATATACAAATAAAGGAATTGAGTAACCTGGAACATAGTTAATTCACAATGACCAGCTAAGATTGGTCATACTTTTACATTATTAATTTCTACTAAAACATTTGTGCGTTTATCAAGGTTACTTAGGGGGGAGGGGTACAGGTAGGGCCCCATGTCAAAGGTCATGTTGTGCCATGGGGTCTAAGGTGCTTAGTTGAAGACTTGGTTCGTGTGGTGGCTGCTATGTAGCACGCTGACTGCCTTAGCTGCGGGACTTGAGCTTCATCCAGGGATTGGTGCCTCGCACCTCGATGGGGCCCTCGTTGGAAAAGATGTGGTCGCAGAGATCCTCCAGGGGAGGCTCAGGATCGGAGATGGCAAACTGGGCCGCGTCCTCAATCTCCTTGCGTATCTCTATGTCCATCTCCTGCATAGAGGTAAAAGAGTGATTTTTTTAAATGGAGGTTATGAACTACACAAAATACAAACAATGCTGTAGTATTGTATTTGCTCCACTTGTGTACTTTGCTAACAAGAGTACCTTGTTAGCAAAGCACAAAAGTGGAGCATTTCATAACTGGAATGTTGAACGTCTTTATGGTTTCTGGTGAAGACTATTGAAGCCACCAAGCATGGAGTTCACTAAACTTTTTGCCTAAAACTTTGGAAATGTTCTCACCTTAAACTCTTCCACACTGGCCATGTTGTGACTGACGAGACGATCCTTCAGCATGGAGATGGGATCACTCTTACTGCGGACCTCCTGGATCTCCTCACGTGTGCGATAGCTAGGAGGGATCACATATGTGTCAGTGTGGAGCACAAACAAAGCAAACAATGTGAACAACTGGGGGGGGGGGGCGGTTAGAGACAAGCAGTGAGGCATGTAGTCGCAGGAGAGGCAAAACAGCATTGTGAACTTCAGGGTAAAGGAAAGGTCTATTTCCTAAAGCGGTAAGCGTAAGGGACACAAACCACAGGGGGAGACTGTTTCTACTTCTCACCTGACCCCTGGGTCACTCATACTGTGTCCATGGTAACGATAGGTCTGGAGTTCCATTAGGATGGGACCCTGAAGTAGGAAGTATGGTTGGGAATCACTAGAAGTACCACAATGCAGTATTATCACATCACTTGTGCATTTAAAATGTACTGTGATATGCAAAGGACAGTGAGGAGATGTGCAATAATACATTTGGATTCTTTCCCAAAGCAAAAACAGTCTGAACTTGAGGAGAAACATACTTGCTTCATGTTTCATTTTGATCATCTAACCACAAAAACAACCTCACAGTTCTACAAATGTCTCCTTTAAAGCAGTTGGTGGTGTAATGACGAAAGCATACCAATAACTCAGTTAAAACCTTTAGCTGGAATCTAAAATGTTCAAGGCCAAATTCAAGGCTCATCTCTTGTTAAAAGTGAGCCAGGGACAAGATTTTCTGAAAATGTATGAAAAAACGCCTTATATTCTCCTCTTCAACCTCATATACCGAAGTTGAAGTAAGAAGTCTACATGATCAGGACTCACCTTTCCAGATCTGCAGTGGTCTGCTGCAAACTTTGTTGCCTCTCTCACACACAGCACATCCATGCCATCCACCTACACAAAGTTACAAATAAGAGTCATGCACAACTCATGAGTAGGATTCATTCATGATACAGTCCCTCCATTTATATTTTTCTGAGTGAATGACTAGCTGTGGTCATTAAATACACAGCAAGGGCTAAATCCAGTTATCCACAGTGGCGGTTGTATTCTTGAATCAAATTGAATATCATCAACTATAGTTCTTCTTGAACAAGGAAGTCCTTCAGCATCTTACCCTTATGCCAGGGATGTAGTCACCTCTCTTATAGTACTCAGTGCTGGCTGATGCCCGCTCCGCAGATGTGCCCATACCATACTGGTTGTTCTCACAGATGAAGATGCAAGGCAGTTTCCACAGGGCAGCCATGTTGAAGGACTCAAAGACCTGACCCTGACACAGAAACAACCAGGTTGGATCGTGTAACGCGTACAATGTCTGTAATGTTCACTTGTTCACTGTATATTGCACTATATATTGGGTGAGTTACACTGTTTTGTTCTGTACATAGCACACGAAGTAGTGAACGAGTGAACATTTCAAATTTGACAATACATGAACACAAGATGAACACACTTCATCTTTTATCATCTTTTATCTTTATTTCAAACTGCCACCTGAGCAAAATTGAGTTAGCCTGTTGCATTCAGAACTTAACTTTTTTTTACCGTTTGTCCCAGCTTCTTGTAACAAGAATAACAATGGGAGTGGTAGGAAAGGTCCTGGCATTCAAAACAAGCCACTGAGAACTTTGTAAGTGTGCACAATGTTTATTAATAAAACAATTTTGACAGGTAGTACCTTGCTGTAGTTTTTCCTCGCTGCCATGATGAAAGTCCAAACAAGTCGATTGTACTACCTCTCCTCCTATTCTTCCGGCTGGTTCGTGTTCGTCAATCGACTTGTGTGGACTTTCATCATGGCGGCGATGAGAAACTACAGCAAGGTACTGCCTGTCAAAACTGTTTTATTAATAAATGTTGTGTACACTTACAAAGTTCTCATTGCCTTGTTTTGAATGCCAGGGCTTTTGTTATACTACCGATGGAGTGTGGAGTTTTTTCGAGCTGTTTTAATGGTTTAATAATAGCGTAATTTTCATGCTTCATCTAAGGGCGCTTACCACTTCCATTATTAGCCTTCTGGGACAAACGCTAAAAAATAATTAAGTTCTGAATGCAACAAGCTAACTCAATTTTGCTCCTCAGCAAACATACCAACTCGGTATGATGTTTTAACATGCCAATTTTCATTTTACACCATATTTCTCCTTTAGTAATTATGTAATCATGTTTTCAGGATACATGCATAATACAAATGAAATGAAAAACAATGAAAACCAGGACGTTTTCATGACTTTATAAAGAAATGACCAGGCCGGCCAGGACAGGACGTGTACAAAACAGTACATCTCCTGGGAAAACAGGACATCCTACACAATGGGGCCTTGGAGGGACTCAACTGGAAGAACTCACATGGGGCCCTCAAAGGACTCACCTGGTTTGCGGCTCCGTCTCCATAGAGTGTGACACACACCTGGTTGTTGCCCTGGTACTGGCACGCCAAGGCCACTCCGGCTCCGAGTGGAACCTTTATTGGAGGTAAAAGAAAAAGCCCACGCTTGTTATCCAGACCGGCTGTTAAAGTCCCAAAACTAATTAAAGCCTATGAAATGCTACAAACACTAAGGTGTGGGTGTGCAGACCAAAATGTCATACAAATGAAATGGTATGATTATTTTTGAAGACTTGTGCCTTGTGTGAATAGTCTAAAACAAGAAAAAGCGAGTTTTAAAGTGCAATGGTATTGCACTTTAGCTCTAGCTCTAGTCATACCACACCTGGGCTCCAACAATCCCGTTGCCTCCATAGAAGTTCTTGCCGTACATGTGCATGGAGCCTCCCTTGCCTTTGGTCACTCCCCCTCTTCGGCCTGAAGAGGAGGTTGAAGAACAAAATAGCAGGTTGTGTTACTAGTAGCAGTTTTTTTGTGAACTTAAATACATGTGCTGTAATACAGGACAAGACCATATGTGAAGTAAGCACTGTTTAAAATATCACTCTTTACCTTAAGATACACCAACATCAAAGTTAGTGAAAATAGGCATCTATTTTCATAGCTGCATTTTCTGACTCAAGATCTTGAGTTTTGCAGACACTCTATTGTGTCCTCTTGTCACAAACACACCTGTGAGTTCTGCCAAGATCTCCTTCACTGATACTCCTCTGGTCAGAGTGTACCCATGGGTACGGTAGGCTGTGATCAGGTGGTCTTCTCGTGTGATGCCAGCCTCAATGCCAACCGCACAGGCTTCCTGTGACAAGACACAATAACACACATTAGCTGTATTAGTGAAATGGATGTGTGAGTCTTGCTCTGGTCTAAAACATATACCCTTCAGCATGTAGCAATATATCGGCCTCTCACATTTAGACATTAATTAGGGGCTTGACCTAGCTGGGATGTGATGGCAGTGATGTAAGTGTGAGTGCAAACACAAAGTCATCAGGGCCCCTATTGTGAACTTGCCAGTCTGCTTGCATAATTTGCTTCAGCACTAAAATGTTGTATATGCTGTAAGTAAGAGATAAAAACCGCTGAGGCATGCATTCGACGGAATTAATCAACGCTGGTGGAGGTGAGTAACTTCGCCGCGAAGCGGAGGGAAATTATGCTCCACCAAGTTGATTAATTCTCGTGAATTTAGGTTACATTTAAAACTTTATGTCGGAACATTTAAATTATGCCAGAATTTTAGAACTATTTTCCATAGTTAAACAGTTCGACAAAATTAATGCATACCCCGCCAGCCAATCAGAAAGCAGCATTCTATTTGACCGGGGCAGCGCCGTAGTGCAGTGTTGATGTTGATGTGAACAATCTCACTTTTTCACTACACAGACACCAGTTCCATGTAAAACAGCGGGACAGGATATTACAGAGTCAATGTCTGAGGTGAATGAAAAACTCACGGGGTCTTCATGAGAGCACAGTGACCCAAATATACACAGGCTTGCCTTTTACTCCTCCTCCCAGATAAAAGTAAACCAGCTGGGAAAAGGTCAAGGAGACCTTTCACAAAATTATCTATATGTTCAAAGTGCAATATGTGCACACAATTACTCCTTAAGCTATGTCCACCCCGGCTCAACAAACACTAACATTCGAAAGGTAGTAGTTGTTGGCACCTGGCAGGTGGCAGTCTGAAAAATGTTCAGCAAACCAACTGCCAAATCTATACTTCCCAGAGACAGTAGCCTAACTGACAAAGGTGACTTTTTTCAGGCAGCTACAGTCCAACAAGAACAAACACAGACTAATGGTCCACACTGACCCAAATGTTGGTGTTTGTTGGAGGTTGCTGGTGTTTGTTGAGGCAATGTGCACGTCTCTTTAAATACAGATTTTGAGAGGGTGAGTGTTGTAAATAATATTGGAATATAATGTACAAGTTAGAATCTCACATTGTTGTGGAACATATTTTATTATATAACAATGTTTAAAAACACAATCTCATGAAGCACCTATGCCAACATGAGTGTGGAACACTCTGCTTTTAATTTTCAGTTAACTTAATTTACATTGTTTTCTGTCACATCCTGCACATTGGAGCCAAACTTTCCATACAGTTTCAGGCATATTTTGTCAGCATGGCACACTCTACAATAGATTTTTGCTACAGAAGCAAGTAATGAAACGTGTGGGAAAAATGTTTAATGATTACTTACTTTTTATGCATAAACGTAGAAATTCAAGCAAATACCTGTACATCATTACTCTGAGGTTTGGTACTTGACCAAATTAATGGGGGATATTTAGTGGAGGTTGGTTCCTTGTGAAATGTTGTGTGCCTGAGAGATATCAGATGTCACAACCATCTGTGGTATGTCTTGAACTATACCATCTTTTGACTCAGTGTGTTGGTATGGCAAAGGGGGCCTCGAGTGAAGACTGTTGCCATACCAACACACTGTATACGTGGGTTTATGGCTAATCCAGGAGGCTAGGCTGTCAGTCTCCACTCTGAGTAAGTGGGATACTGATAAATTATGGGGACTCAGGGTGAACATGGATGGAAATGTTCCAGAGTATGGAAAGCAACATTGTGGTCACTGTCCTACAGATTCAATAATAGGTTTTAATCATAATTGGGATGCCAGGGAGCGATGTGGTGATGAGATGAGATGATGGAAGATGATGGAACTTCTGATTCTACTGGAGATACAGTAGTTAGCTAGTCTGTGAATACCCGGCATGTCGAGAATAAAGCTTTCTGAGATATCTGCTCGACCACTGACTCTGCCTGAATTTCTTCTGACAGATCAAGAATTTCACCCGACAGCTGGTAGTAGAAGGGTACACTGCATCATGCTGGACTTAAGGAAACAGAAAGCATGTGCTGATTTTAGGGGATGTACGTAAGTACCTGACCTGTCCATCATACAGGTGGCAGAAGCCACGGATGATCCTCTGCTTGTAAAGCTGGTCAGCCTTCAGCTCCATACGGCGCATGGTCTGCATGGTGCGGTAGTACTGCAAGCCCTGCTCCCGGGTCAGAACAGCCTGCTGTGGGGGGCCATGGTCCAGACGGTGCAGCTCGCATTTCTGAGAGAGAGAGAGAGAGAGAGAAAGACAGAGAGAAAGACAGAGAGAGAGAGAGACAGAGAGAGAGAGAGTTGCATGGAAAAGACACCACCAAATAATCAAAAGGGCTAGCAGGCTGAAGTCTGAGATGAAAGTACCAATACGCCTTGAAATAAATGACCTGACAGAGGCTAGCATGTTAAGCCCTACTGTTGCCCTGTAGATAAACAAGCAACTCATATGGTAAGAAATCAATGGTTGTAATCTTGCTACTTCTGTTTGTCATTGTCTTAAGTGTAGACAAAGAGCTCTGTTGCAGGCAACACAATGACTCAACATTTTTTTACTTCGACAGAGAATAGTTCCCTGTGGATTATGCCAGTCGTCTTCTGCACAAACACACACACACACACACACACACACACACACAGATATATATATATAGTATGTTTGGTAGGGTGTTTTTTTTTACCAGGCATTGTGAAGAAACAATGCTGTTGGTGCAAGATAAATTTAGTGCAGTTCGGTACACTTTGAAAAAGACCATCAATCATGGAACATTACCTTGGTGTCAAAAGTAGCCTGTGGTGTGAAGTCAGCATATGAACGTGTTGACACCACTGCCCTGGCACCCTGGAATATGAATGAAACAATAAAAGACTCAAACTGTCTAGGAAAATGGTCAGACATTGTGACAATATAGTTTTTTTAATGCTAAATATATGCATTAAAAACACATACACCAGAAAAAAGGATATGACTGAAAATCTTTCATCCTTTGCCACTTTGGTAGAAATTTTTATTTTGTTGATAGAATTACATGGTGGTATCACAGCTCCTCACTGTGGTGAGGATTATATCAATCAAAGAGTACAGTTACATTTTGTAAAAGCAAATGTATATGGTCAATGCACTTTTAGAAATCAACTCAAGAACAAGAAAATACTGAATAACATTAATAATATTTAACGTAACTGTACTTCGGGAAAGTCCGATTTTATGAGACTTCATAATTTTACTGTAATACTATAATACAGAGGGCTTCTTTTCACAATCGGTGTCATGTTAGCCTTGTACTTTCTAAACCCCCTTATCCTGCATGTAACTCTCATTTGTGTATCCTATCTACTAATGTCTCATCTACATCCTCTGGTTGTAACCGAGGCTGTGAGGTGTTGGCATGCAGCGGTCAGGTAAGATGGAGAGGTTAGGTCAGCAAACTCGGACTGGGCAGGCAGCAGCTGAAGAATAGCTATCCGCCGGGAGGAATGGAGAGAGATGAGCCATCCAGTGAGGCTCAGATACCACCTAAGAATACACCAGCCCACCGGGGAAGAACTGAGGAGAATCTTAAACTGAAGAGAATCTAGAAACACCAACAGAGTAATCAGCTAATACCAGACATCCCAAGTCTTCCCAAAGTCACAGGAGACTCCCACATTTTGAAAGTGGCTCCCTGATGTCCACAAATTACATAAAATATCCTGGAATCTTTCAGTCAGGTATCAGGTATCAGGTATATTTCAGTATCTCATAAAATAATGATTTGAGGTCAGGTGGGTGACCTCCCTGAAATAACCTTTTGCAGGTTGGGATGTCTGTTAGACACACCATCCCAATTATCTCTGACTAAACACAACCACAATACCAGACTCCACACCAGGGAAGGAATTATATATGGCTGTATATAATATATATGCTGTAGTCCATTCAGTTGTGTGCGGCATGCCTTGCTGCAAATTGAAATCAGAGGTGAAGAGTGGAGAGGACCCCTGTGCACTTGGGTATTTTCAGACGACGCCACCAAACAGCCTTCTGTTCTGTTGTGCTCGATCAGTTTGAGAAAGGTGACACAAACCAATGATGCAGACCACACAACTATACATGTATGAGACGGCCTCACAAGCTGAGTAGCATGCACGTCTTACCTCTGACACTGTTTGGACACCCTACCACAGTGGGAAAAAAAGAAAAAGAAAAGCCTTTAATGATAAATAAATAAAAGGGATAGAAGCTGTCCTTATTAAGTGACATCACTTAAAAGTCTGACTCTTTTTGTGTTTGAAAGGAGAACTTCACACTGAATGACACATGATAAAGACACAGGAGTTGGCAGTGTGACAATTATTCCATAAATAGAACGCGGGTGTTATCGACAAACATCTTGACAACTTTTTTTTTAAATCATTAAGTGTAACGAGTTCGTCGACCAATGAAATTCACAAAAACTTTTCTGAGGAATTATTAATGACGCACATTTCGGTGGAGCATAAAGCGGATGCTATTCTAAATAGGTCAGTGCGCACACAGATAACGCCCAGTGTCGCCAACAAACGACAACTCACAACTGAACGATGAGCAATGATACTATTAATGGAAACCACAATCCCAGAATTGTTTTCTTCATCTGTTAGCCTGATGAATTATCTATGCGCAGTGAGCGCACTTACCAGGCGTATCTTGGCAACCAAAAGAGTACGTCAGCCCTTTTTTGACAGGTCACCATTTAAAATAAACATTATACTTGCCATAGCATAGCACTGTAAATGATATGAACATCAAGAAAATGCACCTACGTTTTTGCTGGCGGTTCCTCTAAACACGTTTGAGATAAGAGTCAGCATATTCTGCATACTACCGCTGACAGACAACCATAACCTGTCCCGTTAGGTGTGTGAGAAGACGGCTACAATGGTCCACAAGTACAATCTGGGCGGAGAAATGTTTCCGGTGGAGCAGGCGGCTGCAAGGCAAAGCATGGTGCCTTTGGCTACATAGTTACAAAACCAGCGTGAATCCAGGATGAATTCAAAGTCAAGGACATGTGAGTTTGGGTGTACAGAAACGAACAATTATCTTAATGATTTGAAAGATGTTTGTTGCTACGGGAAAAATAGGACAGAGTAATCCCATGTGTACATTATCAGGATTCCTGGGCATTTACTGTTGATACAACTTATAAAACGATTAATTACATGATTTGGGTCTTAAATAAATGAAGTTGTCCTCTTTCTTAAGTCCGTGTAAAACTCTGAATTATTCCCTCTCATACATATCTAAAACAATTATCTGAAACCTATTCAAAACATTTGTAACACACTGTTTCACAACATTCCCTTGCCTTTTAAGAAAACTTTTATTTTGGACATTTCCTTATCTCGATTGCCCGCTTTGAACAGGTGTCCACCACTTGTAGTTCTCTCAGTGGTAGGCAAAGAGAACAGGGATTATGCCTGGCCAACATCACAACACCACTACAAAATATTTCATTTGCTTGGTTCTTGTCTTGTGTTTAGAATGTAGTGTGGGGCAAGAAAATGATTCAAAAGCACAGGGGTGCAGGACTATCCAGCCTCGTGTCCATAGGTCTCTGTTTTCAAGCATGGCTAAAAGTGAGTCCTTTTTTCTGTCAATGGAAGGTTTTAAGTAAACCATCATAATTTAAGGTATTGTAATAAATGTGTAAAGTAGTCTATTTTTAGGAATACCTGTGTATTTGCAGTTTCTATACTTAATTACTCAATAGATTGTAGATGGTATACTAGAAGTGTAAAGGTATCCAGTGTCTAGAGTATTTATTAAGAATAATCACAGTTTATGCAGGAGAAATATAATTGATGTACATAGTGATTGTTTTAACTTCCCAAAACAAATAACACCCAAACTTATCTCTTTTAAAGTGGTCTTTCTGTAGCTTGTATTAGTGATTGTAAACATGCTGAAGTAAAAAGCCATTGTGAAGCTGGCTATAATTCATGTGAAAGATTTAGACATTTCAGTCACCATGCCTAACTCTGTCTGTGTGTCACATATGTATACTCCAGTCTCCAAGCCAGCTCCCCAATGGGAAGGGACTGCTGTCATTGATGGGCAATTTAAAACAATTAGATTGTCTGATTTTGTCGGAAAATACCTGGTCCTGCTTTTCTTTCCACTGGATTTGTAAGTAAAATGTTTTTTTTTTCCTAAGGCAAAGGAATTAATAAAACAAAACAGCAAATTAATATATCATATACATACAAGTATGGAGATGGGTCTTAATTATCGCCATATTTTCTCTGCTCTGCTGACTGATGAAAGCACATTTGTCTGTCCCACGGAGATAACTGCCTTCAGTGACCGTGTGGAGGACTTCAGGGCCATCAGCACTGAGATTGTGGCTTGCTCTGTGGACTCACAGTTTGCTCACATGGCCTGGTAATACCTCTGATTAAATGTCTCAGTACTACACACATGCACCATGAGGTCATCCAGTGTGCACCAATAGATGTGAATGATTTTACTGCCAAACATGTCAGTCTTTTCCCCCTTAATCATGATTAGTAAGCACATCATAAGTGCTTAGTTGTAAGGGAACTGGAGGTCTTTTTAAAGATTTCAGTGTTACTACTTATGACTACCATGACCTGGCTTACTGAGAACCCACTTACACAGACATACATCAGGTAGGATGCTTTTTCACAGTGATCTATTCCTCTGTGAAATAGGTAACATATCAATTTTGTTTGTTATTTATGCAGTGCGCATTATGTGTGTATGTGGCCCTAATAGTGTAGGTAGGCACTATTATGTATCTGCCTTGTCCATACTGCGTTCTAACAGCTGCGTGTATCACCAATTTATCCTGGTGAAAAGTTGTCTCGTCTCACTATGTACTGTATATGGCTGAAATGACAATAAAACCTACTTCACTTTTACTTGACTTGGCATTGGTCTTACTGTAGTCAGTAACATTCCTAACTTATTGCTAATGTGGTTGACAATCACTTTCTCAGAATTGTTTTACACTTGGCCTCCACAGGATCAGCACACCCAGGAAACAAGGCGGACTGGGATCAGTGAAGTTTCCCTTGTTGTCAGATGTAACCCATCAAATTTCTAAGGACTATGGAGTATATTTTGAAGAACATGGACACACACTGAGGTATACAAAGAGTGTTCTCATACGCTATTTTACAAAATATTTTTTAACCAGAAACTCAAAGAAAGAAACTCAGAGAAAAATGACACTTGTGAGGTGATGCAGACTTACAGTGCTAAACGTTTGATGAAATCGTTTACTCTGTTCTTTAAGTTCTCAACTTTCTTTGAACCAGTCATCAAAGAAAAATTCTCTGCCTCTAGAGGGCTATAAGCTTGCATCTTCTCTGGTGACTCCATAAAGGTTTACATTTGTCCACTCAAACTGCGTCTTACTCAGCAGTGATGCGGTGTGCGCAACAGTTTTCCTGTGTCTTTTCCTCCCTAGAGGTTTGTTCATCATTGATGACAAAGGCATTCTGAGGCAGATGACCATCAATGACTCATCAGTGGGGCGATCTGTGGATGAGACTCTACGCCTGGTGCAAGCCTTCCGCTACACTGATGAGCACAGAGAAGGTAGAAGGGGGTAGAAATACCCACAGCTATATCTGGGCTCATACAAGCAATATGTGACTCTTGGGGTCTGTCTGGTTTGTACTGATCGATATGTGGAGATATTAATAAAGTGTTCTCTTGTTCTCAGTGTGTCCTGCAGGCTGGAGACCAGGAAGCAAAACGGTAGTTGTATACAGTACATGCACTACACACACAAACATTATTGTCTCTCATTACTGTGTCACAGCACTTCATGAATAACTAACCTGCAGGGTCCTGGGGTACCCTTTTGTTGTGTTCCCATTGTTTTGTCATCACTACTGACCTTGCAGTTTTCCCATAGGCTGAACACAACCAATAGCCCACACGTTCCCTCTAGTAGTTTTGGTCTCTAGACACATTTAGAAACAACTTTGTTGACTTTCTAAAACTGATAATCTTGTGTCTTTAGTTGTAGTAAGTCTGACCTACAAAATAACTCAATTTTGTTCTAGATAAGACCCGAGGAAGTTCTGAAGGAGTGGTGGCCAAGAGAAGAATTATGAGTAAGCAAGACTGATGCCTCATTACCCTTACCTTTATCTAAATGAATGAATGTATGTGTACTGAATTGTGTAGCCGTTTGTATAATATGGGAACTCAGTTCTTTATCTATGTGTAATCAATTATGCCGAATTATACAAACTGTACCACAGGTTTAACGGTTTAAAAAAAAAAACATGTCTGCATTTTAAATATATTTTCAGTGTTTCTGTTTCACCCTAATTACAGGTAAATGATACCAGAAGCCAGTTTTGTGAACACAGAGCAGGAAAACAAGAAGGAAGGCTTTGCTCATCTCTCTGCAAATAGACACATAAACAAATAAAAAGGGAATACTGTGTATATTGTGTATTGCTGTATATTACATAGTGAATAATAACTTAATTTGCAAGTGTAGAAACAGACAAGTTAAAAGAAATGAAAAACACACATTTTGTGCGTTTTGCTTACATTTTAGGACAAGAACACACATTATTTTCTGTCTGAGGTTGTATGGCTTAGGTAGTGCAATAGAATAACAAAGATTTTATACATTATTTGGGAAACTTTCTGTAGGAATAACAGCTGCCAATAAATCATTCAAATAATCTCTTTAGTTAGCAGATGGAAAAATGGCAGAAAGCTATCTTTACAGTTAACATACTAAGGACACAGGAAAAAAGTAAGGAAATGGGTGCAAAAAGTAAACACTGTGTACAAACAAAGACACTAAGCTTTGGCCAGTGGTGCTTAAAGTTTTATGTTTAAATAGCCTAACACATAGAACATTGATGCTGGCATGATGACAAATGGTGGGCAGATCAATCTTATTGTGTAAAAAAAAACCCAACTCCCATTTAGTAAACACAAGTATTGTGTAGAAGTAACATAATATGTCTTGAATATAAAATCAGTAAATGATATTTGTAACCAGTCACCGCATGCATGCATATAATAGACTCTCACTTATACATCATCACCATTCTCAGTCATAATCTCACACACACACAACAAAGACACTTCTGCCCATACATTGTTCGCAGGTGCAAATATTAACGTTACATAACGTTCCAAGTAACATTAAAGTAACATTATAAGGCATTGACAAAGGTCACATCTTTTATTTAGGCTTGTCCCCTCATTGTCTCATCAAAGTGTCTCTTCCCATCCAAGTACAACATGGACTCTGTAAATGGAAAAGTAAACGAAAACTCAATTCCATGGCAACATGCTCCAATACAAAACAGTGCTTATTTGCCATCTATTCAAACATGATTACCATTTCACACAGGAAAGTTACACTTTTTTAAAGTGAAACAAGTCCTAAATTGTCTTGTGTGTACACTGTCAGGACCTTACAGTGAAGCTAGTGCATCTGTTTCTTTTTAGCTCTGTTTAGATCTGATTTTAACCTTTGTGTACCTTTTTCGAAACTACCGAAGATCCAAGAGATCTTTAAGTAACTGCTTCAGCAGCTAATCTAACATTAGGTCTGATTCACACCAAACACTCTGCGTATACAGCATGTGCCTGTTTTCTGTCCATATTTGCTTAGAATGCATGTTAACATATTAGACTATTCACACCACACGCGTGATCTGAGCGTTTTCTGTCACTATACAAACACATTGTACACGGTTACGTGCTGTACACACTCAAGTCGTTGTGAATCAGGCCTTAGTCTCCAAAGCTAAAACCCCTGAAACTGAAACTGCAGTCTCACCTCCATAGCTGCGGGGAACTACAGCAGGCACTTCCTTATCCACCCTGAAGGTGAAGTGGAACACATTGGTGGTGTTGTGCTGCCCTGTCAGGGGGTCAAGCACTTCTGTGTGAACTCTGACCTGGATGTACCAACCCTCTGTGTAACACACCTATGAAAAAACACCACACAGTTGAAAGTTACTGACAGATAAAGACAGAACATGCTCCAGTGTGTACACACACTCACAGCTAGAATAAATAGCCAGTTTTTTTTAAATTAGCTTTATGAAACCTGACATTGATATTTATTGAAATCATTTAAAATGTTCTTAACATTTAAAACATTCCTGCCAATATCTCAAACACTGCCATCTATTATAGCAAATAGGTAGATGGGGAGTAACACGGTTGTTTTTGAAGGATGTATTCCTACATGCTAACTCACCTGTGAGGATAACATCAGTAAGGATCCAATCTCCACTGGTTTCTGAAACAGAATATCATCTACAGCAACCAGGGTTGGTCGACAACCACTGCAAGACAGAAATAACACAGAACTGTGGCGTAGTCTTTAAAAAAAACACACACACACACATCTGAAACAGATCCACCACACATATAACTCATGCTTCTGTAAACCTTGTCTGCATTAAAACTCATTGTTATAATTTAAAGAACAAAGACATATAGCTAAAAAACAAACATATAGCTTTTCCAGCATACTTCAAGACACTAAAATGTACTAAAAACGGATGTCCTAAGGCAGATCACTCTCTGCAGTTACCAAAGGGCAGTGCTTTGAAATGTTCAAGGTGATAGATACTACAGAAATACATTTAGTGAATGTGATCTTCATATTTACCCAAAGACACAGGCATTGGCCCACCCCAGCTCATAGGCTTTTCTCATCAGAAAACCACCAAATATGCGATTGAAAATGTTCCTTTCCTGGGAATAGTGAAAGAGTCAGGTAAAATACAATACAAGATGCCAACCAGGCCATATACAGGCTACATCTTCCTCTCACATCCATCCATTCATTTAACCATCTATCAATTCTGTAGGGCTGCCCAAATGTCAATCCTGATGTGTGTATGTTGTGAATCTGATTTTTTATAGAAAGTGAACATTAGCAATTAAGGTCTTTGTGGGCCTTAATTAAAGTGTTGCTAAGTTGCGCAATCCTTCAGGCATTGCCTTTTTGCTGTCACACAGAATTAGAACATGTATAGGAGAGCATTCTGTTATTATTCAGAATAAATATGTATTGCCAATAAGTATTGTATCGTGGCCTGTCCATAATGTGACATGTATGCTATGAAGTGGTTGCAGGAAATCCTGGCCCTACCCAAGTACCCACTCTGTGTGCTCATCTCACCTGGGGGTGACAGATCTCTAGCCCCTTCATCTTGGCATCCTCCATCCACACGGAGTTTGGGGGCAGCAGTCGACTCCTAAAGCTAACTGTCCTTTTGTGGGGGAAACAGGGAGGAAAGAATCATATAGTAGCAAGTTTTATGCATTATTATGCAAATTCAGCATGTTTTTGCATGTCATATTTCAGACGGTCTCTCTGTCTTAACACAAATCTGTCTGTTTCTGTCTGAAAATACCTGTAATTCTGTGTGAATGTGTGTGTGTGTGTGTGTGTGTGTGCGTGCCTGTGTGCGTGCCTGTGTGTGCCTGTGTGTGTGTGTCAGACTCATACTTTGTATCCAGTGTGTTCAGGAACAGGCTGTGTATGAGAGTCCTCTCATCTGCAGTGGGGGCGACCTTCAGTAGAGATGCTTTGCTCAGCTCCATGCGGCGCTTCTTGTTTACTACGGAACACGCAGAGAGCAGGTAAACAAACCATGTCTCCTCAATCCTTACTGCTCATGACACAGTTGGCATGGTAAATGTACAAGCTCCCTTACATTCTCCATTCTGAAAATCTTCTTCTTCTTTGGGTCCCTCAACTTGAAGTGGGTTCACAAACGCTGCCCTTAAAGGAGACAGCACCAGTAAGGTTTTTGATGATGTCATCCTGTCAGTACTATACAGAAACTGATTGAGTAATTTAGAGATACCTTTTATTTTCAGGATCCCTGGCCACCATGACGAATGTAGCGTCCAGCACTGGACTATAAGCTCCATTGTGGTACTGATGAGACAATAACAGACCAGTTTCATGAACACATTCCCATGCTGGGTTTCATGTAATACGGACCTAGTTCAGGAGGTGGGGCAATCAGACTGCATACCTGGGTCATGTGCATCTTGGCCTCTATAGAAGTCTTTCCCACCCATGTAACATTTCCTGTAAACTTGATATCGCAGTCTGTGTATATTATGTTTTTTCTCATATCTACAAGGATAATGAGGAAGACTTCAGCAAGGAAAACTTTGAACTTCACCAGAGACAGTATATACAAACATTAAAATGATGAACCATGCCATTATTTTAAATCAGCAGACATTGGAGACAGGTGATGATGATGTGCCTATGAACTGATATGATTGACTTACCTATCTTGTCCACCAGAGCAGTGACAATTGACAGTGGGGACCGATTGAGTTCCTTGTTCCATGTGTGAGAGTAACAGATAAGCACTAATAGACAAGATACAGGAACAAGAGAACAGGTTATTTGGGTACAGTATTTGGGCACACCTTACTGGAATGGTGCCCTGTCAACTATTTAAAGACGCTCAGATTATAAACAAACCTCTATTAATTCTATTCTTCTAATATGATCTATTGGAACTCTATATGGTTAAGGTCATGCTAAGTAAATGATAAACAAAATGAAGTTGTATTTTGATGCACCATCTGTAAAGTCTCTGTGGGCAAACTATCTAAGCAATATTACCCAGTATTTTATTAGAATTAAACACATAGATAAGAACTGTCTGTATCAATGGGTATACTTATTCCCATCAATGGCAACTTGCACATTTATGTACAGATAGGTGCTATTCTGTGGTTTTCCACCGTACCTGCTAAACTGTCCAGGTCTTCAAGGAGCCGCCCAAACCTGCAAGGAGCAGAGCTCAAGTGAGGCTCAAGAGATCAGAGCACAAACTATTAATAGCAGCTGCCCCTGACTCAAAAAGGCTGGTTTCCTAGACAACCGTTTAGCAGCCATTTAGCAAGTGTCATATATTCAGCACACTGGGCACCCAGACCTATACTGCACTGCTCTTGGAAGGAAAAAAACCAACTACATTCACTGTCATACATACTTAGGCAGACATACTGTGCATTACATTGGTCTTTTCTTTGCCTTATTCAAGAGAAACTGTTTTCTCAGGGTAACATTTTTAAGCATCTTTGAGTGCTTAACATGCTATAAAAATCACACATTGTTGTTGTTAGTATTATTATTATTATTATCTTAAGGAATCAGTACCTAACGCTGTTGTGATAATTCAGGTATTTCTCACGGATGTTGGGGTCTGAGCCGAGGGGAAGGTGGACCTCAGTGTAGCTGTCCTTTACTGTTTTGGCGGGCATCTCATCCTGACTTTTAGCCAGCAGCGAACTCAGGGACGCCCGCTCTGCCATCGCTTGCTGATGGTCACTATGGAGATGGCATCATAATGATAGCAGATTATAACAAGGATGGAGGTGAGGAGGGGTCACAAATGTACAGCAGCAGCAATTATGCATTTTCAGTTGCACAAACACACATACACACACACAGACATACATACATACATACATATACACACTCACACACCAAGAAGTCTTACTGCTTGAAAAATGTTGAGGTCTACAATACTGCTGCTTTACCTCCAATTTGTGGATGCTCCCACAATCTCCCTGAGTCTGTTTCTGACTGAAAACAAAATTGCAAACACAAATGTATATTACAGTCAGAAACTCACATTTCTGCAACAACATTTTTAGATGATGGGAAATCATAGCTTCAGCCAATAATTAAATGGCTATGGAAAAAAGCATTCCATGCCAAGCCTTCCATTCCAGGTTCCAAAAAGCTTGATAATGCACTTTAAATGAATAAGCTAAAACAGCTTGATAAATAGTGTACTTTAAATACATAACCTCAAATGCAGATACACTGAACAAAGCAGGAATACAACCTAAAAAGAAACATAGGTATTCTGCAAGTGTCATTATACAGCAGAGAAAATAGCAAATAGGCAGTGAGGGAAACCTGATGTCGTGAAACAGCCTGTTAAAACACTGACAGCCTGTTAAAAGCACTTTGGCCACATGACACAAGTAAATGAGAGACTACCTACATGCAGAACAGACACAGAAGACATCAAGGTTACTTAATGGCAGAGAAACCAAGTGTCAGTGAGCATCTAGAAAGAGAAGAGTTTCCATTTTTCCCAAGTGCACTGTGGTTTAAGATGTTAACTGAGAGTGAGTGAATGAAAGACTGCAAAAGCAGAACAGCGCTTTAGAGAAGCACTATGCAGGGAGAGGTGATTAGAATATGGATGTGGATTATATTTTACCAACACACCATTGGATACAAGCAAATCTCTGTTTCCTGTTGAAAAACAAAATTAATTTTGTTTTAAATTCTAATTCGTTAGTTACGATTAACAGGGATTGAACTATTGCATTTAAGTCACTACCACTTGTTATGAAAGACTGGAGAAAACTGTAATGTTAGGTAGACTTTCAATAAATTGTGTGAATTAAGCCCAGAAGCCTAAAATCACTGACATCTGAAATTCGTATTTCTTTTTGAGATTTTACACTGCTCTCTCCCTCCTTGAGTAACAGGCAATGTTGTCTCAAGCAATTTTGGCGATTAAGAGGCAATGTGGTCTCAAGCGACATTTTTTGTGGACATACCTTCATTCATGTCAGGGGCTTTTCCTTGGTGACAAGCTGAACTGATGCAGAACGCCCTGTTTGACAGGGACGCGATCGACCTCACGGCTAGCAGTCTGCAGAAGGAATGGAAACATGAGTGGAGCCAATGACAGCTGGGCATGCCAGATCAAAAGTTTGGGACCATAGTGTTGTCAATGTTTTGGTGGATACATAATGTATGTAAACTAAATCCTTGCTGCCATCCTCACCCACATGCACAGTGCAAATGTGGGCACGCTATAAACAATCATATATATGTATATATATTCTCTTAATGTGTTATCCAAATCTGCTAGAGCCCAATAACTTCGTTTTTTATCATTAGCCAGCTCTGAATCCGAATTGTTCAACCAGCCAAACTTGCAGACCCACTCAACCCATCGCGCGATTAACAATAATAAGTTACTCACCTCAATGATAACATATCTATGCCGCGACTGTATATTCTTTCCAGGAGAAAATTAGGCTTTAGATTTGTACGCAAGAGTTTCACTGCATTAAAGATTTGCTTGTGCCCCTACCCTGACTGAGCAAAACGGGATAGATGCGGATAGCTGGAAGGGAGTATTTTTGCTATTTCCTTGTGTGCGTACGCAGCGTCGATGACGTATCATGCTAAACCACGTAGTATCAATTATAAGCGCAACTGTTTTCCTGTAGAGTCAAAACTGTAAAATCTGACGTAGAAGACACTCCATACCAACTATCCTAACAAATATGACCAGCACATTTGACGTTGGTGTTTGTTTGATGATAAACCCCAAACACTTTTCTAAGAAATGTACGGAATATTAACTAGTATCAATCTACAGCAAGTGGTTGTCTTATACATCAGCACACCCACGTGGCCAATCAGAGAAATGTTATAATGTGTCGACGAAACACTGCGATTTTAAGTTTAGGCTTACACCATGATGTGGACAAAAGTCTCTTTTCCAGACACAAGGCAGCTTTCATGTGTTGGAAGTTAACAAAGATCTGGTTACATTTTGATTTCCCCCTTTCTGCATAGAGCTCTCTGGTCTCTAATGGGTTATCACTGAAATTCAGAAATATAACTGCCACCTGCCTGTCATTCCCTGCACACCATGCATTTCTTGGGTTTTTGTATGGCCTGTAAACAAATATGTATTGCAATCAATTTGAAAGGCAGTTTTTACTGGTAGCCTTTGTGACGTTTTGTACATTGTATTTAATTTTGGATGTACATACATTTGTACACTCAGTACATAGTACATTTGTAGAACATTTACTAGTTTTACTTAACAAAATTATTTTCTTGGTAGCTTACTTAAACTGCCATGTGGTTCCCAAAACCTATTTTATTACATGTCATCATTAGTTTTTTTATCGAAAACTTTGATAATATAACATAGATAATAAATGATAATATAACACAGGGACCCCTGGACCACCTGGTTAAGTGCCTTACAGCCTTCTGGTGTTCCATTTGCCAGCACTGACCACCAGACCAGTGCCACTTTGATGATTCCAGAAGAGTGTGCTTACGGTCACACAGCATAGGTACACTTTGCATAATGTTTAAGTTACAAATGTTATGCATTTTCAACACTTTTATGTTTAACTTAATATCAGAAAACAAAAGCTCAAAAGACTAAGTGGCAAAGTAATGGACCATGGAATGAGAGACTCACCAGATAAAATATACTTACCAGATTAGAAAATTATTTTTGGCATCCTAGCATAAAAAACAGCAAATTAAAAAAAACTTTTAAAGTGATTAATTGACAACTGAGAACTGACTATCAGGTGGAATAATCTAGCTTGTAATAGCTGCATGTTGTTTATTTATTTACTTATACTGTATGTGCTTAGCTACATATTTACCTATGGAAAGTGAGTGCTTTACTAGTTGTGCCACAACCTCAACTGTGCATTCTAACCATATGATCAATTTCAGCTCAAAGACACACTGACAGGGAATTAAAAACTGTGCATAAAATTATACACTGATATAAAGATTAGAAAACTTGCCAGTTTTCAGATGCAAATTTCTCGCCCTTAGAGATCACAGGCTTTCTCAATAACTGATGGCAGGATTTCATTCATAGAAACATTTTTCAGCTATATACTGTATGGTGGGCATGAGGTGGACATACTCTATGGTTTATACTTTTTTATCTGTTTATTGGTGGAAATACTAGTAGTACAGACGATAAGGTAGACAATGTCTACCAAGACAATTTCCCTTTTTTATTTTAATAAAACATGTAACAACAATGATAACACGAAAGAATAAAATCCAAATCAGACATATCCAGGTCGCCTAATAAGTGTGCATAGATGTTCAAAAGCAATTTTCTGTGCACTAGGATTACTCAAAAAAAAGAAATGAGAGGGTAAGGTAAGTTATGTGGATTAACCCTGCAGTACCTTTAATTTATCAAAGTAATAATTTCATAAAACTGAATAAAGGCTAGCCATGCATAGGATGATGACCAATTAACTCTTCAAAGCGCACAGTCCCAATACAGGCATGAGGAAGATTGAAGAGATCACAATAGGCTTTCTTATTAACTGATGCCATTCATTTCTTTATAGAAACATTCAGGAACATTTTTTGTTTGTTAAATCAGCTGTATAGGGAGTGAGGTGGTGGTCTGTATAGCTGACATTTGTGACCTTGGATGAGGCATGAGGAAGATTGAAGGTGGCAAATCAGACACACATACTGTACCTTGGCATGGCTGTGGTAGCAGGCACATGCTGTACTAGACCAGGTACAAAGTGACAATTTTTCTCTGTTTTTTTTTTTTTTTTCAATTGTTTGATTGTGTATCCAGGGTATTGCTGTAAAAGAGCTTGATGCTTAGTCATTTTTTTCTAAAATACAATGGACAGTGATAATGATGATATGTTATTTGTCAAAAATTGGCAATGCTTCATTTAGATATTATGGCAGCCCTGCACTTAATACACTGTATTTATTTTTGCTTGCTTGGAAAAATTCCAACTATAAACCTGGGGGTCAGTTATGGGCTGAATGTTTTCTTCATAACCATTTCGGTGTACAACTTTAGCCTCTGGAAAAATATCACACTTTGCCAAAAGCATCCTCATGGTATACAATAACAATGTGCGCAATGACGTACAAGCACAGCGTGCGTTTCCATTGGTCTGGAATTTGAGAATTGTCACTGAATTTCCCAACCCCCGTGACGCTATATAAAGAAGCAAGAAACAAAGAAAGCTAGCACAGCTGAATCGGACAGCATCAAACCTGCATGCAATCTCCCTTCAGGAGGGTCAGGATCCCGGACTGACTGCCTAGGGTAAAACTCCTGAGAAGCGGATGAAGAAACTTCTCTTGCTTCGGTTCACATACAGAGGACTTGTCAGAAAAGGGAAAAAGAGTAAAAGAAGAAAATGGCAAATTATATTTTGCGGAAAGCCGAACCTAGGGATGTGTCAGACATATTACGACTCATAAAGGTATTAATCCTTTCTTCCTTTGCAACACTCACAAAGTTTTATTATGAGTTTTATAATAATAAATCATCATCTGCCGGTTGAATCAGCTGTTTTGTATTAGGCATCGCCGTGTGGATGACGTGTAAATTGGATGACAACTCCAACTTGTCGTAGTTTAGGCTACAAGATGGTGTTCTGGCTTAATCGCAGTTAAACGATACAAATCAAAAGTCATAGATTACTTTGTCAGACAGTAGGACTGACCGGCTCTTGTTTACGTTTCTAATCTGTACTTTGTATCATTTGCAGGCTACTTGTGCGCATGCGCGTAGAGGAAACTTAATGGAAAAGAAAAAAAATATTTTTTTGTGATGGGAAAGTTCAAAGGTTATCTGTACTGAAATCTGAATCATGATTTTTTTTCTGTTAAGGAACTTGCTAAATACGAGGATATGGAGGAGAAAGTACTTCTGACAGAGAAAGGTGAGTCCTAACCACTAGAATGTTTTGACAGACTATAGCCTAGTTTATGCTATTTTACAAGTTTGTTCTGAATTCGAATAATGGATGTGAATTTTGTAGAGTTGCTGGAGGATGGATTCGGAGATCACCCATTCTATCACTGTATCGTTGCTGAAGTGCCAGGTGAGCACCAGAATTTAAAGAGTAAGATGGACGTTTTAGCTTTCTTGTTTCTGTGTTTACCTTTCCTTTCAAAAGTCAGCAGTTTACTTCTATTTATCGTGATA
Organism: Coilia nasus; assembly: GCA_027475355.1. NCBI lineage: Eukaryota > Metazoa > Chordata > Actinopteri > Clupeiformes > Engraulidae > Coilia > Coilia nasus. Next base: position 29,386,982 of record CM050203.1, read on the forward strand.
TTAATTCACAACCACTTTTCTTTATTTACAGACCGTGCTGTTATTGGATTTGCCATGTACTACTTCACTTATGATCCTTGGATTGGAAAACTGCTCTACCTTGAGGACTTCTATGTGATGGAAACATACAGGGGTATGTGGGACGATTGTAATGTATTGGTAATACAGTATTAAGTTAATACCAGAAATCATTATGCAGTGTATAATATTGACATGACCTACTTTTTTTTTTTTTTCAGGATTAGGAATCGGATCCCAAATCCTGAAGCATCTCAGTCATGTAAGTTCTGAAGTCGCTCTCATATTCTCAGACCTCTTGAGCCATTCAGTGGATGTTATGGTTCTTCATATCAAACCCTGGTGGTAAATGTCTTTGCGTTGCTGTTCAATCTCCAGACTGCAGTGAAGACCCGATGCAGCAGCATGCACTTCATTGTTGCAGAAAACAACCAGCCATCCATCGAGTTCTACAAGCGGCGCGGGGCCTCTGACCTGTCACTGGAGGAAGGCTGGCGCCTGTTCAAGATCGACAAGCAGCACCTCCTCAAGATGTCAGCCGAAGAATGAGCGAGCTGGCCCTGCCGTCCAGCCAGTTATGAACACAGGAGGACCCCCTCACTCAGATCTCTGTCTCTGTGGGGGTTAACGTTTTATGACTTTTATTCTGTAGCTTTTATTAATTTGTCATGAATGTAACAATACTGTGACTAGACTAGTTTCTTAAATGACCATTTATCAAATAGTAAAAGAAATGGAGCATAGTTCATTTTCATTTTTATGAACTTTTTTTTAAATCCTACATGTATTTTTCCTATCATACATATTATACTCTGATCATCATTGTTTTAGGAAAGTTTTTTTTTTTCAATTACAATTGTAATGTAGTCATTATATTACATGGAATAAGAAAAACTCAAAACAAGTCTGTGTTGTTATTTTCCTTTAAGAGCGACAGGGGTGAATTAGGTTACCATGCACTCTCTGACCCATCTGTGTTGTCTGAGAGGTCACGGTGGGGGTAGGGGTCCCATTCCGGCACGAGATGACGAAGACCACTTAGTAACATGCTCACTCCTATGTAAACAAACCCTGCTCAAACACGGAGTTAACCTTCTGTTCCTCAGTACTGATGCATAGGTTCCCCCAAACCCAAAGAAAACAATGTTTAAGAAAATTAAAATCATACAATCATGAAAATTTGTAAATCAGACATCAAGACAGTTTGCTAGTATGTGAGGGGCCCTAGTGCAGCAAAGCAAATGAATGTGTTTCAGTTTAGATGGGACAGGTCATCCAGGATAGTCTTTTGCTTTATGTGTATGTCACTGTAAAATGGCATGTCAGGTCAGCCATAGTTTGTGTGAAATTAAAGATTTGCTTTTGCAAAGGACATGCTTGATTGGATCAGGTTCTATGTCTCTGTGCAAACAAACATTGATAGGATGATAAAACCCAATTTTTATGTTTTTTTTTTTATTATCATTTTGTGGCCTTGTTTTTTTTTTATTTGAGCACATATACATTCAGTGCTCAATGTTACTGGTAATCCTATTAAATTACGTTTATAAAATCATTGATGGTCCTATTTTAAAGTGCACCACAACACATATTTACTAGTGCATTCATTCTTATGAGGACAGAATGACATCAAAATTCACAACAGGGAGGAATGAGACATAGCTTTGTTTCTCATGCTCAGTTTTGTAAAGATTTGAACTTTGGCTGTTTTAGGGCATGGGCATAAAAGGTGGCTTAATTACTTTAAGACTGTCATTGTGGCAATAAAGACAGCCCCATTTCAGTTTAAGAGGTGCATCATTAAAAACTGAGTCCTGCTTATGAGAAGCCTTTCAGTATATCAAATATCTGTATGTTGTTAGGATGTTCACAACACCTGCAGTGATGGGTCAGGATCTGGGGTACTGTATACTGCACAGCTCCTTACCAGGAGACCGTGACTGAAGACCCCAAAGATAAACTCATTGTAATACATGACACAACACAACAGTCAGCCAGACAGTGACCCACTCATATTTTATTGCGATCCATGTAACCATGTTAAATGGGAAATAAAAATAATAGTTTTACTGCTTGCATTGCAGTAGTCAGAGCCTTTCCCAATATTTCTAGAATTACAATAATGATCTATAGTTGTATAGCACATTTCATACAAAGGATGTAGCTCAAAGTGCTTCAACAATTTAGCAAAGGAGCACAAGACAGAAATACACGACAAGCCTTGTTATGACCAGTAGAGCCAGAGAAAGCCATCAGGAGGTTGTGGAGAAGCCCACTTATGTCTTCCTAGGAGCAAGCACCAGGGCAACAGGGGTGAGGAAAAACTCACTGCTTGCACTGGTATATTTTGAATTGAGCAAAAAGCCTCAGGTAGAACTATGGCCCCCAGGGCGGCCCATCTGCCTGGCTGAAAGAGGGAAAAACTCATGTCAGTGTTCAAGAAGGGGAGTCCCTCTGTCAGTTGGTTGGTAGGGTGAATGTCTCAGAGTGCCTGAAACTCTTTTAGCAGGGCAGTTAAGTGTAGGCAAGGTTGAACAGGTAGGTCTTCAGTGGCTGTTTTAAGATGTGAACTGATTCTGCCTCTGATGTGTTGGGGTAGGGCATTCCATCTCTTTGGGGCATAGTATGAGAAGGCTGCTTCTCCAGTTCTTTTGGGTGGTGCCTCTGGAATCCTTAAAAGTTAACGTGTTACCAGATAAGGTGACACAATTGAAGTAGGATGCAGTGCTGGAGCACCAATGAGTGATGTAAGCATTTCAGAGTCCAGAGGCAAATGGATCACAATGAAAATTTCCAGAAGGACTGGGAGGTGTCTTGGCTCAAGTGACAAACTCTCCTGCAGAAGTAATATAGCCTCACTCTAATACAGCCTTTACTCTTTAGTCTGAGTTAATGTACCAAATTCTGACACTAAAGCATGTATTTGACACAGAGCCCAGTATTGTAATGGAGTAAGTGTGTGGTCCATATCGATATGTGCATTTAAAAAAATGTCTGTGGAACATCCCAGGTGCAAAGAGACATAAGAGAACAGTGCATATCTAGCTGAATCAGGGCTTAACTGTGATGCACAGAGAACACAAGCATACACCACTTAAACCTTTCCAAGTTATGACTATGCACTAGCAACTCTTATGGTGAGCTTTTATGTAGTCTTCCACAATGGCTTATACATAGAATGCACTACCATAATGTAATTAATTAAGAAATGAAGAGGTTATACACATGTTTTAATTGTATGTACTATACACAGCTCTGTGTTTTTCTTAATGGACTGCAAATAACAAACTAAAAATTGTGACCCTGTGGCTGTCGAGGAAATAGGTGTGTCAGGAAAGATTCATAAAAATATGGTGTGGATTGACATCAGCTGGAATAGTGGTCACAGAGGACTTTATCCCTGGGACAAAAATAAATGTTAAACATTGACAACCAGCAAGGAACAAAGCCAACTGGGCCTCAGTCTATTTAGCAGACCATAGGTGATATTATTATATTACAAAATTACGTAAATGTATTGCAACATTCCAGGCAGCTTCTGAAATCATAAAATTGATTATTTAAAACTCTTTAATAAAAAGTAATTTACACTTACTGCATTAGCAAGGTTAACATGTGAATGCAGTGTGTACGAGGTGAAATTTGAAGGTTGAACAATTTAAGGCCATTTCATATACATGATGTGAAATCTCTAAACTGTAGAACAGATGGCTAGCATAGTGAAAAAAAAAATATATTAAAAAAACCATAACCTCTGAAGAGCGAGAAGGTACTATAAAAGAATGCGTATCCAAGCCCAGAACCATTATTTCAACTGCTGGGGTAACTTATAGATAGATAGCAACAGAGTAAAATATCCAACTAAGCTTACATTACATTACACTTAGCTGAAGCTCTTATTCATTAGGCCACAGCTGCCACCAAAATACACTTCAAAATACACTAGCTATGTTGCTTACTAAAGCAACATAACCAGCTTAACTTCCAATCCATCCATTCCGAACCACCTTATTACATATGGAAAGAACTGTGTATGAGTAAAAGCAAGTGCCAAAATAAATCTACAGAGACAAACCAGTGAAGTAGAAGGAACTAGAGTGTGCTTCCTGACCTATGATACCAAAATGCCTTGAACCCTTCTTTGCAATTAAGTTCACCTCTTAAAAGTTGCTTTACTGCCTGAGATCCATAATGTGTGGGCAAAATGACATTTAGAGGCGATGGCAGATAAACTTTTGTTTTCTTTAATTAAACATTATTGAACTTCCTTCAACAGCTAAACAGGCAGTGACCATGATGCTCTTTCAAAGGTAATGGTAAGTTGTCTGAAGCAACACCATTTCTATTAGTGTGACATAAAATTTATCAACACATAATAAAAAAAAACATACACATCCGACGACATTTAGTGTTAACATAATCGGGTGATTGATCATATTATTCCATTTTATATACAACTACAGGAAGGTACTCCTCTCAGTGCAGAAATCACCAGAAATGTTTTAAATAAAAAACACAAATTAAATAAACAAGGGTGCTAGCTGATTGGCCCCTGACTGTAAAGAATTTAGTTCAATAGCAGTGAGCATGTATATAAACAGTGGCAAAAATAGGAACAGTTGTGTAATTGATGGCTAGTGGTGTTAATGGCAGATGTAATGGCATAGACTTGGCACCAGTATTATGACTTGCTGGACTTCTGAGACTTCTTCTCTGACTGTAGGAAGAAAGTAGATAAGGGCATTTAGCATTACATTCTGTCTGTAACTTAGGACTATTATAACAGCTACATCTATGTACTGTTACTGTCTTGACCAGAATGAATACATTGTAGTACAAAATTCAACAATGAGAGTCTTACTGTTCCCAAAACAGAGGACATTTTCTTCCAAAGGTCCTCTGCCTGAACTCGGCCCCGTGAGCCCCAGGTGACTAGCTGGTCTTTGGTCATCTTTACATAAAGCACAAAAAGCACATTTTCAGAATACACTACTTTATTCAATATAGCTCCCACTGAATGACTCACCACATCGCCAGCTAGTAGCCGCTAGCCACTGACCTATTACAACCACCTTTCTGATGGTTGCTCTGTGGATACTCATGGGCAGTTTGGTAAGCCATTAAAATCACCTTTTGGATGGACTCAGCTTTTCAGTGCGAGCTTCTGTTTGTCTTGTTTTGACATTCACAATAACAGAAATATATAAATAGGCCCAGTAATGTAGACAGGGTGGGATCCTTTCCATGGAATATTACTGAGGCAAAAATGAAAAGTGGACCCATCAGTCTGTCCACACATTTCCCTTTTGCTTTATCACATTTACAAAAGGAACATGGAAAATTACGGAATATCTCCATAACTATTGCAACCCCCATGCATGCTGCAACTCCACCTTCTCACCCCCGCCAAAGTTTTCCACACTTCCACATTCCCTCAGGAAACCAGCAGGAAGGGAAGTGGGTTAATCAAAACACAAAATTCCCAGCCAGCCCTGCCCTGAGGGATGCGAGAGCACAAACCCAGGAGGCCGGGTCAAACCTGCAGCGGCGCACGTGAGGCCTGTGCTCCAGGTTCAAGACTCTGAGATGTTTTTTTTTATTGTTATTATGACCGCCGCTAGCGAAGCTAGCGAAAGCGGTCATTATAGAGTTGCCGCGACTTTTTTCCCTTTTTTTTTTTTTTCTTTTTCTTTTTTTTCAGTGAATGTCCGTCAACGATTCCCGGGACATTGAAACTCGGGGGGACATGAATCTTTGTAGGCATGTAGCCCTAGAACATTTCGAGCGACTAGAAGCTTTTGGTCCCCCGGGGCCACCCCCCCGCTGTGCCAGCATACGTCAAAGAGGGGGGAGACCGGCAAAAGTTTTTGCTGAATAGCTCAGTGAACGTTTCACCCAACAACATAACATTTTTGGGATATGTCGGTGTTACAGAGATGTATCAACCCAGCCAATAAACGCTCACTTGAAGCATAGCGCCACCTAGTGATATGGGTAAATGCAAAAATGGGGATTTTGAGTTGACATAGCTTAAAATTCTTCAAATGGCCGTATCTTGGCTTTTAATTGCTCAAATTTGGTCAAAGTTGACATGCCATCTCTAAACAGATTTCTTTTCATGTGTACTAAATTTTGTGACATTTCGTCATAGGGGGCGATGTTTATTGGCGAAGCTAGGTGTCAAAAAACAGTTTTTGTTAAATAACTCGTCAACAATTTTGCCCAAGACAACGATTTTGTGTTAGTATGTCGGTGTTACAGAGATGTATTGACCCAGCCCATAAACTCTCACTTGAAGCATAGCGCCACCTAGTGATATGGGTAAATGCAAAAATTGGGATTTTGAGTTGCTAATATCTTGGACCGAGAAGGTGGGAACTGCGCAAAATACATCATGCACGATCACCACAAAGACCTCTAACACCACAGAACGTGCCATAAAATTTGGTCCATAGGGGGCGCTGTAATTGTAGAAAATGTCATTTTGCCTATTATCTAGAGAATGCTTATGTTTACAACAATTATTTTTTTATCGTGAAATCTATTGATGCTCACGCATTGAAAACACTGGTCAACGCCCACTTCCAACAAGAACAATTTCCGTGAAATTTTAATATTACGAAAACGAATCTGAATGAACTCGTCATAGGCCGTTCATGTGAATCTCACCAAATTTTGTATATGTCATCTACAGACAATGCTGACAAAAAGTTATCAAAAGATTTATCTTGAGATAAACCGTTCCGAAGTTACACGTCAATGAACATTTAACACGTAGCTTAAAATTCTTCAAATTGCCGTATCTTGGCTTTTAAGTGCTCAAATTTGGTCAAAGTTGACATGCCATCTCTAAACAGCTTTCTTTTCATGTGTACTAAATTTTGTGACATTTCGTCATAGGGGGCGATGTTTATCGCCGAAGCTAGGTGTTGAAAAACAGTTTTTGTTAAATAACTCGTCAACAATTTTGCCCAAGACAACGATTTTGTGTTAGTATGTAGGTGTTACAGAGGCATATTGACCCAGCCCATAAACTCTCACTTGAAGCATAGCGCCACCTAGTGATATGGGTAAATGCAAAAATTGAGATTTTGAGTTGCCAATATCTTGGACCGAGAAGGTGGGAACTGCACAAAATACGTCATGCACGATCAGCGCGAAGACCTCTAACACCACAGAACATGCCATAAAATTTGGTCCATAGGGGGCGCTGTAATTGTACAAAATCTCATTTTGCCGATTCCTTGCCTTCACAAATCACTCCTACACACTACACATTCAAAACCCACATCCATGCCCACTTCCAGGAAATCATTTCCACAGAAATTCTCACCTCACAACACTGCTCTACCACACACTCATCACACCAACAGTTCCCACATTTCAGTATACTGCGGCGGTCATACCATGTACCGCTATGCGGTACATCTAGTTTTATTTTTATTATCCTGTTTAAAAGTGTAGCATGTGTAACAAATGAACAAATAGCTTTCAGATAAGAGCAGGTTAGTAGATGAAGGGAATCCGAGGCACTCAAGGTTGCAACCTTTCTGGTTTTTTATTTTGCTACACTGCCTACGCGTTTCGGCCTAAGGCCTTTGAAGGCCGAAACGCGTAGGCAAGTGTAGCCAAATAAAAAAACAGAAAGGTTGCAACCTTGAGTGCCTCGGATTCCCTTCATCTGCAAACATTTGAGAGTCCCTAAACCGAAGAGCACCAAGAAAAAGAGGTGAACATCCTGAAGCGCTCCATACACCTGTTTGTTTTCTTACTATTTTGAAAGAGCAGGTTAGTGTCTTAGATCTGCTCTATGAAAATGGCAAATCACTGTGAATTTCACTGCATAGTGTCATGGGATTACAATGATGATGAATAAGAAGGATTCCAGAATATTCACTTAACTAAAATGGTGGAGATACCTAGTACATTTCCCAGGTTCCAAAAAAATTGTGAAACATCACTGGATTTTGACATAAAATAATCCCGCTCTGCTAAATGATCAGATAAGGCTGATTAAACTAGTTAAGAGCAGTGGGGTGGATAAAATGTCCTGGCAGCAGCAGTCTTACCATTGCCAAGGATGCTGCGTGTTGTGGGTAGAACACAGAAGCACTCAGAGCCATCAATGCTGTAGGAAACACAAGCCTCCTGACCCTGTAGCCTGAAATAAGGAAATTCATACACGCAAATTAGATCTGAGTCAGCACCTCATACTGTCCCCACCATCACAACTATCATGACAAACCTGCACTTCAATGACGATAATGATGACATGCATTTGTGCAATAAATAAAAAAGGTATTTAGCAAAGACCGTCACAAATAAAAAAATGAATTGAATTCAGTTTGCCCCGTAGTACCTTTTGCCAGGTAGAGTCCAAGGATTCCAGAGAAACCAACAGCACCCAAACTGGGGTACAATTTCGGGGGAGGGTTGTTCAACAGCTCATAACTATCTGTAACCACAGGAGATTTTTGTTGTTTTGTTGTTTTTGTTTGGCCAAGCTCTGAAATATGTCTTATGATGACACAATAAATGACAATAAAAGCCTCATCAATATTGGCTGTACACAGACACTATGTACACGTTATTTAACATGGACTACAAGTCAAGTGCCACCTTTCACAAGCTGCACGGAGCTGTTTACAGTAGGCTCCACTGTTTGGTACACTTCCTGAGATGAAGAGATAAAAGGACAGCAAGACAGATGCAGGTCAAAAGCTGACTAAAGTCTAACAGGCAATTTGCAACAGAGCACTCATAAAAAACAGTCTAGACTTAAGTGTCCATACCTGGACTTTCTCCACTGAGGTAGCACCTGTTTGCTGGGGGAAAATAGAAATACAAACATATCAGCTCGTATGAAATGCCTGTGATCGGCCCACAGGTTTGCTTGGTTGAATGACATTTGTAATCACTGTTTGCAGTTTGTTGTGTCTATCTGGACCCACTGTAAACATGTACACACAAACACTGACTGAGTGGATCACAGTTAATGCTGACCTGTGATAGTATTTTTTTACCACAGGTACATTTGGAGACTCAGTCAGCATGGTGGTTGGAAACGAGGAACAATGATTTATTAACATTGATGCATCAATGGAGAAAGAGATATATTTTCGAGGCAAAGTTTATTTAGCATCACTGCCTGAAGTAAGAGACCTACGGCCTCGCCTTACCAGAGATCAACCAACTATCCAGGGCATATACATGCTTCTCCCATGCCTTTACCATGTCTTTCTCTAACTAGCAATGGATATTCCAAACTTAAATGTCCTATACAGAAAGTGGGTGTGCCAAATGGTACCAGAATATACAATAGACAGTTGTACAGTATGGGAAAGGGGTATACAGTGGGCTTCTAGCTAATGTGTTCCAATCAACGTCTGTAGGGTTAGTCAGGAGGTTAAGATGACAGGAAGCAAATGGTGAAAATCTTATTTAAGGCAAGAAGATGGGGAGTCTGCTTTCCTTAACACCTGGGAACAGAAGGTCACACCTGGTGTGGATTCAACAAGTTTGGAGTCAACTCATACACTCATACACATAGATATACCTACAGTCATGGGTAACAGAAATAACAGATACAAGAAACACTGGAAATTTCACCCAGATTCCTTCACCTGGCACCATGAGGTATAGGGCTCTGCAGCCTTCCTTAGAGTGGCCACCCCCTGTTCCATGTGCCCTGCAGCAGGCTCCTCGTACCTGAGCTGAGACTGTGGAGTTGTGTAAAGGGACAGCTGCAGAAAAGCAGAAAAATAACAGTATGACTCAGTGTGTAGAAATTTGCACATGTCTATGCAGGAATGTTTGCTGCAATCTTCGTCTAGTGTTCGCACTCTGACACATTACTGAATATATGACATGGTCCTTTGCCGTCAACACACCGGTCTTATCATTTTAAATTATTAGGCCTATTTGGCAGACAGCGTGTTTAAAGGGGAGAATCATACCTCATCAATAATTAATGCGTCATTATTATGCTTATCCTTGCTGGCTGCAAAGACAGTCCCAGACATCATACCAACAACAGAAGACGCAGCAAAAGGCACTGCCACCTGTTCAAAGGGACAAAGAGGACACCTGTCAAAGTTAGGAGGCACAAACATACATACACACATACGTGCATGTATACATACATACATACTTACTTACACTGACCAACATGTTATGAGAACCTTACAAACCTTCATTGTTGACAGTAGCATAATGAAACATGGACTTCGGTATCAAAAATAACTAGTGTGAGGTAAGGCTGCTCGATTATGGAAAAAATCTGAATCACAATTATTTGGGCCAAAACTTTAATCACGATTATTGAAACGATTATTTTGTTTTCCTCAGTAACATGCTTCATTTATTCAAAAACATTTCGAAAAAACATTATTGTACCTTCGGATTTTCCCTAATACCTTTCTTCGTAAACATTAGTAAGTCTCCTTTGATGTCTAATGTACAAACAGTAGAAATGTCTAATGTATACATCTAATGTACAGTACAAACAGTAGAAAATAATTAGGACAGAAACATTGTTGCCCTCGATTTTATTTGTTTTGGGATCGTTTGGGCCTGAAATCGTTATCACGATTAGAATTCGATTAATTGAGCAGCCCTAGTGTGAGGGTTACCTGGACTGCTGAGAATAAAAATATGCAGTTTGTACAAAATATCATCCACACACGATGTAGACAAAACACACTGAATGTAGAAGAGTCAACAAGATACTGTTGTTGTTTAGGGTGAAATAAGGTAAAATGGGACACCAGGTTAGACATTTGCATTTGACATTTAAAATATATATCATTTGGACTGGACTAAAATATCATAGATGGGAGGAGGCAAAGTTTAAAACAATCAGTGGAGCCAAAACTTGCAAGGTGAGCCCCCTGTCAATTCTGTCTTCATGATTATAAGAATATTGGAGCTAAAACGAGAAGAATACGACTCAAAACATGATTGAAATGTGTATTATAATATGTTAGATCTTGCTTAACATCAAAATAATTTGGCTTTCTGATTTACTTTTTTAATGAAAATAGAGTTTAGTTACTAAGTGGTGCTTCAGCTAAATTGGGACAAAAAAAACATCTAAAATGGGACACTGTCTGATATAAATCCTAGGTATTTTTTGGGGCATTAGGATCAGAAATCATGTAGAAATCTTGTACTGTGACTTTTTGTCAGAAACTGTAAACAGTTTAACAACTAAAAATTAAGAAGGAACAGTTTTATTAAATAAATAACAATTTTATACTGTTTATAATCGTTACTATCATTAGCCATTATCCTGTAGCTTTTAGCATGTATCCCTCTATGTAAACACATACAAATGCCCCCTACACACATGCATGCACGCGGGCACCCACACTCTCTTGCTGTTGTGTGGACATACGCACAAAGTGGTTTGTTTTATCGATGCTGGACGTCATGAACTAAGAAATCTGATTAGAAAATAAAATATATTAAAGTATTATTGAGTTTGTTGCAAATTCTTCATACCACCACTGACTGTCCCACTTCACCTGACTGGACGTCCCATTTTACCTCAACGTTTACCCAGACCTAAACATGGTGACTTGTGGTCTTTAAAGGTTAAAATCTTAAAAATTGTCAATCTTATTGTCAATGTATTTTCTGCACATAAATGCTGCAGAGACCCATATGGAGCTATACAGTTTACAGTTTAGAAAATATTTTTATTCTCCTGCACATACATGCTTCCCATATGAAGCTAGAGTTCATCATTCACCATCTTTAGCATTTTAAATGGTTTTATCTGCGATTAACCAAAAAGTGTCCCAATTTACCTTATTTCACCCCTACAGGAATCATAAGGAGACCATTCAAAAATGCAGAAGTGCTGCTTTGAAGGACAAGTGTAGCCTAACGTACATGTAGGTATACCAGCTGGAATATCTACCACCTATTAAAGTCGTTTTTTCGTAGACCAGACGCTCAATCAACATTAAACATTACAGGTATATTTTGCGTTAAAACTGTGTTATTTATAAACAGCCACTGGCTTCTCCTCTTTGACTTTCAAGAGACACCAGTGCATACCATAGGGATGGGAGTAGGATGATGCTAAAATATCTCTAAGGCTAACAGGCTAACATGCCAAATCTAAGGGCCCTTCACTCCACCTTGCACGCGGTGCCAGAGACCACATCAAGTAACTAAGCTTATAAATGTAAGACAAAGGATCACATCTGATTTCGCCCAATATCACCTCTGCCCCAATAATTCTGCTACATTACCAGTTTTGCAGCTGGGAGCTTACGATGCATCATCTTGAGTAGTCATACGGCAAGCACAGTAGGTCAGTTTTTTTTTATGCCATTCACTGTCATGTTGCTCATACAAAATCCAACAGCGCCCCTGTCTGGTCGGTTTAAGTTCCTAACAATACGAAAAGGCGCCGTCAAGTGTTACTATTAGAGGTGTGTGTCAGATGAAAAATGTGTGTATTGGGAACACTGATTGACAAATCAGAACTATAAACACCATAAAAAGTCACTACAATCATACTATCAAGACCAATCATATCAAACTACTGCTATTTGACCTCAACAAAGACTCAAATCTTCCCTGTGTACCACTGTGTATTTACCTGCCAAAAACTTATCAAAAAACAACTTATGCCCATCAAGTCCTTTCAGCCTTATGGGTATTTTAACATTAAACATGTGGATGGCTAAAAAGATACAGTACTGTGCAAAGATTTAAGCAGGTGCCTTCAAACTATCAATTCATGGTGTCGGGTGTATGATCAACCAATTACGCAAAATTGGTTGTATATGTCGGGCAGCCTACATCCACAGAGGATCTGTGGTTAATTCTTCAAGATATTTGGTGCAAGCTACCAGGCAAGTTCCTTCAAAAATTCTATGCAAGTATACCTAGAAGAGGTCACACCAAATATTGATCTGATTTAGGTTTCTCTTTTGTTCAGTCACGGCATTTTGTCAACACACACACACACACACACATATATATATATATATATATATATATATATATATATATATATTTGTATGTTTGTGTGTGTATATATATATATATATATATATATATATATATATATATATATATATATATATATATATATATATATATATATATATATATATATACACACATACAATCACCATATCATCAAGAAATCCACAACCAGGAATGTGTGCAAAACGTCTTTTGGCTGTTGTTTTTAAAGAGCACCCACAGGATGATTTAATGAAATTAACAAAAAAAATTATTTCACTGTAACTGCGGACAGTACCTTTAACTCAGAGGTGCTTCAGTCACCCCAGGGAACACAACAAGAATGTTCTGGTTTTCAGGAAGAGTAGCCTACCTTTTTTATATTACACTAACCTGACGCTCTTATCCAGAGCGACTTACAGTAATTTACAGGGTTTCAGTTACAGTCCCTGGAGCAGTGTGGGGTCACATGCCTTGCTCAAGGGCCTTTCAGCCATTGGTAGGGCGGGATTCGAATCTGCAACGCCCCGATCCCAAGACCAACACCCTAACCACTAAACCACAGCTGCCCCAGCCACTTTGTTTCATATGCAGGTACATTAGTTGAACCACATGAAATGAAATACAAACAACTGAGAAGCTGAACAATATGAACATTTATTTCTGGAAAGAAATTACAAAGTGTCCAAATAGTAGTGAATAATTATGTTACCAATATGTTTTATGTAAGCAACATGATTTAGCTTTTTTTTCTTCTCAGATACAGTTACAGGGCGATTTTCTACCAGTATTGGTCTTTTTTTTCAACCTGCAAAGGGAAAAGGTGACAAGATTAAAAATCTAACAATAGCTGCGCACCCGAGTAGCCTATTACATTTTGGTCTGCACAGTATATAGAATTTGTCAAAGACCATTATTTTGGCATATCTATGTACATGACACTGAGGGACCCGGGAAGATCGGATGAAAATTAGTGTTTGAGGAAGAGAACACCACTCCGTGAGACACATTCACCTCCTGTCATCCTTGCCACCAGACAACAGGACGCAGGAAGAAAGAGAGGGGAAAAAAACGGACTTCATGGTACGGACGAACGCACACAATGTCTTAATTATTATGAGTCCTGTAGGTCACCTATGCTGATTATAAGTCATCAGTACGAATTATGGACTGAATGTGACAACATGGCAGGCTGCAGAAATGCTAATGTGCTTTAGCCCTTTAGCTCATGGGGACAACAAACTGTGAAGGACGTCATGGATTACAGCAGCTGGTTTTGTTCAACAGGTCAGAGGGTTGGGGATGGACGCCACAAACGTCCAAACCCCGGGAATAAATACAGGGGAGGGGGGGAGGTGACAAAAGAAGCACAAATACAGGCAGCAGAAGGGGGTTAACAGCCCCCCCCAGTGATCAGTTCCTCTCCTACCTGCAGTCAGCAGCGGAGAACCAGTGTTATTGCAGTGTAAATACACACACACACACACACGCACACACACACACACACGCGCACACACGCACGCGCACACGCACGCACGTACACAGACCTCCAGAGTGCAATGCTTGTCAACAGCTTTTTTTCCATCATTTACAGGAATGCATCAGCTGACATCAAATAAAGCCGACAGAGAAATACAATGGATAAATTATACCAGGACAGTGTTGTTTTTTTGTTTTCTTCCTCCATGTAAAGTTACTGACTTAAGCCATAATGGCAGGATGAACTGGCTGAAGCTTTGGAATACGCTTTCCTGCAGATGTTTGCATATACACACACATACCTTCTGACACATACCTCTCTGACTTACCCAACACACATAGAGCGCTAAATGACAGGAAGTAAGAATGATGTCACAGGAAACAGGATGAGAGAGGTGACATCATGTGGTTGACGGGGAACATGGAAGTTGGTTCAACTGAGTAATGCTCCAAATAGATGCACCAGAATAACTTTTGTTGTAGTTGTTGTTACGCCTTTATCTCCATTTTCTGAGAAAGCTAAATCTGTAAAATTGCAAGATAAACTGCTGCCTCTCTTGTGTCAATTAAGACTTAAAAGTATGGTGTTTACTGGTTGTTTTTTTTGTTGTTGTCTTTTTTTATTTCTTTGTTTATATAAGCACTGGCCTACGGATTAAACGCTTCATCAGTATTGTAGTATTGTCACACCTGTAAACGTTTTCTGTTCATTGTCCTGAAAACAGATGTTAAAACCAGAAAAGGAGAGGAAGAGGAGAGAGAGGGGGAAAGAGAGAGAGAGGAAGGCAAGACGTCCTCCCTGTCTCAGCTGCACCGCCTGACGTGTTCCAGCACATACTCCGGGAAATGCAGGCTGCACACCTGCAGCCCGTCCAGTTTGCAAGGCATCCTGGGATACTCGTCCTCCTTCCACTTGTTCTCCTCGGGGTCGAATGTGAGGATGGAGTCGCTGTAGTGGCCGTTGTAGCACAGCCCCCCCAGCACCATGATCTGCTTGTCTAGCACGGCCACCCCGTGCCCGCTGCGTCCGATGGGCATGGACGCCAGGATGGTCCACTCGTCCGTCTCGGGGTTGTACACCTCCGTGGACGGGCAGCCCTGCGACTCGAAGGAGGCACGCAGGATGACGCACACGCCGCCAAAGACGTACAGCTTGCCGTTGTGCGCGATCATCTTGTGGAAGCAGCGAGCGTAGTTCATCTTGGACTTGTTCTCCCAGCAGCTGTTCAGGACGGGCGTACGGCGCGTGCGGTGCTCTGGCGCCCCCTCTCGACTGGGGTCAAAAACGCACACCTGTTTGGAGGTGGAAGAGGAGGTGATGCCGCCGGTGATGTAGAGCTTGCCATTGAGCACCGTGCCCTCGTGGCCGTACTTGTTGACCGGGTAGGGGTCAACGAACTCCCACTTGTCCTCCACGATGTCGTAGCGCTCAGTGGAGTAGAAGGTCTCGTCCCGCGTGCGGCCCGCCACCGCGTAGACGTACTTCCCGATAACGCCCACCGCGAACTCCGAGCGTGGCACCAGCATGTCAGCCATGCGCAGCCACGAGTTCTGCCGCGGGTCGTAGCGGTAGACCTTGGAGGAGGCGTGGAACTCGCCGTCGGGCCCCAGCTCCTCGCCGCCCAGCAGGAAGACGAAGTTGTTGACGATGGCCAGGCAGTCCGGCCGCAGCGGCACCTGCGGGCCCTCCAGTTCCCACCACACCTTGGGCCGGTGCAGCAGCAGGATCTTGCTGTTGACCATGCTGTGGCCGATCATGCCGCGGAACACGGCGATCTGCGGCCGCACCGAGCGGATGCGGTTGGACTTGGTCTCAGCCAGCGGCTGCTCGTTGACCTCGTGGAAGTAGTTCAGCGCCTGGTCCACCTCCTGCCGCAGCTGACGCGAGTACCGGTAGAACTCCGAGGTCTTGACCTTTGTAACAATACGAGAGAGAAAGAGAGAAGGAGGGTCAGATGAGTTGTATACTGTGACATTTTGGAGGAATACAACAGCAATGTTTGGAGCTGCTTTTACACTTAGCCTAAACACTGAATTTTTTTCCCCCAGAGGCGCTGTATGTGTGCCAATAAAGCTCTGGTAAATTTGTTTTTGCAGAGTTTTATTCTTACTTCAGCCCTAAACAAAACTCAATAGTCAAAACTGAAATTTTGCCAAGTCAAGGTTAGTGAGTGGGCGCCCAAATTTTTTTCCTGTCTTGTAAGATAGTGTTTCTCTTTGGAAGAAAATAAGCAGGGCACCTCAAGTGTGAATGGTCAACTACAACAAAGGACCTAAATTAACAAATTTTTCCAAGGTTTAAGTCTAAAACAGCTGTCTGTATTCACTTCTTTGTACTCAATATGTCTCTGATCTCCCTTACACTACCTGACAATGTGTTACTCCACAACCTCTTTGGTTGACTGGTTTGCCTTAGGCGGTGATTAAGTAAAAAAAATACTTGCACAAAACACTTGAATTCTTAGGGAGGCATTAAAAGTTCACACATTGTTTTGGTCCAGGGGCATAATTAAAGGAGAACTTCGGTGTAAAATGAAAATTGGCATGTTAAAACATCATACCGAGTTGGTATGTGTACTGGGGAGCTAATTTGATTTAGCCTTTTGCATTCAGAGTTTAACTATTTTTTATCGTTTGTTCCAGAAGGCTGACAATGGAAGTGGTAGGTGCCCTCAGATGAAGCATGACGACTACGCTATTTTTAAACCATTACAACAGCTCGAAGGAACTCCACACTCCATCGGTAGTACAACACAGGTCCTGACATTAAAAACGAGGCACTGAGAACTTTGTAAGTGTACACAACATTTATTAATAAAATAGTTATTAACCTTGCTGTAGTTTCTCGTCGCCGCCATGATGAAAGTCCGCACAAGTCAATTGAGGAACACGAACCAGCAGGAAGAATAGGAGAAGAGGTAGTACAGTCGACTTGTTTGGACTTTCATCATGGCGGCGACGAGAAACTACAGCAAGGTACTACCTGTCAAAACTATTTTATTAATAAATGTTGTGTACACTTACAAAGTTCTCAGTGCCTCGTTTTTAATGTCAGGACCTGTGTTGTACTACCGATGGAGTGTGGAGTTTCTTCGAGCTGTTTTAATGGTTTAAAAATAGCGTAGTCGTCATGCTTCGTCTGAGGGCACCTACCACTTCCATTGTTAGCCTTCTGGGACAATTGATAAAAAATAGTTAAACTCTGAATGCAACAGGCTAAATCAATTTTGCTCCTCAGTACATATACCAACTCGGTATGATGTTTTAACATGCCAATTTTCATTTTACACCGAAGTTCTCCTTTAACCTCTGAATGTTGTAGGATGTTGTACAAGGCCAGCTAAGCGCTCTTGAGTTCAATTTCAGATTAGGCTACAGAGTTCATGACCCACAGCTGTACTCTATCACCCTAGGTAATTGCATCTCATCAAAGTACAGTTTTAAAATTAACTCTTCCAACAAAGGATGAACTTGAATAAGACAATACTCTAGGTACACTCTCAGCCTCCTGAGTAAATTTCAGAAAGTGTATTTTCTTGATTGAAGAGGGACCAGCACTGATGAAACCTAATTGAAAACGCCTCCATTCTCTTTCACAATCTCCACACCATGGAGGTATTATATAACAACTGGAGGCAGTGACCAAGTCCCACCAACAATCATGGCTCATGCTAGGCAAGGGAAATTCAGCTGGAAATGAATGCATTTTTTCATTGGAGTTTCATGGGGCTTATTTCTGGGACCATTTCATTAAGCCAAGTAGGTGGCACGTTACTGACCGAGGTAACAAAGAGCCCAATGCTATTATATGTGTCTCTGATGTACACTGGATGTTCTCGCAGGGGACAAAAAGGACTGTAATGTTGCTCAGGGATGTACATCTTGTTCCATCCCCTGGCCAGAGCCACACGCTCATGATGTTCTGGCCCAATTACAGAGCAGCTCGTCACAGACTGCAACCTATGCACAAACTATTACCAAAGATGATAGATATTTCAAGATCCTTCATAATCCCCCTTTATGCAGTACAGAGGCATGCTCTGTAACACTGAGGTCTATGGCAGAGCCCTAAAATTTCACAGAATATCACGGACACAGCATCATGATCTCCAACCCCCCCCCCCCGCCTATTTATGCAGTCTGGAACTGATACCCAGTTTGCTCCCATAGACATGCACTACCATGAGGTTGTGGCATATCTACCACCTTTGCTATTACCGTTGTGCGTTTAAAGCAGGCAGTCCAACAGGCGTTTCTCAAAGGCGCCTTCACTGTGAATAAGCACGTGTGAGGGAGCTCCTGCCTAACACTAAAGTCTTGCGTGAGCTGAAAAGGAAGCAGGCACCGATCGGCTTGGAGAAATAAGTAAAAAAAAGATGGCGGCGGCCGCCACCAAATGCCTTGCAAATTAACTGAAGGGTAACCATCCCAATCCTGATACCTGCTCCACACAGGCACACAGCCAGTCACTTCAGAAATCGTTCCCTTGTGGGGATACTAAGTATGAGTCTCTCATGTATATTATATAGGTATGCAAATATATAAGTAAGTATGTATGTATGTAGTGTCTCTAAAATTTTGTCGTAGCAGCATACCCAGCTATGCCAAGGGGGTCCGAGGGCAAATTTTGAAGGGAAAAAAAAAACACAACCAGTAATTAACCACCATTAATGGTGACTACTGGAAACTTCTAAGTTATACAATGGACAGATTGAGACTTCAAAACAAGTGCCAAAGTGGCCCTGATGCCCTTCACAAAATTGACAACACAAAGGCCCAAGTGGCCTTGCCCCTAAAATGACAAAATTCCAGCCCTGGGTACAGGGGAAACACTGGTGTGAATGACTGACGTCTCGTCTCACCTTCTCAAAGACGTTGGCGGGCGTCATGAGGCAGAAGCGCAGGTTCTGCACCACAGCGTCGGTGTGTCTCCAGCGCCGGCGGTCGTGCCGCAGCCATGCCTGCACGGCCTCGTACAGCTCGATCTCGGGAAAGCGGCTGAGCTTGTCGCTGTCCAGGTACGCCGTCAGCTTCTCCAGGCTCAGGTAAGACAGGAAGTCCGGCCGCGCCATCAGAGGCACAAAGTTCTCCAGCAGGAAGTTGTCCAGCTGCTCCTGCACGCCCTCCACGCCCACGCTGAAGTCCTCCAGCAGCCGCATGACCTCGGCGCAGTTGTCCAGGCAGATCTTGGCCAGCAGGAAGGAGCAGCAGAACTCCACAGCCTCTGTCAGCTGCACGTACATGGCCGCCTGGAGGATCTCCTGCACAGTGGGCATACTGAGCTCCAACGAGCCATAGTACATGAAGCGCAGCACGTGGCCGAAGCCGGCGGCCGTCAGCCCCTTCATGTGGATCTTGTCCTGGTCCCGCTCGCGCATGTCCGCCGTGAACATGACCCGGAAGTAGTCGCTCTGGGTGGCCAGCAGGGCCTTGTGCGCCTGGAAGTGGTGCTCCTCGATCAGCAGCGTGACGTCCAGCAGCAGACGCTCCTCGTACAGGGCCCGGAAGCCGGACGACACACTGCCATCGTGCACCTGAGAGAGGTACACCTCCACGTCCCCCGCCATCACGCACCTGCGCGGGCCAATCGGAAGCAGCGGCGTCAGGGATGTTGCCATGGTGCCACATACCACACCAAATACACATTCATATTCAGACACACAGATAGAAAAAACCAGGAAAAGAAAACATGCAGTGACCTAGGGAGAACATTATTTTAATCTAATGGAGTTACAGCAGGACAATTATCAGTAGTTCCTGTATCTTGGGAAAGGCCTAAGCTGCATCTGGTCATGAGTTTATGACGGGGAATTCTACACTGAGGCAGCACACTATAGAATGCTAATGGAGCAAGAAAAAACATAAGAGACAGACAACAAAACTCAGTGCTCCTGTGTGTGTATCTGTCAGTATAGCCAGTGTGTGTGTGTGTGTGTGTGTGTGTGTGTGTGTGTGTGTTTGAGAGAGAGAGAGAGAGAGAACTAGAACTTGATGAGTGTGCACTGGTGAGACTATACCACTCTTAAAAAAAAAAAAAGACCTTGAACACATCGAAGCCTCAGCAACTTATACTGGGCTGCTGAAAGCCAAACAACCTTAGAAGCGCACATAAACACACTATCCCTGCCATACACACAAACACACACTCACCTCTGATTGGCCACGGGCATGTCACAGGGGGGTGTCCGAGCCAATCAGAGGACAGTGCCCCTTGTGTCCGATGAGAAAAAAATAACTTGCTTTTTTCTGAGGTGGTTCACCTGAGTGACAAACCCAAGACAAGCCCCAACCAAGTAAGTGTTTGGGTATTACACTAGTGAAATGCATTCGGCAAGCAGACTGGAATGACAATGCCAGTTGACAAGCAAACATCGCAACATGTTTTTTATAAATGCAAGCCTCAAGCAATTAACTTTCACAGACTCAAAACAAAACAGTCTGATCTGGACCACAGTCAAAATAAAAAGTAAAGTCATAAAGGAATTAACAGTACCTGAGGCCTAGGAAATTCTCCACAGAATCAGACATCTCAAAAAAGTTTAAATCTCAATTTTCAGGCCTCTTGAAAATGGTATAAAATTGAAGGGCACCCAGAAGAGACTGTTGAGACGTGAAAAAATATGACACGTGAGCGGTTTTGGCAAGGTGGGTTCTCTGAAGGCTGGTACCTTTTCGGAGCGTCCTGGCCAGTCGTGGACTTCGCTGACAACGCGCTGAAGGGACGCTCACATTTCCTCTGCTTGAGTTTCCCTTGCTCTGCAAGATGGATTGAGAAGCTTCATGGAGAAGAGTGGATTTTTCCGTAGCACTGCAACAAGTGAACTCTTGACTTGAACGCGAGAAAGCAACTATATTTTAACTTAAGCTACTGTGCCATTTCAGATTGGAAAGATCTTCGACGTGTTATGACTAACCATAACATTGCGTTGGCTTGTTTGTGAATCAGTTCCGGTATAGTTTGAACCATGTTACATTCAACTTTGACACTGGGGTGACGAAACTAAACTACACACACCATTCATAAATACTAAATACGTAGGTAAGTGACTTTGAAGGGCTAGCATAACATGAAAGCGTTCAATCGATGCTACACCTGAAAGCACCTGACGTAAGATACCCATCTTGACAGTAGGAGCCTGTAAGTTAGCTTACAGATAAGCAGTCTTCTAGGCCACCGACACAGAAATCTGCTCTTCTCGTCATATTTTATCGCACAAACTGTCTAGGGCCGAGTGTTTTTGTCTTTACACTTGTTGGTTTGATTTAGCGTGATATCCACATAAAACTGATACATCGATTGTGGAGAAGAATACATCAATCAAGAGTATTGTCTCTGCACAAACTAGCTCTACCTCGGCGATGCGACTCCACACAACCCCTCTTCGACCAGGGAGCTCGAGGTCCTTCTGACATGGGGTGCCGGTGTGTATCCCAGATCAAGGGAACAAAATCCAAAAATAAATCATCGGTACCGCTTCGCTGTCCATTGGTGTCACTCTACGTATTTAAATCAACGTTATTTTTGTAGGATAATAAAACTGTGTTCATCTAATGCATCCATCGCCAACATAGACGCCATATTATTCTCTGCACTGACGTAATTTCCGCAAGTATAGCTCATTTGAACGGAACTGTAAACAGGCGTAGGGGGTTACAAAAGGGTCTTAAACGATTAATACCATCTATATTTGCCATCACAATTTCAGCAGCAAGCAGAGTATCTCGTAAATCCTGTATGATGCGTGTATCTGTGTAATGTTCCTCCCGGTTTCGCTGCTCACACAGGCATTTGAGAAAGGCACCTGAGAGCCAATTTCCCACATGTCCCCAGCATAAAGATTGCATGCCTGGTTGAGTATTAGGATACAGTGGGAGGATTGCATCAATACATCAATGCTGGTGGGTGATGCATTCAGTCCAATGAGAAGACTATAACGAGTAACTGTCAGTATAAAATAGGCCAGTTCAAAATCCAAGGCTTTTTAAATGCTTGGCTACTTAATCATTCACTTAACTTTGTGGTGACACTTATACAGCTTGGCCTGCTGCTGCTCAACTGATAGATTAATAATTGAATTAAAAAACTTTAGTGCCATTGTGCTGTAAAATACAACAAAAGTACAAGTACCGCTCCATTGAGGTGCAATAAATAGCCTAGATAGTAAATAGGCTTCAATAGACAAATCCATTAAAAAGAACAGTAGGCTTAGTCATAAAAATGGACACAAAATACATTAAGTAGTAGTAATAATAATAATAATAACAATAATAATAATAATACTAATAATAATAATAATCTTTACTACTTTACACAATTCATACAAGATGCAGCTCAAAGTGCTTTACAGTTTGGCAGGAACAACACAACATTTCTTGCAGTCCAGTGTCGCCGGAGTGGACGAACACAATAGCACAATGACGTAATGACGCAATGACACAATGCCCTGTTAATGCGTGGTCTTACATGACGCAATAATGTTATGCTACAATGATGCAGTGCCCCGTTTATGCAGGCTCTTGCATGGCGTAATAATGCAATGTCACAACGACGCAATGCCCCTTAGATGCTGGCTCTTGAGTGAACACAGCTCAACAGTCCTTGTAATCCAGAGGCGCTAGAACACCTCATGCCCCGTTGATGCAGGCTCTTGCGTGAACACAGGTCAACAATCCTTGTAATCCTCGAAAGAATGATTAGAATCAGAATTCCTTAATTGTCATTGTACAAGTACAATTCAAAAGTGCAATCCTTAAAGTGCATGAGCATAAAAATAATTTAAAGCAATAAAATATGAAAATTTACTAAAAGGTTACAACTAAAATAAGAAAACATACCACACATTAAGCGTTCCATGATTCACATTCAGCAGTTATTGCATTATTCCTATGTTAATATAGTGAGAATATGTTCACGTTTTCTCAGAGTTAAGTGCAATTATGGCTCTGGGATAAAAAAAAAAGTTTTTTCACTAGTTTGTTTTGCTTGCTTTTATTGTCTTGAAATGTCTGCTCAAGGGCAGCAGTTCAGAGAGCGAGTGTTCTGGGTGAGATGGGTCCCTAAACAAAAACAAGTGTTTACGACCTTGTGAATTATATGCAGCATCTGATATAAGCATACCTCTTTTCTGAGCAGGTACGGCAATTTTGGGACACAATACAGTAAACCCGCAGTGCTCCAAACGTGGCTCGAAATCTCTATACAACGTTAGTCTGCTCAGTAATGATAAAAATCACAATAGTAAATTGTTTTTTTTTTAACTCTCACACATGCTCTGAGTACCTCTCTATCCCATCGGAACCAGCAGCCTGCCTTAGAGTCTGTCTCCTTACGCCTTTGACCCATGATCCCCTACCATGTCAGCTCATCACAGCTTGTGTCACTTGTGTCAAAATGTGTTTAATTTAAACAGTTGGGTTTGTTTTGTTTTTGCAAAAAAAAAAAAAAAAAAAAACTAAATCTGGTATGTTTGCTATGGGATGATTTTTCCTCTTTGCATTTGGTTTTCTGCACTAGGTTATTTCAGATAGTGCAATTATTAGTGCTCAAATCCTCAGCGTAATCTGTGAGTAAAAAGGTATTTGTCGCCGCCTAGTGGTATGTATTGAAAGGAAGCGAAATGTGTGTGTGCGCGTGTTGGTATGTGTGTGTGTTGAATACAGGCACTAGACAGAGAGATCCAGTGGGTGATCCGAATAGCTGTTGTTGTGACTAATGTGGTTGGCACAGCTCTAATCTTGCTTGACAACAGTATTATGGGACTTTTCATCCTTGGATCCGATGTTGAATACTCATCCCCCCTCAGATTTGTCCACTTCTGCCAGGTCTCCCACGGTTAGAGGGCAGGTGTCGGGTACTTCCTGGGCACTGTGCATGGGCCCTACAATAAGCCTTCTGCCAGTTATGCATTTTCCAGGTGGTGAGATAGTTGATGATGTGTATATCCAGTAAGCACCTATCCAGTCAATAGCCATGCTCTTCACGCTGCTCTGCGTCCTTTTATTTTTGTACCTCTTTGCCCAATATTCCGCCGTCCTGAATGGTGGAATGTCCTTGGGGTCACGCACATGATGGCGCCAAGGCTAAATTAAACAAGGTAGTAAGGCTGACGGAGAGACAATGACAATGATGCCACCATCTGACAACATTCCTGTGGAGAGGTAAAGTGGTAAAGGAACCTTTTAATGCACTGTTTTTAAAAGCTTATGCTACAAAACAGTTTTATGGGTGCAGCCATAATTACTTTTAAATGTTTATGTAGTCCCTTGGCAATTAGGATAAAATATAAACAATATAATTATATAACCCATTTAATGAATGTGTTTCAAATGCTTTATGGGAACTGGCAAGAAAAATGTTCTCCCTTTTGTAATAAATTCAACTAAAACTCAATATTGTATTATGATACTACATATCACATTTAATCACACTATTTCCCAACAAGTTACAACAACAAAATGTATGTTTTGAAAAAGTCTGCCTTCTGTGAAAAAGTCTGTTTCTGTGTAATTATTATGATTATTACTTTGGCCAGCCAGAGTGAAGTCTATTCAGACAAACCATCTTTGCCAATGGGTCTAAAAAAACTACAAATGGTTTACCTGTGACGTATTTTAGAGGAAAAGGACCCCTAAAAGTTTGCAAAGGGGTTTGGTTCTGTTTTGTTACACTCAGGTTACAGCTGTGAAAATGTGTGTTTTTGTTAGATTTGTGACTTGCGCATTTTAATGTTATCTACGGGTATCTGAATATCCCCAAGTAGTTCTCATTATCTAAACAAGCACAATTTTCACAGAGATTTACTTGGACCTCAGGATTGCATCAGCCGCGCCTGAGCTCTCTCTCTCTTTTTTTTAGTTTCGGTTAAACAGTCTACGTAATAGTACACCACAACATTAAATCTACACACACAGGCAGACTTATGGTTATGAAGAATAATATAAATGAAGCGACTTTGCAAGAGCATCTAAATAAATATTTCTTTAATAGAATAAGTGGTCAGGCAATTTACTTAGGCTACTCTAATTCCTTTTTCCGTTCAAGATGGCGGGTGACGAGTCTGGAGTAACCCTTGGCCAGCCACATTTAGCGAAACAAGACCTTGGTAGCTTAGTAAGTAATTACTTTATTCATCTAACAAATTGATACATCTTGTGGGTTGAACGGATTGTTTCTAGTTGCGTGATCATATTCGGTAATGGAGCAGACGTGTCTCGCATGCCGGTAGCACATGATGCCACTAGTGATGGTGCTTGTGAGGACCCCATTGATCAAAAATCGTAGATGGTAGAGCAAACAATATAGACGAGTGTTCCATGTCATTTTACGGCGTCGGTATTTCGTTTTTTAAACAAATATGTTTTGTCCATACTTTGGGATTGTAACACCCAGTCCCATTAAGCAATTTCTCGTGCCACTTGTAACGAAGTGAAACGACAAAGCAGTATAGCCAGATTCACAGATTTAGCGGTACTGTCAAAGGCGTCAACGTCAGTAGCCTGTATTCGACAGCTTCAACTATCACACAAATGGACGATATCGCAATGTTGTCACAAAGATTTACCATATCATTGGGGGGGGGTTCTTGCTTGTTATTTGTTGTTAAGCCGGTGTACAGAAAGAGGCTACATATGGCAGTGACACCTGACGTATATTCAAACAATGGCAGCTCGAGACACTACGAATCTCTCAGGTCGAGATACTACAAATAAAATGTGTACACATATAATGTACCGCTTGTGTATTTTAAAAATGTGTTTTCCTTGTGTCCTCCCTTTTCCTTTCTTTTTACATTTAGGATGTGAGCACACTAACTCCTCTATCCCCAGAGGTCATCAGTAGACAGGCCACCATCAACATTGGTGAGACATTAAAGCTGATTTCAGGTCCTTTGCCCTCTGCAGGGTTAAATACTACAATACTGTGATGCTATTCTTATTTTCTGTGAGTCACAGCTAATGTATAACCTGTCATAACATTAGACAAAGCTAATGGCTGGTTCATCTAATTAATGCCCATTCTTGATTATTGTTGTCCAGGCACAATTGGCCATGTGGCACACGGAAAGTCTACTGTAGTGAAGGCAATCTCGGGTGTCCACACTGTCAGGTTCAAAAATGAACTGGAGAGGAACATCACGATCAAATTGGGATATGCCAACGCTAAGGTGAGTTCAGAGGCTACATGAGATGTAGAATAATAATATGTCACACTTGCCCACCTGACTGATGGCACTGGGTTTGCAATTTAGGTCTACAAACTGGATGACCCCAGCTGCCCTCGGCCTGAATGTTACAGATCGTGTGGAAGTAGCACACCTGATGAATTCCCCACAGACATTCCTGGTACCAAGGGCAACTTTAAACTCGTCAGGTAGGTCTACCATAGACGTGTTCCACAGTGAGTTTGGGCTCACAGAAATGGCATTTTGTTTTGACACGGCTACCACAGAGATAAGCATTGTTCATAGCAAATAATCGTGAAGAACTCTAACACGAAGGTGTCTTGTTTTTTCGTAGACATGTTTCATTTGTAGACTGCCCCGGTCACGACATTCTGATGGCCACTATGCTGAACGGCGCAGCTGTCATGGATGCTGCTCTTCTCCTAATTGGTAGGTCAGCCTACACTCAAAATATTACGGCATTTTTGATTTGTTGGAAAAGGGGTTCACTGAGGCTATGTCTTCATTAGTTCTTTCTCACAGTTTCAAAACTGAAATGATTTCTGTCCACATATATATTTTTTTAATCTGTATAATGCTGTTTTTAAATGGCTGCATCACTAGCTTTATTTCTAATGTACATTTCTAAAGCTTAAGAACAAGAGACTAGCATGGACAACAGACAGAAACATGACAAATTTGTTGTTGTCTACTTGGAAGTGGACTAATGTGCACTCATCCTGTGTTTCACTGCATGACTCTCTGGACAACTACTGTAATGGATATCACGTTTGCTTAGATTGAGGCCGTGTCCGAAATATACACTAATTGACACTTGTACACTTGTACTGTTGTTGTTCCCTTCACAGTGCACAATATAGCCAACAAGTAAACATTTACACAGCGAGACACTGTTAAGCCTGCTTTGCACTCACTGTGTCTGTCATGGCGCGCAGCATTGTGATGTCAAAATGACGTTGATCCCTATGGCACCCCAGATTTTAGGGGTTTGCTGCGAGGTTGTGCACACACATTTTGTAACTTGTCGCATTCAAAACAATAGCCAATGACGTAGTCTTTTAAGCTTACTTTAGTCTAGTAACTACCATTCTAACATGTTTCCTGATGAAAACATTGAACATAAATAGGCTAATACTTTTAACCTTGCAATACAAACACTGACTAAAACCCTTTTAAGATTTATTCAGTTAAATTGACAAATCACCATAGTTGCAATTTGTTTATTGGGTTAACTTTTTTAGCCTACCTACCATCACTTGTAATGTCTTTTAGAACAGATCATATCACAAATAGGATAATATTGCTGGAACATCACAATAAATAAAAACTATGACCAGAAACTTTTAGGATTTCTTCAGTTTTATCCACAGACCCACAGAGTTGCAACCCTGCAATTTGTTTGTTAGGTTCACTTATTTTGATCCTATTGTCCTACTATCACTCATAACTTCTTTCCTAATGAAAAACATTTAACATGAACAGGCATATACTGCTGGAGACAAAATAAATGCACACACTGACCTGGGCTGCGTTTCCCGAAAGCCCTACGAGCGATGTTAAGTAGTACTTAAGCCTAAGTAGTACTCAACTTCACACTTAGGACCATCGTAGAGTTTGCGGACCGTTTCCCGAAACCTTCCTTGGCCAAGAACCATCGTGGAATCACACGTAACTCTACGTGTGGTCCAGAGCACCCGTAGAGCTCTAAGATTGATCTTAACTGGCGTGGCACAGTGGAGACACCCAGAGGATGTGAAGTGAAAATAGGCTACGCGTGCCTGAAGATGTTGTCATAAGACATTATTCTTGTAACTATCATGCAACTACCATATAACTACCATGACATCATGTAGCTGACACAGCAGACCGACGGAAATAAAGAAGTAGCCCAAATTGCGCAAGGGCCTGGAATCAAATCAATATTATTGCAGCCACATACGTCAACTATATTTGATAGTAAGATTGGGCATAATGAAACGGTGATCCTACATGTGATTTGTATGTGCATTACATGAACGGGAGCGTTTCGAGGCAAGAGAAATATAGCCCAGAAGCGATATAAAGTCCGTCAAAACAAAAAGCTTGGAACATGACAGTTCCATGGGCATAACAAAAAGGGAGTGGCGAAGACATTGTTGACTGGCAGTATTTAAAAACAGCAGGGATAGTGTGGCCTTGAACCTGATGAAAATCAAAATGACAGTAGGCCTATACTGTACGGCTTAATTCGCCTTATCACACTGCTGCAATCTTAAACTATATCAAAGACAGTCCTCATTTTCTGTAGGCATACTGTTTTTACGTCTCCCGTCTTGTCCCCCGATGCCTTCAAATAGCCTATATCCAGCGCCTTTAGCACAGCCGCACAAGGACAGTCACAGTAGGTGGGCTTATTTTGGACGTGTGCAGAAAACATGTAACAAAACATCTGAATACAGTGTCCTACATAGACTATTTAAATCAAATATATTTTTGTTTGTGTACTCAGAGTGGTCAGAGATCTTTTTTGCTTACATTTGAATGAGATAAATTATAGATGAGAGATACGCAAACGTTACATGCAAGTTTTGTTTGTCTTTTAAAAATGTATTTTCTTGCATTGAAGCCAACTTTACCGTATGCCCAATGAAGTTCAAAAGAAAGCTCCAACGTCACTTAATAGCGCCAACTTTCAGCTCTAAGAACCATCTTAAGAGCAGGGCACGCGCGTTCACGTACGATCATGTTCGAGAAACGGTCCGTGAACACTGTAGAAACGTTCGTGGGATCAATCGTTTACGTTGCTCTTAAGGCTAAGATCCATCGTTATCGGGAAACGCAGCCCTGAAAGTTTTAGGATTTATCCAGTTTAATCCCCAAATCACGATATAAATCTGCAATTCAGCCATGTTCCACTCCTCTGATACGCATCGATTGCTGAACTGTCTTACTACTGTGACATTGTGAGACCTGATGAGAAGAATGGCGCGTGTGTCGAGCACCAGTATGAAAGGGTCAGCCACATTGGTGATGTTACATATTGCGTGCCATGACGCACATGGCGAGTATTAAACCAACTTTACACTCTAAACAGTGTAGTTGGTGAACAGCATGATGACATCCTGTTTTGCCTCCACAGCCGGGAATGAATCCTGCCCACAGCCTCAGACCTCAGAACATCTGGCTGCCATTGAGATCATGAAGCTGAAACACATCCTGATCCTCCAGAATAAGATTGACTTGGTGAAGGAGAGCCAGGCCAAGGAACAGTACGAGCAGATCCTGGCCTTTGTACAAGGTATGCCAGTATGTTTGCTCACCATTGTTTGAGGTGCTTTTAAATGTTGAAAAAAGTGGCAATATGTTAAATTGTGATGGCTTGGGTTTTTTATTTTAAAAACATTAGCCAAGCGAAGGGATTCCCTAAAAAAGCAGATGTGTTAAGTGTGACTCATATCTAAAGTGGATTCAGTAACCTAAAGCGTTGTCTAGTCTTATGAAATTCTTAAAAACTTGTCAAGGTGTTTCCTGTTTGAAGGCCAGCTGACTGTGATGTCAGGTCCATAGATTTTTTTAAATAAAGCCTGCATAGTGCTTGACTGATTGCGGAGCAGAAGTCATCTGCTAGAGGTAGAAAGCCCTCTATAGGTATGTCAGCCACTGTGGCTGGGATTGTAGTTGGTGTGTCCTCCAATGCAGTGTAGGACAGTCTGGTGGGGCATGTGTGACAAAGGCAATTATTAGAGGATGTACACACAGCTTGTTGCGGATGTCCGTTTACCCTCCAAATTTTTATGACATGTGCTCACACGATTAATGAAGGTATATGTATCTGTACAATATTTCAGCGAAAGACTGCTTGGGTGTTGCTATGGTAAATGTGACTGCTAAGCATAATTGACATTTCACGCCGAAATGTATTCTCAGTTCTGAGGCCTTGCCCATAAACAATTGTCATGAATGTGCATAACACATGCAAGGACTTGTCTAAGCCCTGAGATGGCCACAGTGATTGCAACATCTGCTTTCAACAGGTAAAATGTATGCAAGAAGCCTCCTACTCAACTTGCAGAGGTACCATAGCAATTGTAATTATTATTTGAGGGGAAACCTCCTGTGGGAACTATGTTTGGCACAGAGAATGAATGAACAGAGTCAAGGGAAACCAAAGAGGAAGGAAATTTGTTTCTTTAAACCCTGTCAGTACTAGAATTATTGCATGAAATCAGCATGATGCTCTTAATCATGTGGCTGGTAAAGAGTATTCTCACAGCTGATATATATATATTGCTAGCCACACCTGTACAATTTGTGCTTTAAACAATATCAGAATAAAATGTGCAACGCTTCGTGTTGGGAAATCACCTAGATTTTGTAGGCGGAAGTGGAAGTGTTAAAGATGAAAATGAGTGAAACCATCAACATCGTTCTCTGTTGACCGTTGCCAAATCAGCTACAGGTCTGTTCCAATCACCTAGACTGGACACACAAAGGGTATGGAGTGAGTTTTCAGGTACAGCTGTATGGAGCTGTGTGTAAATAAAACATCTCTGTGGAGTCTTTAGCAGGTAAATGTTAGAGACAGATGAGTCAGCAGCCATATTGTTGCAGTGCTCTGAATGTCATATTTGAATGCACAGTGGGATTTCAAATGGAAATTTAGCAGAGCAGAATTTCTTACTGCCTCATCTCATCTCAAATGTCAGGGTCAGATGAAACAGAGAGCAGGCAAACATGGTGTGAAATCAGGCAAACACTAAAGATGTGCTTTTTCCTAGAGGTTTCATGTCAAATCATTTGCAAGGAAACCTTCTCATTTGTGTGAGTTGTTGAGCAGATTGTCGACACAAAATCCTGACTTCACATAAACATTGCGGGTGAATTCCTGAAAGATTTCATTGGTTATGTGCTTCATGGTTTAGGACCTCACATAGCCTCTGGGTACAATATTTTGTGTGTGAGGTTTGATGTTAAATAGTTTTTTTTCTCCCTGCTTCTCTATTTTAGGCACCGTAGCCGAGGGCGCTCCTATTATTCCTATTTCTGCACAGCTTAAATACAACATCGAAGTGGTTTGTGAGTACATTGTGAAGAAGATCCCTGTGCCTGTACGTGATTTCACCTCTGAGCCACGACTAATCGGTAGGAACCACTTTTTCCAGTAATACCAATAACTCTCACTGCATTTCTGACAGCTGTATTGTTGTGTGGATATGGTATGCTATATGCAGTATGCGTGAAGTGTGTGTTTGTTTTACAGTCATCAGATCCTTTGATGTCAACAAGCCCGGCTGTGAAGTAGATGACCTGAAAGGTGGTGTGGCTGGTGGAAGTATTCTCAAAGGAGTGCTGAAGGTTGGACACTAATCTATTCATTGAATACCTGTCGTTTAGTTTTAAATCGTTTTAAATAAATAGTTTTAAACGTTTTATTCTGTGTAGGCACCTCTCGAGTCCTCCTGTCTTGTTGCTCAACACATTTAAACTGGATCCTTCCAACATTAATCCACCTCTTAGGGTGGACCTGAAATTCTACAGCATTACGTAGTGGTGTAAAGTCTTCCAGTTTGATTAACCAATGTGATCTCTTTTGCCAGTCTTAGTAATATGGCAAAACAGTGTGTAGTTGTGAACACAAACACAGGTTAACACTTTGCCTCAGACATCCTGAGGTTTACAGGAAGTATGTTCTTGAGACGTTTTGTTTCCGTTTTGCTTCATTAAAGGTGGGACAGGAGATTGAGGTCAGGCCTGGCATTGTCTCCAAGGACCATGAAGGGAAGCTGATGTGCAAGCCCATTTTCTCAAAGATCGTGTCCCTGTTTGCCGAACACAATGACCTTCAGTATGCTGCGCCTGGTGGCCTGATTGGTATGTGTTTTATTAACCTCTCAGTCCTTTTATCCTTAAAGACATAGTAAGGACAAAATAATGTTGTCTCTTTAGTTCCTCATACCAAAGAAAGAGTTTTTGCAAATCATGTACTTACACAAACATAAACATACACAAATATGAAAAGCTGTTAAACTGCAAAAACTCCATAACGCAGTAAAGCTGACTTCAGGAATTTTCTGTGAAATATAAGTTTTGACATATTTTAAATGTTATCAAACCAAATATGGTTTTCACCTGACTAAATCTTTAATGCTTTTGGCAAATGTTATTTGGCAAATGTTATTGCAAAACTGCATTTTTTGAGGGGTGTAGTGGCCCCAGCTGATGCTTAAAATTAACGTTTGTTTTGTTTGTTTTTTTCGCATCGCCAAGGTGTGGGCACAAAGATTGACCCAACACTGTGCCGAGCTGACCGTATGGTGGGCCAGGTCCTGGGCGCTGTGGGGGCACTGCCAGAGATCTTCACAGAGCTGGAGATCTCGTACTTCCTGCTGCGACGACTGCTAGGCGTGCGCACTGAAGGAGACAAGAAGGCAGCAAAGGTGGGCCATGTTGATTTTTAGGTGGTGGCATTTGACCATAGGGTGTTGAGTTGGTTTTTCCTGAGAATATGGGTTTGAGACCAAACACTCTTGAGAGATGGAACCTCCTAGAAATTACACCTACTTTAAATTTAGGGTGCTCTGACATGCTTTGCTGTCACCCTCCATCAAATGGCTTTTGGGCAAGACAGTCCTTAATTGAATATGAAGCTCTAAAGATTCACTCTATAAATGCAATCAGTGTACCATTTCTTCATTATACTGCTTTGTATTTTGAGACATTTGTCTGCTTTGGTGTAACTAGATGTGTATTATGTATTACATAGTCTGATTGACTCAGGCAAGGAGTACACTAACTTCAGCACTGATACCAATACTTACACTTTGGCTATGGACCAATATCAGTGTTTTCTTGGTGCACTGCACCTTGGTGCACCTTATTGCCGTCGCAAGCATGAAATGCCTCCACACTGCTGACCCCTTGTTTTTGGTCTGCTGGCCCACTACCACCACAACAGTTTCTGCACATGTTGGACCACACAACATTTCTTTGAATAGATTGGTCCTATTGTAATGATCTCCAAACACCCTTTTTTTGCCAATACTGGTTTAGCTATTTAATTTAAGTCAGACCATTGTTAGTGTAACATGAGTGTACCAAAATAGGATTTTTTTTGTTTGTGATGCAACTATCTACATGTTCTTGGTTTCATAAGGATTGTTGGCATCATAGTGGTCCTATCATTTTGCACCTGACAAACTTTTTGCAATATTTATGAGTGGGCTTATCATTATACCTCTTCAGCTGTGAATGACCTCTTTTTTCCTGTTGCACTACAGGTTCAGAAGCTGTCTAAGAACGAGGTGTTGATGGTAAACATAGGATCTTTGTCGACTGGTGGTCGTGTGAGTGCCGTTAAGGCCGATCTGGCCAAGATTGTGCTCACCAACCCTGTATGCACAGAAGTAGGGGAGAAGATCGCCCTTAGTCGCAGAGTGGAGAAACATTGGCGGTGAGTGTTGAGTCGTGCTGGTCAAGCAGAAGTGATGAGTGCTGCTGTGTATTACAGCTGTTTATATTGTTCTGCCTTAAATGCTAATGTACAGTTAATTTGATGTGGGGGTGAGTTTACAGAACTGTGGAATCAAACAGTCACACCAGTGTTCAGAAGTAATGTTGAAAAATTAACCAGAGTTGGCGGTCCCAGCTTCAGAAAGTAAAAACCAAAACCCTGCCATGTATTTCTTCTGTCTGTGCACTTAACACGAGTGATGTCACTAATTAAGTTCCTGCTTTCGCTTGGGGACTGTGACTCGGATTCTTTGATTTGGCTCTTGGGCGTCTTCTCTTAGAATTTAGTCTGCTGGTAGGATCATTGGCTTCCCCAGGTGATCCTCGGCACTGATGGAGGGCGCGACGTGAACGCTGATCCATTGCCCCTCCATTATTGAAGCTTGCCCTTTCCAAAGACTGAATGGAGGACTGGTCTCTTTTCACACTGCAGATGAAAAGGCTACTGCCTGGCTTGAGGAGTTTGCATTTGCTAAATAAATAAATAAACACTAATTACGTTGATCTACCTGTCTGATGATTTGTGTGCTCATTAGGATCAGCTGGTTCAGAAAATGGTTGTCAAACATATGTCAGGGTTTTTTTTTCCTGAAGCTGGGATCTCCTTTGACAGTGACTAACCAGTTGGCAGTTTTTGTACATAAGTTACACCTCTGTTCAAAACTGTTGAACTCTACATGGATTGTCTTTCCTATGCTGAAGAGAATTGCACTTGTTTTACAGTCTGATTGGCTGGGGACAAATTAGGAGAGGAGTGACCATTACACCCACGGTGGATGACGACTGAGAGGCTGGCTGAGGGGCGCGTACCTGGATGACCTGGGTCAACCATCAGCGAGACATCCTTATTAAAAACCATTTTCCTACACCACGCAGCCTGTCAGCTGAAGAGATCAGGGCAAAGGGAGAGGGGGTGATCTCCTAGGGAGGGGGGAGACATGGGGGAAGGTCTTCGGGTGAAGATGAAGATGAAATCATCTTGCTGTTAAGGCCGGCCTGATTTCTACATGCTACCAAAAGCCTAACTGGCAGGGTTTCACAGGTTTGACAACTATAGTAAGCATCTTTCAAATATATCTAATAAAAATGTTTTGGATCAAATGCCTCCTGATTCTTTGAAAATCCTTTATTCAGATGCTGACTTTTGCATAATGGGTAACACCCCAAAACTAGTACAATAATAAAATATACATCAATAAAACATTAATCAGGTGCTTGTGCATATCCATGGATGTCCAGTGTACAGTTCACAGAAAAGAATTTTAATAAAACGACAATAGTGACTAGGTTTGATATGTTATACATTATAATTAGAAAGCTTCAAAACAGGTGTTCATAGATGTCTTTCTGAAGGGCGGAATGGTGTGCATTAAACTTGCACAAACAATCTGGAATCTGAGATGTTTGGCAATTATTAGGACTTAAAGTGAGGGTGTTTTGTGCATTGGAAGAACGTTCTGCAGTAGTCAGACGCGTTTTCTAGTATTGTGAATCGCCCATTGAACAACCGCACACACTCGTTTCTGTTATTAGGATTTCATAATGAAATGTGTGGTTAGGTAGGGGTAAAACTGCCATGTTTGAAGGGGGGAAACAGTTTTTAAGCCTTGTGCCACCTGTTGCCATAATGCATCTTAGTCGGAATGATAATAGGCTTGATGACCACATTTATCGATCTCCACAAATGTGTTATTGTATCGAGAAACCAAAACATTTTGCTGTTTGCCACTGACTATCGGTAACATTTAACCACAGCCATTTAAGTATATCACCGTTGCTAACAAATGCACCGACAAAAGATGCATAAATATGCACATAGCACTACTGGGAGCACCGTGGTCTTCTCTACGATATAATAAATAATTGCATTTTAGTGGATGTACCAGCGTCTGGACGTTCCTCGATGTCACCGCTAACGTTAGCGAGCGAGCTAGCTAATAAATGAAACAACTAGCTAATCATCACATCAAGCACCATTCAGCATTTCTGTGCCGTAGTATTTATAATACTCGGTAATGTGAAATTGCATTTTGATAACTACACGAATAACAAACACATACTTCGCAAACATTATGTTCTATTTTTGCGGTAAGAGCCGTCACCGCAAGCGATTCAATCGTGGCCTGTCCGAGGAACTAATGCCAGCTGCTCCACAGCCCCCTTCCGCATTTTCCTGCGGCTCTAAGACTGTGACGTGTTGTGCTGACGGCGGCCTAGATGCTGGAGGAGCTGGGGGCTGCATCGTATCTTTGTGCATCAGTGGAGCTCCGAAAAGCTCGGCCCCTCCCTCCCTGAGCCTCAGCGGCCCGCCCTGCTTACACAATCCCCCGTTCGAGTCCTGCCCGAGTCTGGTGAACCTGTACGGCCTGCGGAACCGTGAAAATACAGGCCGCAAATTACCCAAATCTGGTAAGCGTGCAAACGTGATGTTATGAGATATTGATATTTGTTATTTTGGAGTACATGGCGGAATGAGCGAGTCTTCGTTATTAATGTGCAAATCTTTATTTTTAATCGTAAGAAAGAAAGACATGACGCGGGCCTTGTTTTTTAAGGCAGCCCAGGCCTCAGGAGGCCGCAGCTAGGCCGCGAGGAGGAAGGGGAGATTCTATGAATTCGGTGTCGTGTTGTACTTGTGATAGTTAGCTATTTTGCACGGTATTTCGATTTATTTGGGTTTGTAAGTTTGCTACTGTAATGTTTTGAAGCCACGGGCACACAAACGGCGAATTACAGCGAAATTGCTATTTTATTAAATTCGGTGTTGGAGCAGGGTGGCGCTCGTGTTTAGATGTTGTATTGAACTCGATTGTCAGGAGGAGGGGATTACGCGCCATGTT
Organism: Coilia nasus; assembly: GCA_027475355.1. Lineage (NCBI taxonomy): Eukaryota > Metazoa > Chordata > Actinopteri > Clupeiformes > Engraulidae > Coilia > Coilia nasus. The sequence continues at coordinate 29,423,973 of CM050203.1, forward strand.
AGCTGAGGTTGTAGTCGCATTTTTTGCGAATAAAAAGACAGGGGTGTCAGCACTAACGTGGTGAAGTCAACTATAGTTGCTGGGCGGAGCAGCTATACTCTTAGCCGCGCTTTCCCATGTTTACTGTTTCACCCTTTATGCAGCATTGTATTGTTAGCTGTAAGCACGTTATTGAAAGATGCACAAGGAAAAACACTCTCATGTTATGCTTATTGGCATTGATGTAGGTAGCATACTTCAGCTATGAGCAAAAACCAAAAGTTCTACTCATGGGTACATAACGTTCTTATGTTAATATTAAAATTTTTAGTCACTTAAAACTGCAGCCCTGTATTTTAGCCTAGTACGCCAGACACTTTTAATGTGTATACAGACCATATCAAGCATTGTGTTTGTTTATTCATCGTGAATTTTTCAAAAATATTTTTAGTCGAACAAAAATCCAACACAGATGAGGAGTGAAGACAATGGATGAAGTTACTGCTCTCTCCATCCACTCTCAAGAGCCCAAGATCATATTTCATGGAGCAGGTAATCATCCTAAAGTTTTGAAAACTTAGTGTTTAAATCTTTCAGGCTGTGATGCAAGCTACCTACACTGCAAAATTTATAATGTGTTCTTACCCCAAAACCATACACCTAAAAACGCTCATAAACCCAAAATCATAATAATTTAATATTGGTCTCTGTGGGCTAAAATAGAAGGTAAAGCAATCATATGTTTCTCGCCTCAAAATGACACACACACATTAAAAATGGTCAGTCCCCGTAGACTACAATAAAACTAAACATAATTATAAGCATCTAAGGAGTTAAATTCACTAAATTAAGTGACCCTATTTGTGACCCCATGCGTTTATCGGTTGTGCCCTAACCTTGGCGTGGCAGGTGGGGATGGAGATGGCGAGGAGGATGACGGGGTGGTGGTGGAGCTCCAGGAGACGGTGCTGGTGTCTGACATGGAGGGGGAGGGCATGACGGTGCACGGCTTCGCTCCGGAGGAGCTGGTCATTCAAGACGCCATCGAGGACGTGGTCGCCGAGTATGTGCAGTGCACGGAGGATGACGGGCTGGAGTCCACCATCGCCGTGGAGACCTGCGAGATGTCACCCAACGGAGTGGCGCTGGAGGACGAGGGGCTGCAGATGGATGACAAGCCGGACCAGGAGGACTGCGGGGACTATCTGATGATCTCATGTAGGTGCCATTCCTGATTGTCTGCTGTCACCTGCTCAGCTGACATTCATGTTCCTTGGGATTTCCCCTTTGTTTGCAATATTGCTCATCTAAAAAAAAAAGCTGTCAACCTACAAACCTAAACCTGGAATTGGTGGTGTCTGTGTTTTGACTTCACCCAGTTTGTAGTGGTGATCTTATTTAAAGGATATATATGCTGAAGGTGATGTTTTCATGTTATCTAATATGAGGCCATCTTCACATATTTCTTTCCTAATGCAGTGGATGAAGCTGGCAAAATGGTCTCTGGCGATGGTGAAAAGGTCTCAGTGGAGGCTGCGCTGGAGGGCCAGGACGGGGAAGATAAAGACGAAGATGGCCAGGAGGTCATCAAGGTGTACATATTCAAAGCTGACTCTGGAGAGGAAGACCTTGGTAGGATCTGAACAGTCCTTGCTCCCATAACTTAGAAAAAAGTAATTGTGTGCCTACCTGCAATAATGAATTCTTTAAGAATGAAAATGCTTGCGGTGTCATTACATTTGTACTGCAGTTCTTAACTTTGAACATTTTACTGCTTTGCTTGCTCTCCATAAATGAGCATTACAGGTGGGCATTATGGTGTATACGCACTTTGTAGGCATCCTAGGAACACGACCTTTGCTTACAGGTGGGACAGTTGACATTGACGAGGGTGAGCTGGACGTTGATGAGGGGGTGGAGTTGGTTGACTCTGCTGGCCTGCCCATCAGGGAGAAAATGGTGTACATGTCTGTCGGTGATGCACATCAAACTCAAGACGACATCAGTGAGTGCCTGTTACATCTAGACAGTCATCTGATTCTTTGACCTCTTTAACTACAGTGTTAAGATAAAGTTAAATATGACACCTTTAGGCCAAGCTGCACGTTTTGTGTTGCTTTTGATTTGTGGCAGCTTGGAGATTCAGAAAAATCACATTACAAATGTGAATCAGAAATTACAAAAACTGATGAGCACAGTGTGGGCAAAAAATGTTTTCACCTGATAAATTGATGTTTTGGCGAGGAAGGCTTTTGCATGGTTTGCGGTGATTTTGGTGTCATTATCGTGACAGAAGTAATATTTTCTGTGGTTTAAACAGTATTGGAAATTCTTTCAGCAACTTCATTTCCACTTCATAAAATGTGTCAAAGTTAGGGATGCAAATTATCGATTAATTCATGAATCGATAGTTGAATGGCCTTGTCGGTCGATTAACGATTAATTGATAAGCGGCGATTTCTCCCTGAATTTCAGTGTTTCAATAGAGTCTATGAGAATATAAGCTAAACATAGTTAAAATACTGAATTCAAAAAATGTTATATTCCTTAATGAAGGACTTATTGTACCATTAGAAACACAGTGCAGGCAAATGCTGGCATAATGTTGTATAACAAAATACATTCTTTATAGAAATTACAGCTACTTTGACATGAAACTAAATTGTGGACTGGCTCATTTGTTGCATTTGAAAAATTAATTTATTAGAAATATAAAAAGAAACAGAGGACATTCTAAATAGAGAGCTAAACCGAATACTATTTAGCTTTATACCACGGCTTCCTTCAATTTCACATTGTAAATCGTTCTTTATAACGGTTATTAATTTTCTATATAGGCAGGCACACCTATGAAGTAGTCACTGCTTTCCGACCATATCGCGTTTATGCGCGAATGTGCCAAGTTCGTAGAGAACTGTTAACAAACAGTAAAGATGTGACAGCCTTAGCAAATGACGAGCAGACGGAAGAACAGTTGCAACGTTACATGCCTCTGAGATCGTCTTTTAGTGTTGTTGGACTCTCTACGAACGTGATTTTGCTAAGCAAGGCTTAACAGAACTTTGGAATAGCTAGCTTGACTACCAAAGGCATGGAATTAACATCTGGGTCATGGCCATAGCAATTATGGTACATATCCTGTTAGTAATGCCCTCTGCTCTCCCATCATCAAATGCTCGCCTTCTCAACAGTGCTGTAATTGCAAGTTGTTCTGACGCACTTGTTCCACGAAGCACAGCTGCATGTTGTTGAGGTGGTAACTCAGTGAAGTAGTTGAACTGTTGTATTTAAACTTAGCACCAGCGGCGCCCTCTATTAGCGGTACCACTAGTGAAAACAATTAACTGACAGCTAATTTAATTTATTCGACCAAATTCTTCGAATTCGATAGTCGATTAATTGTTTGCATCCCTAGTCAAAGTGTATGAATACTTTTTGGTTACATTGTAAATCTTATGAGTTGCTGTATGCACATACCTACAGTATTAATTACGAAAGTTTTATCAGTCTATAGGTGCCTTTAGACGTAAACTCATCAAAGTTTTGGTCCTGACTTTTTATTTGGGTGCTTGCCCCACAAACCTTGATTTAGAGTTTTTCTGGTCATTGTCACATATTGAGTAAACACAAATGAAAAGCACAACACTGTTTGCTCATCAGTCAAGCCACTTATGTGGTGAACGGATGTTTCTGTCAGTCAGAACTTCGTCAGAGTACTCCTGAACATAAAGTGCTTTGTCCTTCTAGCAAGCGGTTTTATGCTTTATGTTTACCTTTACTCGAGGTCTGTGTATTGATATCGCTTCACGGCAATGTACTTTACCAAGGTATACAGACGGTGTTCACCTCAAAAAGTGTTGACGTGTGCCTTTCTATTCACATGTGAGCCAGCTCTTAGAATGTCCAGAATTTTGAATGGGGCGCTGGCAAGAAAATCTCCAAAGTCTAGAAGAACTTGCTGGAGTTTTTTCTTTCACATATTCAGCACGTCCTGAAAAAGGAAAAAAAAATCTGAAAGCAGCTTCTGCATAGCAGTAAAAGCGTTTAATAGAGGGAAAGCTTTAAAGCCAGCACCCCTTTCTTGTGTCTGACAGATGTTGCAAAGATTTCCGATGAGGTTTACATGGAGGTGGAGGTGGGAGCAGAGGAGGCGGCGAATCACCAGCGCTCGTTCGACAACCCCTCACTGGCCAAGGAGTTCATGCCTGTGGCTTGGGCTGCCGCCTGCGGTTAGTTAGGAACATGCACTAGCATGAAGATTAGTCAAAAACAACCACACAATACACTTTTAAACACACACTTGTTAGCTGCTGAAATATACGTTGTCTTGTGGGTTTTGGGTGAATGTTTTTACACCAAGTTATATAGGGCTGTGCAATGTTTTGGATTGTATCCAATTTAGATTATTGTTCCTAATGATTATGAAAAAAAACAAAAACAGGTACTTTGTGGTACTCTGTTTCACCACGATATTGGCATTATGCCCTTTTAAATATCCTGGTTGCAGTTAAAATGCTTGAAAGTGCAGCATGCAACTTTTGCTTAGAGTAGTACATTCACCTTCCCCAAAGGTTCGACAGCTGTTAAACAGGCTGTGACAAGTGTAGTTCAGGTTAAGCCAAGATGACAGAAAAGGTCTTTGTATTCATTTAAAGCTAATAACCTAATCTTTTTGTACTGTTGTACTGTTTGTACTATTGTCAATAGCAAATGCTTTAGACTGCTTTGTAGGGCCTAAGCATATAGCATGTAAGAAAAACGACAGAAGAAAATCAGATCATAGAAATGGAAAAAGATTAAATATCGTAATCATCAGCTAACAGAAATCTGAGAACAGTTGAGTCTACTGTGTAGAGTTTGTTGCTGTTGGAGCCTCTTTCATGTCATCAGCAAATTGGTCCCAGAGCTGATGGTTCTTAACATTGTGCACCACTGAAGCCAAATGTCAGTGGTCAACAATTAGATTCTCTTACACATGACCTGTAAATAAATGTCACCTGCAGTCTCGGTGGACTCGGGCTACCTGTTGCGTGTTGTAACACACGCTGGACTTGCTCACAGGTGGAGAGGAGAACGAGACGTGTGAGACCAGGAATGGGGCTGCCAGTGCTCTCCTTCACATCGATGAGTCGGACGTCATCGAAAAGCTGAATCGTCAGCGGAACAAGAACAAAAACAAGAAACGCTCTGAGGTCCATCATGTCCAGACAGGTACGCTGTCATGCTATCATGAACTGAAACGAACCCCTTGTTTTTTTGTTTTGTTTTTTTTTTTGCTGACTTCTTGTCTCCCTTTATGGCCTGGTCAAATATAATGCTATTTTCTGATTGGCTGGCTGGCTGGGTATGCTATAATTTCGTCAAGCTGTTCAACTATGGAAAGTAGTTTTAAAATTCGGGCATAGAGTTTAAGGACCGTTCATGGCCCATAAAATGGTAACTATAATAACCATATAGGCTAATTTAATGGTTACTTTTCTGCTGTACTTTTTAACAACAGGTTGCATTGAACAACATGATTGTTGTTTTTGTTGATTCCTAATTATAAAGATATTATAGAATAATTTAAATGTTCCGGCATAAAGTTATAAATGTTCCCAAAATGTTTGTGTGGTAACTGCAGGAGTCAACTAATCAACTTGGCGAAGCACACCGCCGCTTCACATTGGGAAGTCATTCGGCTCCGCCAGCGTTGAATAAGTCTGGCGAATGCCGAATGCACATCTCCGCGGCTGTTATCCCTTACTCATCTGTTCTGTTTTTCTGCCTGTTCTGTTTCCAGCCATCATCATCGGGCCTTACGGTCAACCCCTTACCGTCTACCCATGCATGCTGTGCGGCAAAAAGTTCAAGTCGCGGGGCTTCCTGAAACGCCACACCAAGAACCACCACCCGGACGCCATCAACCGCAAGAAGTACCAGTGCACGGACTGCGACTTCACCACCAACAAGAAGGCCAGCCTGCACAACCACATGGAGATCCACGCGCTCAGCAGCAGCAGCAAGGCTGCGCCCTTCGAGTGTGAGATCTGCGGCAAGGAGTTCAGCCAGCAGGCGGCACTCTTCTCGCACCGGCTGCAGCACCACCACCGCGACCCCAAGCTGCAGATCTCGCCGCCCGCCACCACCAAGATGCACAAGTGCAAGTTCTGCGACTACGAGACGGCGGAGCAAGGGCTGCTCAACCGCCACCTGCTGGCCGTGCACAGCAAGAACTTCCCGCACATCTGCGTGGAGTGCGGCAAGGGCTTCCGGCACCCGTCGGAGCTGAAGAAGCACATGCGCACGCACACGGGCGAGAAGCCGTACGCGTGCCACTACTGCGACTACAAGTCGGCTGACTCATCCAACCTGAAGACGCACGTGAAGACCAAGCACAGCAAGGAGATGCCCTACAAGTGCGACCGCTGCTTTCAGACCTTCGCCGAGATGGACGAGCTGCTGCAGCACGGGCTGACGCACGAGGAGGCCAAGTCGCACCAGTGCCCCCACTGCGGCCACAAGAGCTCCAACTCCAGCGACCTGAAGCGCCACATCATCTCGGTGCACACCAAAGACTACCCGCACAAGTGCACCATCTGCGGCAAAGGCTTCCACCGGCCCTCGGAGCTCAAGAAGCACTCCATCTCGCACCGCGTGCGCCGGCTGCACAAGTGCCGGCACTGCAACTTCAAGATCGCCGACCCCTTCGTGCTGAGCCGGCACATCCTGTCGGTGCACACCAAGGAGCAGAAGGCCCTGCCCGACAAGCAGGCGGCAGGGACGGGGGCAGGGGGTGTGGTGGCCAAAAGGACCTTCGGGGGGGTAGGAGGGGGCGGCGGGGCCTCGGGGCCCAAGAAGGCCTTCTCGGCCGGGGCGGCGGTGATGAAGGGGCCCAGGGAGAGGCGCATGTACCAGTGTCAGTACTGCGAGTACAGCACGGGCGACGCCTCGGGCTTCAAGCGCCACGTCATTTCCATCCACACCAAGGACTACCCGCACCGCTGCGAGTACTGCTCCAAGGGCTTCCGCCGGCCTTCGGAAAAGAACCAGCACATCATGCGCCACCACAAGGACCTGATATCCCCAGATTGAATAGGGCAAACTCTGGTGAACTGCGTTTGCATTTTGGGGAAAGGGGTGGGGTGGGGTGCAGGAATAAACTTAAATAACCGCCATCACGCCTGAGATTCCCAGCTTGGGAAGAACATTCACATCCTTGCGGGGTCAGCATTTGAACCAGCCCATCTTATCACGTTTTGTTTGGTCCCTCTGGAAATTTGCCGCTAAGTGCTATGTTTGGACCAGCAGAGGGAAAAAAGCAGAGGTTCTCACGGAGCACCAATCTGGCTTATCTGTGAGGCAGAGACTAAGGTGACTAAGGCCTGAACTGTTTCTCTTTTGTTACACTTTACAAGTGGTTTTGTTTCCTCCAATGTTTTTTTTCTTATCCATCAATGTTTTGCCATATGCTGGCTCATGTAATGATTAAATGTAAACAATGTGCCGGATATGAGTTGTTTTTACCTGTCATGGCCTCAGCAAAAAAATTACACAGCACTCAAGGGAAAAAAGTTCCATCATCCAGCCTGAGTTTATTTTTATTAATCATGTTGACTAACAGTATTTGGTCCTGCTGTTTCTGCTGTTTCACTTGAAAGACAATCATGCAAAATCACAGAAATATACTTGCACATAAACATACACTTATGATGAACTACGAATGGAAGTTGAGCAGTGTTGATGTCCCAACTCATTTAATGAATCCATGTCAAACTAGTCCTGTCTGTATTCTCTATAAGTGTATAACACAGTTTAATTAACACACCTGGGGTTTCTATATTTCTATATTTTCAGTTTCATTGTGTCAACTGTTCATTGGATGTCTAAACACTTCCACACCTGCCTTTTTCACTTGGCTGCTGTTTCCAGTCTCCTAATGTTGATGGACGTACTTTTTCCTTTCCCCTTAATGACGAAGTGTCATTGTGTTCTCTATGCGGATGTATGCGGGCATGCTCCGGCCATGAGAACCACCCAAACAGTGACTCCGGTGCTAGTCCTTGAGGTAATATTTTCTTTTTGTTAAAGGAAAAACGTGTCTACAAAGAAGAGAACTCACCTGGACTTATTATAAAACGAGGCTTCTGACTCCTGATGGATGTGGTATAACACTATTGCATTAGTCGGGCAGGTGTTGAGGTATTGTTTTTCAGCCCGTCGGCGCAGAGGGCGACAAGTGACGTGTGTGTCTTTAACCTCCAACGCCAACCACAGGCACAGGGAGGAAATGTAGCTCTGAAGGCTTCATGACACATTTCCGTCAGGTTGTAGAGTTGTGAGGGTTGCTTATGGTACCAATGACCTCTCCACGATCGAGTTTTACACCCAGGTAGTTGAATTGACTCCTCAACAACTTCTTTCTGACCCCCTGCAATCTGTGGTTATTTGTTTTTAATTTTGTTTGCATTGTTAAGGGGGACATGAGTATAAGCATTTTTTGTATGCAAAGTTTCACTTAAAATATTGTTGATGTAAACATTTTAACAGAGCTATCCAGAAATATGTGTAACTGTATTGGAGATAATTGTTATAGAGCAAACAAAAATGTATTAAAAATCATACGATTTTTGCTTTGGTTTTTAGAATGGTTTGCTTTTCCCGTTGCCAAGATTGTGCATTCTCTGGTCACCCTGTTGGGTCACTGTGCATGTGTGATGATATTAGATATCATGTTATAAATTAAGCGGCACTGCCCCCTTCGTTTCACCAACTTGTTTTAATATCACCAACAATATTTCAAATGTACGTAAACAGCCATTAAAATATGATCTTGCAAAATAAAGTTTAAAAAAAACATTTTGAAAAACAAGCGAGGTGAGAAACATCACAATGCGGAAGGTGAAGGTTGTTGCCAGAAGCTCTGTCGCCTGTGAGCTGCGTTTATGCATCAGCGCACTCACCTGAGAATAAAAGCAAACAAAAGACATGATTCGCTGACAACAAAACGCCAGGGTCGAACTATTGTACTGGCTCATTGTACGGTGTCGTGGTGATTTCTTAAGTGCGCTCAAGCTTACCGTTGGGAGGCAGAATGGCGATGTTGCCTGCCAAGATGCCATTCCCCAAGCTGAACTGTGTGAATTTCTCTATCAGGTCAGGGCTCAAGTTGGTGCTGCGTCCTGCAACAGGTACAATGACTGTAAGCATGACTACATCGCAATTGCCGTTATGATCTCCCATGTAGGTACACTGTTTCATAGTTGTTTTATAACCAGGTTAGTCCGTACCGTAAAGTTTATTCAGGACCTCTGACACGCCGTCTTTGGTTTTGATGGTGTGGACCAGAGCAAATTCGTCATATCTGGCATCAACCACACGCATGTCATTGTCGTTATTCCAGCCTGTGAAAACATCGGGGTTGCAGGATGAGTGACAAGCTATGTAGCAAGTTGGTTGTTGTTCAGCATATTTTGGTCACAATACATTTCTAGTTCACCGCACACTGCGAAATAAAACAAACACTCACGCTGGCTATGGAAAGTGAAACGCCCAGGGGTGTCCGTCTTTTTGGCCAGGTGAGTCATCCTCCAGCATGTCCCATCAGAGCTAAAAAAAAACAAAAAAAACAAGCAACAGCCGTTAAAATCTGTCTTAAAAGAGTAATTAGGCCTGTAGTCAACAATTCTCTGACACTTACTTGGCGTTGGCATAGGCAAGATCCAGGTCGCCTCCAGCAGTAGGAGTCAGGGTGGCAGTGCCCATTTTCATGTTTGCCTTATGGCTGACAAACCACTGGGAGTTTGTGGCGAAACCAATCATGTACCACTTACCAGCCATCTACAAAGAAAACAGCGAGTAATTGTAAAGTTCATCAATATAAACAAAAAAGACCTACTCCGCTCCTCTTTTTAGTTTAGGTTACACAACGTTTTGGTCAGTGCGTAAACTCACCTTCTGAAGGTCAAAGTCAGCCATGGGCATCACCTCGGCAGCGGCGAAGATGGAGCACAGGAGTACTCCCATCAACCTCAGCATGGCAGTCATGTTGCTCTAGAGTTTTTTCTAAGGATCCGGTAGAGCTGACAAAAACCAGAACAGCGTAGGAGATGTGCTGATGGACCACGCCGGCTCCCCTTTTATCCACACAAGGAAGCCAGCCCCCAGGCGCTGACACTCTCTGCCCTCCCCCTGTATCCTCGCTCAGCCGCACCCTGGTCCGGAGCGGTTATATAGTCATGCAAATTGTAATCGTTGCACAATCTGTGGGCCACGCTGAAATGGTGGCCGGGGGGCATAAATTCCCACCCCACCCCGCAACCCTCCATTCCAGCCAATGCATGTTTGCAACAGGGTTGCAACAGAGCCTAGAGCTTTCTGAGAGCCGACAGAACTTTTTGATGAATAAGCAACATGTTTCATAGTTTTCCATTTCCTTCCTCAAATAACGTTGCAGAGACGTGCGGTTACAGTGTATATTGCACAGTACAGAAAATGAAAAGCTTGACATCACATAAAAGGCTTTACAACAAGGACCGTCAAGTGTAACTGGTCAGAATTGATGCAGCAATCAGAATCAGTTTTATTGGCCAAGTAGGCTACATATACAAGGACTTTGTTTGTTCATACACCTGCAGTACACATAGTCAAATACAAACAACTATACATGAAAGTAAAACGGATACAAATGCTGTAGTGGAGCCTTGGGGTTTAAACGTGTCACAGTTGTGTAACGTTGCTCAACTAACAAGCACAGTCTTGCCGACAGTTGCAAAAGAAGAGATCTGGAAATGTTGATATGAGGTGCTCAACAACTTACTCCAAGTTTTTGTCCCCTGCAGAGGTGAGACGATCATTTGGAGGTTTATCTATTTCTTTACAAATTAGAATTACTAACCTAAGGACTTTAACCGCAATAGCACGCTATGAAGTTCAAGGTGAGCCTTTCATTACATTCACACAGTGGAATGATACATTAATCATACGTTTCATAACGCCTTTGCATTTTTCCATCGGGACAACCACATTAACAACTTTGCAAAATTCATCAAGGTCAATTTTATGTTTACATCGTTGCTCCCAAACACCCAAGAAAGGTTGTCCACCTCAGAAACAATGGTCCATTACATGACTGAAAAAGAGTAAAACAAAAAAGGCATTTAAACACATTAACAGTTGCTGTAAATAATCGGTGTATTACTTAATTTCACACGGCATATTACTTAAGTAAAAGTTATGCAACTATGAAAAAGAATGCCACAAGAGTAGGTGCACTGGATTGGCCTCTTGGTCTCCCTTCAAAATTTGGTGTGCCAATCTCTTTCCGCCGATTCGCTGCGCCAAAGAGGTAACTCGAAACCTCGTATACTGTTCTTTGTCCCTCGGTTACTTAAAACGTGCTTGTTTAATGCAATCACGATAAACACACTTGTAGGCTACTTGTTAACAGTACATACGATTCGCAAGCTCTGTTTCGTCAGTGTGTCATCTGGCCTTAGCAAACAAATACAAAAAACACATACGTCATTTGATCTGATGTTACAAATGCCTTGTTGTACGACAGGGACATGAGAAAATGAAGGCATTTGTAGTGAATGACAATTTTAAAGCAACAAAGCAGAGTACTTCTTAGTCACACAAAAATGTACATAAGCCTAGATGTTTAACCTTAATAAATAATTATAAATGGAAAATGTCGAGAAACACTGGGGGGTATATTAGAATAGGCTGTCTTGTGCTTTAGCCAACATTTATTTTTGACTCCTTAAATAAAACCAAATATATCATATACACTTTGTTTTGGCTTACCAAGTACATGGTCTTTATCAGAGGTCTCACAAAAACCTGAAAATGAAGACAATATTACAGTGAACAGCATGTTAAACTAGTCCTTACTCTGCATGTTTTTTGTCCTGCAGGCCCTGCAGGGGCAGAAACTTACTGTAATCTGGAAACTGAAAGACATAGTCCAAGCCCAGGTTCTGTTTCGCTGCAATGTCCTCAAATTTATCTGCAATGGAGTCTGGGACTTTCGAGGACCGACCTGAGAGAGACACCACATATCAATAATATAAATGAACTCACTAACAGAGCAATAACATATGTTCCCCCATTTAAATTAAACAGACACACAAATAGTAACTTTTAAGTAGAGTTTAACTGAAATGTACATGAACCAAAGACACAAAATCAATGGATTTATCTATCAATCTATCTACTATCTGTGTGTGTAGCCTGTAAAGTATCACTATAAGTGACTGATGAACCCTAGAGCTACACTCTCAGAAATAAGGTAACATTAGGCGTACAAATCTATATCTTAAGGTACAATAAGTATTAATGTACCCCCAAAAGCTAATATTTGGACTTTAAGGTACTGATGTGTACCTATTCAGCTCTGAAGAAGGTACAAACTAGTTGTAAAACAGTGGCTAAAAAATACAATTATGTGTCTTTGAGGGTACTACCGGTGTGACAAGCCTTTGTACCCCTAAAAGTACAATTCTGTACCTTTTTTCTGAGAGTGTATCATCCTGGAGTGCTACTCAGCATAGATTCTCACACACTCACACGCATAAGGTACCTACCATATAATTTCATGGAGATTTTTCCGTGCCTTTGATAGTACAATATGGCATAGGAGCTGTGGTCTGTCTCACCAATCACTATATCAATGTTTTTTCTTTCATTTTTGTCTGTGAAACACAACATGTAAAAACACACGTAGAAACAACAATAAGCCAATGATGTATTTCTTTCTGGTTTGAATTGCAGCACAATCAACTGAATGAACCTGCCAAATACCCAACATGTTGTTTGTACTGCCAGAGCAGAAGACATATTGTCATCACAATGTATTTTGTAATTTCTCTGATATATAAAATGTATTCTGTATCCTCTCTGACCTCATTAGAATATAAAATGCATTTTCTAATCTCTCTGGGATGTAAAAGTTATTTTATAGTCTCTCTGGGACTTAACACTTGAGTTGCATGATAAAGAAGGAATCTAAGGAACACGTTGAGTTCATTGTGTCTTGAAGCCATCTTTTGTAGCTATCTTTTATTGGCTCAAGGTGTTGTCAGCTAAATGATATGAATCACAATAGTAGGTGGCTGAGAGCTATTTCTGTGAAAGAAGTGTGAGTGCGGTGTTTGCATCTGTATGCAATCCTTACTTGCAATCAAGAACCTTCCTTTGTCTTTCGTGGTCTGGTACTCTTGCTTGATCTCCCAACACTGCTGATTACTGAAACAACAAGCTTTCGGATGAATAATTATTCAATGATATTTTTTGTAATTATCACATTTATGCATTTAAACATTTACTGCATATGCTGCACATAATCGCACTGAACTATAAACAGTTTTTTTCTTTTGTTACTATTCTTTTATTGCTAGGCTTGACTACTTACAGTAGCCATTTGAATGCTAATACCTGGCAGAAGTTCATGGTTACAGACAATGGGATGAATGGAGACATAGAGCCCAGTTGTCCACAATATTGAAATGAAATTGAAAACTTACTGAATTACAAAATGTAAAATATACACAAAAAACAGGCTATAAATCTAATTGTATAATCCTCTTGAGAGAGCTCTGTTGTTCAATAACAACAGTGGTTCTCCACCACGCTCTTTGCTTAACTGACCATGCATCAGCAAATTACCCCAGAGCCAAAATACTGTTATACAGCTTTTGTAGAAAATGAGTTTGATATCTTAGGCCTTACATGTGAAAAAGTTTGTGAAACAGTTCTATAATGTATATATTACCCCTTAAAAAGATTTCTATGTTTAATTCAAATATATTTATTGTTTTGAAAGCATCATTTGGCTCAAAAGACGGTGACAAAAACAAAGCTGGTGCTGGTGAGACAACTCTCAATTTTGCTGGTGAGAGAATTGTCATCAAGCTTGGACACTGACTGTTCTGTAAGGACAGTGCTCTATTTCTTGGAGCTTTTTCATGTAAAACAAACAACCCTTTCACACATGTGACTAGTAGTGATAAAAACAAAGGTATAGTAAACGATATGCACAGCAGGAAACAAAAAGGTGGCTAAACTATGCATACATTCAACACTAGCAATCATTAAAATCCAAATTACTTTTTTTTTTGCTTCTGTGATTTAAAGAGGCTGCATAAACAGCTTCACATGCTTTACGCACTAAACTACAGCACTGGATGTGAAAGGATAGATTGGTCACCCTATGTCTGATGAGTAACTTGAGGCAGTGGTGACCTGGCAGTTGTGACCACAAGATTGCTGGTTTGAATCCACCCACTGCTTGTAGTGCCACTGAGGTGCCCTTAGTATGGTATCATCCCAACAAACTGCTCCCAAGGTGCCATTATGGCTGCCCCCCTGCTCATGTGTGATGGGTTAACACCAGAGTCTCGCTGAGTACACTGTGTGCTGTGGTGTGCCGTGTCATCACAATAAAAAAAAAATGGGTTCCGTTTGTTCGCTTGTTTTTTTTGTTTTGTTTTGTTCATTTGTTCTGTCTATTCTAGGAAATTGTGTAACTGAAGAAAGACCACACTACAATAAATTGTAGTGTTTTTGTGTTAGGTGCTTTCAGTCCTCCATAGAAGAAGGTGACCGCTGGTCATTTTTGCAAGATGGATGAAGATATTTATCCCCACCAAATGCTTCCGTATTTGTGTATTTGTTGGTGAAGCTAAGTTATCCTGCATAGCAACGGCAGGGTAAAAATAGGAATGTTAGGCAAGCATTTGGCAAAACTTGGTTGTGACTGCCGTGCAAACCACAAGCTCCCAAATTATGGCAGTCATGTTGGTAAACACGACGTCACACAAAACTTCCACTGTTATCTAACACTATGTCTGAAGGACATGACCTGATGTTTTTCTAAAAACCTTTGGGCTTGTGATATTGCACAATGAATTTGCACACGATAAACAAGGAATGGGCTAAGGCTTGTATAACCTGTTTTAGACCAAATAAAAAGCTGTTTTGTTCACACAATAAAAAGGATGACAACTTGCCTGTTTGTTTAAACAAGTATGTCATTTAAAATCTTTACAACTTCAGTAAAACCGCTGTAATATTTTGACTGCCTGTGCAGATCTCCATCACTGCAGAATTATTCAAGTTCTAAATGGTTTCAAGGTCACAAATGTGTGACTTACAATGTTAGAATGGTTATCTCATTTGAAGTTTAGTAGACAATTTGTAATTTAATACTGTTTGTGTGGGTGTCATATGATTCTTTAATTTGGTGTCTAATTATTTACATAATCCCCCATCACATTTTCAAATGCAGCGAGGAAAAGACTTTACCCTCTAGAAGTCAATGTTGTTTGAGAGCAACAATGAATTTATATCCACCATGAGTCTTCTTGTCACTGTCTCAGCTACTGTTGCTGATTGGTAAGTGGTTTAGTTTTCAGCAAGTCATGAACTGTGCATCTCAGTCTTGTATCACACAATTGACCCATTTCAAAATGGCTGCCTCCACTCAGAAGAATGGATGAGCAAAACAAGTAAAGACACCCACCTCAAATGTCTATTTCCCACAGCTTCACATCTCTTATTTCTTAAAATATTAATTGTTGAAGATAATATTTACGTAAGCTTTGCAAAAATGTTGTCGCTCCCAAGTCACTATAGCTGTTAAAGTCATTCTGTGTTGAAAAGTGAACATAGTTGATTTTACTACTGTTGGTAAACATTGATAAGTTCCAAAATGTTCTGATATGTTGGTAGTAGATGGAACTAATGCTACAAGTAATAATAAAGCTTACAATTGGTCCCCATAAGTAGATGTTGTATAGTGAAAGAAAATAGAAGTCAATGCAAGATACGGCAGACCCCCCCCCACACACACACGTATACACACACACACACACACATACTGACACACTCACATAGGTCACAACCATCCCTCCAACACACTCAGACAACTTCCCATACACAAAACACCCCTGCATCCCTACTCCTGAGACCTATTTGCCACTCCCTAAATCTGCATATAAACATATACACACAAGACAAAATATACACACACATGCACAAGCACACGTGTGTGTAAATACACACATAAACACTAGGGGTGCTACGGTTTCGGATTGTATTCGAATCCGCTCGGTTCGTTTAGTACGGTGCGGTTCATTCTGTGGATCGGATCGGATTTCGGATACGCGAGATATTAAACTTGCTTGTTTAATAGAAAGTCATTGCTTATGTATTCTGTGTAGCGTACGACGCGCAAGGGTGTTTAGGACCCGGGGGAATGGTTTCTCTTCAGTACCGCCTTCAAAGACGCAAGAGCCAATGAGAATTTTCCCGAGCTTGCCTTCAACCTATCAGCGCTCCGACACAGACGCTGGGGAAGAGACACGTGTATGCGAGACAAAGTTTTGAGCGCAGAAAACATGGCAAGTGTAGGAGAAGACACGAGACCTAAGTTTGAAGAGGTACCATCGTCTCTGAAATCCGCCGTGTGGGAACATTTTGGTTTCAGCGTAGAATATGATGACCAAGGAAACAAGACGGTAAACAAGCAACGCACGGTCTGCAAACACTGCTCCGCGAGACCCCCCCCCCGAGCGCCCCCCCCCCATGAGGAAAAAAAAACATAATTTTGCACGTTTTGTGAGCACATAGTGATTCTTATTATTGAATTGCACTTAAAAATTAACATCAAAACACTGTAGGCTACAAAATCTCTTATACAAAACATCCATAAATTACAATTTCATTATGATAGCATGCCCTTACATGCCAAATGTCCGTCATTAGACGCTATCTTTTAGGGAGGAACAATTAGCTCCTTGGTTACTGCCTCGAATTCTACAGTATGCTTGTTACACGTTCAGGTATGACTGGTTTACTATGCTAAACTACGAGTTGCAAACTATGAGTTGCAGCAAATTGCAAATGTTGAAACTACCATAACATTTTGTTGGCCAATGACAGCTCAACGTTAACCCAAATTATGGAAATAAATAAAAACTTAACTTGTAACCGTTTTGTTGCAAAGCCAAATCTTATGGTGAAATTAGATCTTGTGTTTGTTGAGCTAAGAGACCGAATTATTGTTGAGTATAGCAATCGTAGCATCATAGCTAGAAGGCTAACAAACGTAAGAGTTATACCATGATTAACATTAGCCCTTCATTCATGGCATGGATAACGTGATCATGCAGAGAGAACAGTTGCATACCTTCATCTTTTGCTCGTTTCTACACTTCTAATGGCTTTGACCTTTTCCTGTCCATCTCCTGTTTGTCACTCGACAGCCAACATTGTATTTCCCATCCCCGAACACTATCACTGCCGACCAGGAGTTAAGACTTATTCACCTTGGTGACCGCATACTCGTTTTGTATTGCCCTGTTTTATTAGCCCTTTCACACAATTAAAAGATGTGCAGGAATTATAAACCTGTAAATATAATGGTAGGAATAAAATGTGCGTTATTGGGAAGGAAGCTTATGTGTGACTGACTTCGCTCATTAATTGCAGAGTATTGCCCACTTGTGCATTGCATTTGAGAGACGCAGAGGTGAACTGTCCCCCGCGCCCCCTCCCCTTTGCCCTTCTCTCGCAGCTTCTGTGCACTGGAACATCAGCAGCGGCGCGGGCAGCCAAAGGGGGCAAAACGTTAAGATACTTCCTCTTCAACCAAAATACAGACAACTATTGCATCGAATTATTAAATGTTTATTAACACTGTAGTAAAAACACATGTATCTGCCCTTGCTCTTTTCACCCCCAGTGGTGCACACACCACAGTTTGGAAAACCCTGCTGCATCCGAACCGTATCCGAAACCGTGGCCCACAAATCGTGGACCGAACCGAACCGTGGACACACTGATCCGTTGCACCCCTAATTAATTGATTTATTAAGTAATTTATTAAACACACACACACCGAATAATAATAACCCAACAATAGTCAAATAATAACTCATGTTATTGTAGTTACCTATTAACTACATTGTAATTTGTGTTTTTCCTTTAACAACCATAGTTGCTCAGGAACAACATTTCAGAAATATATATAGGACACATTAACCATTACATAAAAATCGACTCCATTATCCAAAATGTACCATGGATATAAACTTCCATCAATAGTATTTGTCTCTCAAGTATTAATGGTCTTGGCCTCGAGAGGTGCAGGAGCAACATTTCAGAAATATAAGCTACATGACCCAAAAATGAAAATTGTCTCTGAAATGTAGCATGAAATGGATGTAAACTTCCATCAATGGTATTTTTTCTCATAAGTATTGATAGTCTTGGCTTCTAGAGAGTTAAATCGCCCTCTTGTGGTTATCTCTTATACTTACAGTTTCCTTAAAGTGCTCACCAACACAGGGGCATCAGTGGCGGTAGGAGGCGTCAGGGAGATGATGGTACTCTCCACTTTAAAACCGTTCTCCAACAGGTAGGGGCATTTTGAGGCAACACTGATCAGATACCATTTCCCAGCCATCTGTGAAACATACAAACTGCCTTACAGCTTTACTGAGATGACAGACCTACGGAGGCTTATGTAGACTGAACTGAAGATATAGCAAAACTGTACCTGGTTCAGGTTGAGGTTGGAGGCTGCAGTAATCTTGTCAATGGGATTTTCCTTCTGTTTACGCTGGTTTCGTCCACTGCGGTTCCTCGTGGCTGCAGCTTGACCCATTGTAGTTAGCCCACCGAGTAACACCACTGTGGCCATACAGATCCATAGGTGCCTCATGCTGTTACGGTTCCTGTGGTAAACTACTACAAAAAAACCTGGTACTTCTTCAGTTTAGATTAATTACCCAATGCTGCCAAAATCCAGCATGTGTGTTGAGTTTACAATGTGCCTGTTTTTAATGTCTGCTTTCACCAAATGATTTCAGGGAACATTCCTCTGCTCCCTTAGTTCTCTTTTGTCAGCTATAGCTGTTGACACACATTGAACAGTCCCCTGACCCCCACACTTCGGATTTATGATTAACCTTGTCCTATTGGGAAACAAGATTATTCCTACAAAAGAGCTGGTTGTGATAAATGAAAAAATATATAAATGAAAAATCCAAACAAATGACTACTTAAATGACTGCTCTACTTTCATTCAGGATTCACAGGTAATGATTATATACATACTATGGTACTAAAAGTCACATGAAATGAACCTTGAACTAGAAAAGACAAGTCAGCACACTTTAAAAAGATAAAACATAACATTTATTGACTCGAAACCAACATATTGACAGATTGTTCAAAAATTAACCATTACTTGGTTGGAAGACGCAGAATCTCCCAAAAACAGTAAAACTATGTTAAGCTGCTTTCAATTAACTTGACAAACTCACATACAGACAAGAACACAGGCTGAGAAGTGTTTGAAACTTTTTTTGGAGCTTTTGTTTGTGTTGGTCAACGGCAGATTACTTTGCCTTGGGTTTAAAGTTTAAAGCCACACTGTTGATACAGAATCTCTCGCCGGTTGGGTCTGGTCCGTCTTCAAACACATGGCCAAGGTGTGCATCACACTGGCAGAGCAAAACAGTTGGTCAACATTTAGACAAATAACGATTCAGCAGTAGGCATTTACAAAGCACTGGCTGTAGATAAAATGTTCCCTCAATTTATAGTGACCTGCATGGTCAATCATCCAATATGAAGTATGCACTACTCTCTACATAGTGAATGAGTAAACATTTTGGATAAAGGCTAAATGCTTCTTAGCATTTTGGAAAAACACAACGGACTGCAACCCAGACATGCGGTAGATCACATCTCTTTAAGATTTAAGATTAAAAATTCAAGATTCAAGACCTTTATTGTCATTGTACAGTTGCCTGTTCAATGAAATTAAAAACAGTAAGGCCACTAATGTGCAAGGGGAAAGTAACAAGTAAATAACCATAAAGAGATACTAAAACAGAAAAAAGAAATAGTACATAATGAATAATAATAAATGGGCTATATACAGAGGCCGTGAATATTAACATTGTATATAATATAATATAATATAATATAATATAATATAATATAATATAATATAATATAATATAATATAAGACTGTTTGAGGGGTTAAAGAAGGCCTTTCAGGAGAGTAATAATTGCATGATTGACATGTTGTGTCTGCTGCTGCCAGCAAAGGAGTGGTCACTCACATGTTTGCAGAGGATCTCTGTTCCAGCGTGGCCCAGGGAGTTGTCCGGGCGACGTACGATGCTGGCGTGACTCTCGTCACGCTCCCACGTGCCGTGGGCCTGCTTGAAGGATGGCCAGCCAGTCCCCGAGTCGTACTTTGACTCTGAGCTACAGCATTGCGACATAAAGAGTATGACATGGCTGACGAGTTCACAGATATATTTCATCATACTAGAGCAGTGCACTTCACACATAGTGCACTGGACTATGCACAACATACTGAGTGATACTGTAAAAGCATTTGCTTTATTATAAACAATTTATCTTTTTGTACAGTGCACTGAATCAGTGTATCGCTGGTTGACTGTACAATGCACAGACAGTTAGCATATTACCTGAAGAGGGGTGCATCGCAGCAAACACAGTGATACATTCCAACTTCGTAATGATTCAGGTACACCCCACTAAAAGGCTGTGGAAGTATACAGAGAAGAGAAGTATAAACAAAAAACATGTCAGCACCCCCTAGTTTAACAACACAAATGATGCATGCCTGAACATTAATGGTCTAACTGAAAATATTTTCCCTGAGGGACAACATCACATTGCCTTGTGCTTCTTTCCATCATCATGTCTAAACAGAGATAGCATCTAAATGTACCTTTGCAATGTGTTGCTGCATGATGTGGGGCGTTTGCGCACACTTACCACTTCAGTGCCTTTCTCCCTGGTAACCACATACTGCTCTGGGGACAGCTTCTTCTGCCAGTCTGTGTTCTCATCATAGCGTGTTAGAGACAGCAAGCCTTAACAAGCACAAAGGCAACGGGAGGTTATCCAGCAACCTTGGTTTTGATGAGAAACTCAGGTGAACAGGTGAATAGGGTCAGACTCACAACATATCAACAACAGAAACTTTGTCTAATTGACAATTGGAGACTGATGGATCTAATCCATTGGATTTTTTTCCAGTGCCCAAAACCTTTTCGGTACAATAAATGTATTATTGTACTAAAACATTACATACATTATAACAGTATAGTTGGCTTATAGTTTTATTATATAACTGACGTTGGACGTAAAAAAAAACTATTTTTCTATCTTTCGTGAATTATCAACCCCGTTCATCTTTTACAGACCCTCTTGCATTGCTGTTTTACATTACCCAACACCACATTACCATCACATTACAGACTACAAAAAGCCTGTATTCGGGCATCTCATATAGTCTACTACATGCGCTTTTTCCAGATTCTCGAAGTGTGGCTTTACGAAATATTAAAAAATATTTAAAAAGCCTTGGCAGGCATTGAAACGACCGGACAGAGTTGTTCAGACCTGTTCACAAGATTCCTTAAAGTGCCTAAAGCGAACGAGAACGAGCATTGCCGTGGCTAAACATTTTGCCCAAATTTGTCAGGCACCTCCGGCAGACGACGAAAGCAAGTGCATGGTACCATTGTGTTCAGCCCCAACTTATGAAAAACTTCAACTATCCTCCCACCGCCTATGACAAATATGTTCATTAACCGCCGGAAATTACAACGCCTCGCTGCGCGTGGGAGATTATACCTGTCACAAGAATCAAGGCATCGTGCAGAAAATAGCCCCTTTAATGTTACTCTATTGGTAGACACAAATTCAGTCAGTATTTAGGAACTGAACATGTTACCTACCTGAACATGTATGAATAGGACGAACAAAAGCAGACCCCTTTTTTGTTAATACTGTCTTGGTGGTGGAGGTAGCTCCTTTGGTAAGAAAAATATATGGAATGCGAAGAAGATAACGTGACATTGTGTTGTGCTCAGCTCTACGATATTACCAGAAAACACCGTCGCACTGTTGCAGTTAAAACGAAGTGTTAAAGTTAAAACGAAGCCCCCACCCCTCCCCGCACCGAAGTGTGTGGTAACGACTGGTCAAAACCCACTCTGCATCTAGATAAGTAATATGGGTCATGCACGGCACGCACAATAAACTACTACACTTCCCGCCACTGATCACACTGATATCTTTTTAAGGTATCCTATAGGCCAGTTTGGCTACAGACTCATACCTGGCAATGCATACATATTTTAGGCAACTGGTTCACAGTTATGCAAGTTAATTAGTACACAAACATGAGCACATGCACATAGTAATATCACATTTCTCCCTGTAGAAACAATCAGACAGCTACAGTCAGAAAGTGAGTTTGACAACCACAAACTTTAATTGGTTTATATTTTGGTGAAAAAAGCAATCACATCTTTTGTTGACATTTGGAATTAGTTACCAAATCTTCATGGCAATCTTGAATACTTTCTCTGTGTGCGAAACAGCAGTCATTCATATACACTGATATTTAATAGCTGCTGGGGAGTTGCCCTTCATTAGTTCTCCAGGGTTGTGCATGAGGTCCACCACATATTTGCATGGCTGGGAATAGCACCCTGGAGGTTTTGCAGCGCTGTCCGTGATCAGAACTTCATTCCAAGCCCGGTTGTAGTCTCCCCGTACCA
This sequence comes from Coilia nasus, assembly GCA_027475355.1. Lineage (NCBI taxonomy): Eukaryota > Metazoa > Chordata > Actinopteri > Clupeiformes > Engraulidae > Coilia > Coilia nasus. The sequence continues at coordinate 29,446,554 of CM050203.1, forward strand.
GACTGCAGCCCAGGCCAATTCTGTCTGCCAGGGCCTGGAACACACACACACACACACACACACACACACACACACACACACACACACACACACACACACACACACACACACACACATACATGAGAAGACAAACACAGATGGAAAACAGTCATGTGGTCTACCTATATAATCACAAACAACAAACAAAATCTATTCATTCATTTGTGATGTTTGTGATGCACTCAAATATTACAGACTTGAGCTACAGGTGTGAGCAAGAGAAACATGCACAAAATCTAGACTTGTCTCTGCAAGAATAGTTTTGTCTGTGTTCAATTTATTTGATTTCACATGAGAGCGGCAAACATTACTTGTAGATCAATAAAGTGCAATGTGCACAAATATCACATCGAGTGCTGTGGAGGAACTACTTACAAGCAGCAGTGAAAAAGTGGTTAAACTACGCATGTCTCTACCAAACATCTCTACATTGTGAACAAACAGTTTTGCAATTTGAAATGGTGAGTAAACAATGTTTACCCTCCACTACGCCCACCATCACAACTGTATATTGAGTGTATAATACTGTACTGAAAATTCAGTATACAATACTGAAAAGTGCAGCACAGTGCCACAAAAAAATGTACAAAGAGCAGGACTGGACGTAACAAGTGCAGCAGAAAAAAAGTGACTAGATAGACATAAAAAATGTCATTTGCAGGGGGAGGGAGGATCTCTGTAGGATGATGTCCTCCACAGTTGACAGCACAGGTGAGACAACACAGCTGCTTTTGGATTCCCTTCACATAGGCCACTAATTTGTAATTCTGTCTCCCAAACGCTGCATGCATCCAATACAGACACATTTTTAACCTCTGCAATTACTGTTAGGTAAAAAGGCAAGCCAGAATAGGAACAGGCTCATTGCAACACACGCGTACACTTATTCTACTCAATCATGTTGAGGCTCTGTTGTGTTTGGTTGCTAAAGGCACTGGTTACCATGGACGGATGGAGGTGCCAAGGGCAGGGCAGGCTGGGTGGCGTACCTTGAAAAGCAGGGCCCTGTGGCAGTAGGTGCCCTTCTTGATCTTGCCCACGGGGATGATGTTGGACTGCTCCTCATGCTTCAGCTCGCTCAGGTGCAGCTCCCATGGAAACTCGTGCAGCCGCTCAGCGCTCACAGGGCCGCCCATGGCACTGCTCACCAGACTGCAGGACATGGGGCAGAAGCAGTGAGAACCGGCAATGACTGATAATAACTCCTTCCTCCCTGTTAAGCCCAATATAACTTTGATTCACTCTTTTGACTGTGAACCTTGACAGAAGACAGAGGCATAGAGGCATCATATGTTTACAATAGAATATAATATAATAGAATTAAATAAAATAGAATAGAGTAGAATAGAATAGAGTAGAATAGAATAGAATGCCTTTTTTTGTCACTATACACAAGTGCAATGACATGAAATTAGATTTACACTGCAATATATCAATCAACTTATTTAAGTACAAACTATAATAATATTAGGAAACTATGTTTTTGGTTATAGAATGGCTATTGCTTGAAATTAATTACAGAAAAAAATAAATTACAGTAAAGACAATGTGGCAAGGAGTTTTACCCTGCAAGCTTATAGTGCAGGCGACAAGTGCCTCTCCACAGAATATGTCGTAAAAGAGACATTTCTGTCTGCTATGCTGTCGCAGAGTTTGTCATATACATCAACAAATCTGAAACGGCGCCAACTTGCATGAATCTTGTTTGTATAGGTTTAAAAAAAGTGTTCAATTTTCATAATGTTTTTTTGTTGCCGGCGCACAACTATGAAAGCCACCAGCGCTGTGATGTCTGTTGAGAGTGTTTTTTTCACTTGTCACTTGGAGTATTAATTGGCCTTTACAATTCACAAAGAGTTGTGGAGCTTCTGCCAGCCCTGCTGTTGCTGGTGGAGTTTGACTTACAGAGCCAGCGCTCTGCACTGCTCCCTCTCCTCCAGGAGGGGCAGTATGGACTGGGTTGCCTCGGTGATCAGGGAACAGAGTGCACAATCCCATGGTAACGACCCCTGCTTTTCTGCCACTATGTGCTCCTGATGCTTGTTGTCATCCGCATCCTTCGCTTTCTCTTTACTGGCAAAGGAAAAGAAAGAAGTTAAAGACAAAAAAGAAAGAAAACAAAAAAGAAAGAAAGAAACGTAAAAAAGAAAAGGACTGCTTTCATTTCTTTGTTTTCATTCTTGCTTTTTTCCTCCATTTTTTTTCCCTATTTTTGTATAATCTGCCATGTCTACTTTGACAGGTCTACGTAAGTATAAAATTTACTTTCATCAACATACCTGTGAGCTCTGTGCAAACATTTTCAAGAATATAAAAAATATTTATGTTCAAATGTTCGGTTAGGAAAAAAATGCAATGGAATGTAGGTGAGGTGAGTACATTACTTGACTATGTGGCCAAAACATTGTAATAAAGCTATTAAAACACACACACCTTTGTGCTCTACTACCAGACCTGTTGCTCTGGCCGGAGGTAGGCCGTGATTCGCTGGGATTATCTAGCTGCTTGTCCCCTGCCAAGTCATGGCCGAACCTTAGAAATTTAAGACAAAAAAATTTCAAAGCATTGCCGCAAATACAGTAAAATACGGTAAAATCAGACGCAACCCGCGTAGGCACAGAACACAAACACCGCCACACTGCGCCGCTCCCATAAACAAGAGGCGAGCGTGACGGCATTCAAGAGCCATTAACCTTTATGCGGACTTGGCCGTGCAACTAAGGGAGGCCACTTACCCGCTATTACCAGCTCAACAGCCATGTAACAAGCATGCCATAAAACATATTCCATTGTCCTCTTGTGCAAACCGCTGTGATCACTCTCATCTTCAAGGGTCATTGAGTGTGATATCACTTGGCGTGGCTTTTTATCAACATGTAAATACCATATGGTTACAATAACAACATTACGTAAGTGACTTTTTAATATGCTGGTGGTATATCAGCAGTGTAAAGGGTTTAATGGTGTGGAAATCGCTGGTGGGTCTGAATACAAAGGGGCCCACTTCTTTTGAGCAGGGGATGTGCTGGAACTGATCCGACTATAGTGTCCCAGTGGAGGAGGATAGTGTCGGGGCTGGGGAGGTGGTTAAGTATGTGTAGGAAAAACAAGACTGCAAACTAACTTCAGCAAACATCAGAAAAAAAACAGGAGTAAACAATCCCTTTATTTAAAAAAATGCCAGCTTAACTGAATTGAATTGAATTGAATTGAAAAGTACCACACAAAAGTTACCTAAAATAACCCTTGTCCTTAACTTACAGGTCCTGTGGTTTTCCATTAACCGCTATGACTGGTCGACGCTGGTTGATGGCCTGCTTAGATAGGTCCTTAAAGTCTGGAACTCTCTGACCTGCTTGCTTCTGCGGTGGAACACGATGGCAAAGACAAAATGTAAGACTTCCCCACTGCCCAAGCAGAGGGGCGACAACACACATCAACCCGATTTGCCCTGTGTTGTGTTTACCTGCCCGGGGTCATAGAAGCCATCGGTTATGATGTCAGTGGCGGAGAGGTGGCCTGTGAGGCTGTACTTTGCCGAGAGGTTGTTGTCCAGAAGCTTCTGCAGGGCGATCTCACTGAATCGGTTCCTGCGGTTGGTCGAGGAGTTGATGTCCTGCAGCACCTCCAGAGCCCTGTGATATTGGAGGGAATGATGCTTTCATCTCAAGCTGATGACACACAGGGCAACATTTTGAGCGACACCTTCAGGCAATGTTACCAATAGATGTTGTCTGGGCACATTCCTACTGATATTAGGCAACATGTTTTTATCAGGAGAGCTTCAGTTATTAGCAGACAACTTTTGGCGATCAGCCCATCTGAAAATTAGGAGTTGTTGCCTGGCAACATTACCCCATGTATCATCACCTTCACAGTTCTTGGTTAGATTTATGGTGTCAGCTTGCAATTAAAAAGCCATTACACTGCAAAGCTCTCCGGGCGCTCTGCTAAGTGCAACAATATGAATGCAGTCCATTTACCGTTTACCATTTAAGAAGGCTATCTGTTTTTAATGTTTCTTTAATAAAAATACATTTTGTGATCAATATAGTGGTAGCATGAAGTTGGTGCATAAAAAGTCTTTTCACCATCAACAGTGGAAAATATAAGAAAACATTCTCTTTAGTGTCCCACATGGGTTTATGTTCTTTGGTTGAGATGCCACCTACTGACTAATTTTGTAATATTATTTCACTACTTGAAATAACATCAAGCTTTTACAAAGTGGTCATGGGTTTTCACTCTTGTTTCGCATAAAAACACCACTGATTTTCATTCAATGCTTAAAACGAATTTAGAAAGCTACTACACAGAGAATTCACAAAATTTGATTCAGTAATGATACATTAAACACACAAATAATTGCAATGACTATACAGGTATTTCTCCACCATTCCTTGTCTTTGACTGTGATCAGCACCTACAGGTTGCACGTAGAGGTTGCTCTCATAACATTCTATTATAATAATCCATATTACTCCGCAGTGAACCTCAGTTAAAACAAACATTACGAAGTAGCAGTAGCAAAGTAGTGAAAACATCGGATGCTGACTTTAACTCATAAACTGAACCTTAATTCAGCAGTTGTATGATTAATAACAATATTAAAATAAATATTAATAAGCATTCCTAAATGTTGTTCGGCTTGGAATGACACCGTGTTGTCTTTGGGGGTTTAGTGTCGTGTGGCCAAAGGAACTGTATGTATTGGTGGAAGAATGATTATTTACTAATACCTGATTTCATTTTTTTTAATTTGTGTGACCTTATTTAATAAAATCTGATCAAACCATAGTTGTAACAGTTTTAGAAAAGCAATAAGCCACTTGAGTCTGTGCGTTTGCATTAGATTTAGGAAAGCTAGAGGGTATACCAGTACTCTGCTTTGCACCCTAGCTGTTCTGTATCTGGCACAAACCCACAGCCTCTTGTGGCTTATTGTTTAAATTGTCAATGTTGTAAAAGATATGACTATCTTGAACACTTCCCAAATTATATGTTGGCATTACTGAACATTATGTCAGGGTAAAATTTCATTAAATACTTAAATGAACACAAAACTGAAAGTACTTTAACACATTGCCTGGCTCACCCCCACTTGCAGAGTTCAGAGGCAGTAGGCTCATCGTTGGCACACACACTGACTGCCCAGCATGCATTGCGCCGTACCTCGGTGTTGTATGAATGAAGAACTTTGACCAGGTGGGGCAGACCCCCGGCATTCCTGAACTGCATACAGACAGAGGCTATTATTAACAAGGTGCAGCTGTGGCAGATAACCTTCACCTCATTTTTTTGTCTGTTATTGTTATTGGTTTCATTCAAAAAAATATATTTTAAAGTTACAGTATACAGAAAATAACTGGATAGCTTTTGCACTCCTTTTGCAATAGTTTACCAATGACTTTATGACCAAAATACCCAGCAGAGTATTAATAATTCTTTCAAAGGAGATATGTGCTAGGACAGTTTCACCCTCTATGTTTACACGTCTACTACACTCGTTACAGCTGTATGTAGCAGGTACAGTAGGTTCTGACCTCAGTTCTGCCGTCTGCATCGCAGGCCAATTCTGCTACTGCCTGAACAACGCTGACTAGCAGGTGTGTATCCTTGGACTGCAGCGGCCTCACCAGGGCCTGCATGGCTCCCTGGGATAGGATGCTGCGCCGCAGGGCCTCCTGGGCGGCCATGTTGGTGAGGACAGACGCTGCGTAAGCAACTTCCTTTGGAGAGCCGTCCTGGACCTGCTGCACCAGCGCCTCATCTCCCTCTGCCTCAAAAACAGCACTGCAGAGACCCAGTAGGTGTGAGGGAGGGAGGGAGAGAGAGAGAGAAAGAGAGAGAGGGAGAGAGAGAGACAGAGACAGAGAGACAGAAACAGAGAGACAGAGACAAAGATCATGAACAAAAGGAGGATTCATAGGTGCATGTACAGTTTCACAAAATGCAAAACGTGGTAAAAACAACCAAATGTGAAGTCTGAATACTTTCAGATGCGGATATTCATTTATTTTTTCAACAACTTGAACTAAAAAAGAAGAACGTTGTTCGCAGACTGTCTGACAATTGTTTAATTTTACAGAGTTACCTTGCAACGCGATCACACAACATCAGTGCAGGTTATTCACCAACCAGGCAGACAGGCAAAGTGATACAGGGCAAGGGCACAAAGAGAGACAAAGAGATAGGAGGAGCAGTGGTGTTTTTTCATTACGTCCCAAATAAGTTGTGCTAAATGATTCAGTCATCTGTCAGTTAAGTGCTCTTTCACATGTCTGGCACAGGAATCATGACATGCTATCTATGCTGTGGTCTTATTTACACAGACAGTAAGGAAGAAGGTCGGCACACTTGAAATGTTTTTTTTTTTGTGGTTTATTTCATGGCACAAAAACAGAATGACTTATTTACACAGATGCAATTGTTTGGGAAATAAAATCAGCACTGCGTGTAAACTTACTAAGCGTTGAGCTGATTGCCACTGGTGAGGCCAGACAGTGCCTGTGCTGCAGACTCCCGCACCTCTGCACTCTCACTCCTCAAGAGCTGCACAATAGGACTGATGCCATCTACAGGAACACACAGAGGCCAAACATCACCAGAGAAAACTGCAGCAGGTCAGCAGGTTACGCTGACCACACCAGCACTTCTTGTCTGTGTCATCACTCTGATGTCTCTCCCTGTCTGCGAAAATGCACAGGCTGCATGACAAGGCTATTTTTGGGGGGCGCATCACACATACCCATATGTCTGAAAGCGTCCTTGCTAGCTGAGTTCTTGCTCAAGACTGCCACCGCCTGGCAGGTTTCAGAACGCACACGGTTGTTGTCCATGGTAAGCAAGGTCATTAGTGACTTCTCCACATCTTGCTCGTGGAGAATTTTCCTGTTCTCATCTGGGGTACAACAAGGCACATAAAGAAAAAATGAATTATGAAATTAAACACGTATCTTTTTCTCCACTTCTTTTTTTTTTTTACATTATTCACCCACTGCTAAGGCCTTTTATGTACTTATTACTTACTACCTGTCATTTCTTTCTCCTTGGGTACTTTCCCTAGATAGCACACTGTTTTTGATGGGTCTATAATTGTTATGTGGTTGTCACATAAGCACACTGGCAGAGGCAGAAATCCCTAGTTAAGGAAGTAAAAGTCCTGCCACATATTTGTTTCAGCCAGTTCACTGAACCAGCGAATTCTAATCATCACAACTTTTCAACCAGGTTGATGAGCTAATTAGTGATAAGAGCACAGGCAGAAGTATTTTTGCTTTCTCAAGCTGGTTTGACTATCTCTGCACATTGGACACTGACACTGAGTCAGCAGGACAAACATACAGATCTGTGCCAGTTTAGAGATGGCCTTCACAGCACTGCTCTGCACTTCAGGCAGGGTGGGTGTCGTCACAAACGTCATCAGGGTCTGCAGACCCCCACTCTCCTGGATGTACTGCATGGCTTCCACATCCTCCAGGCAATTACACAGCAATTGTAAGGCCTCCACGTGTAGATCAGTGTATTCCTATCAGAGGAAATTTGGATTATTGTGCTGGTTCCAATTTCAATAGTCAAAGACTATGATTCAGCACGAATTCTGCATAAACAGCATTACCAACACTGGCACCATATCTAAAAGTCACCATTGCCTAAAAGGAATCAGATAGAAATCAACCTAAAAATAATTCAAAATCAGCCTAAAATAATTCAATTCAATAACTCCTCTCAAAGAAGGCATGTAAGCAACACTCCATTGTTTTTGAGAAATGTCCAACTCCCTTAGGGTTAAACAGTTGAATTTTACGAATTTTGAATCCATTCAGTCGACCCCCAGATCGGGCAGTAACACTTTAGCTATTATCTTAGCATAAATCATTAAATCAGATTAGATCAGTAGCTGGTCCAATCTGATTCTGTATGATTCAGTTGCTGGTCTAATCTGATTCAATGATTTACGCTAAGCTCATAGCTAAAGTGCTACTGTCAGATCTGGACAGCTTACTGCCAGATCCGGAGACCGGATATGGAGTTGGAAAATTATAGCCTGGCTATCCCAACTTGTCAATGCTATGCGAGCATTGGTCTGGCCAAGCTGTGTTGTAAACCCATTTCAAATGCCTCTGTTTGCTACTGGACAAAGCTTCAACCAATCGAACCCCTCTGTCCTCTGACGTATACGCAGCGAAAGAAACTGCTTGATCCAAACAAAAAGTAGTAGTAGCCTGTAGTCATATAGAAATGGCGTTAAATTATTATTGTCGGGCTTGTGAGGTGAACATGAGAGTGGCTGGTGTTGGTCATTCAATATTGATATTCGAAAAACAAATCAGTGCGATCAAAGGCGAAATGACCACAACAACAGCGTTCTCGCAAAGCCCCATCGACCTAGCTACCAGCGGGGCTAACTGATAAATTTAACTTTTACCGAAGCTGGTTGGTAGCATTGCAAAAACGTCCTTTCCCGCAACAAATGCTTCAAGGGCTGCCCTTTGCTCTATTTTCAAAGAGAACTTTCTTTTGAATTCGTCCAAAACAGCAGCTACAGCTGCATTGAAATCTTACGGTTGCTCCACGTTCGCCATGTAGACAGTGACTAAGATAGATTTCCGGTCGCTAAAGTACCGCGTCATTGCCTTTTGAAATGCTCGATTTTCATTGGCCCCCTATCCGAGGGCCGAGCAGAAATGGTTTAGATAGGCAGCCTGGCCAGACTGACTTGCTCGCAAACTGCAAACTGCAAATGCAGCGTCACAAGCAGTATGGGCACACCCAGGCTAGGAAAATTAGCCTAAAAAAAGTGGAGTTTTTCTTTAAAATTAGTATTGATGACAGCTTTAAAGACGACTGAATTAAGCTGAGCTCTACATGAGACATTCCCTTGGTAACTGTCATGCATCATTACTTTGGTTGTGAGGAATTCCAGGATCTTCTCAAGGCCTTGTTCCTCCCTGAAAGCCACGCGGGTCTCCTTGTCGATGGTGATGCTCTGCAGGGTGCGCAGGACGAGCTGCTGGATGATGGGGAACTCGGCACGCAGCTGGCCCAGCAGCGGAGGGATCCCATTTAGCTCATGTACCGCCACACGACTCGGCTGGTCCTGCTCAAACCCAGTGAGCAGATGCATATAAAAGATTTATAGTCCTGGCTACAAGTGTCACTCAGTAAAGTAGAATAGAAGTAGAGTAGAATAGAATAGAATAGAAGTCTTTATTGTGACTATACAAGTACAGTGAGATGTCCGGAGCAGGCCAACTGTTGCACAGAGTAAGAAGCATTAGAAAAAAAACATTTAAATAGAATAATGAATAATGAATATAGAATGGTTCTAAAATGTACAACAATATTTACAGCTAAAAAATACAAAATATATATTTCTGTAAACAGCACAAATGTTGTCGCATACTCCAACTGGATTGCAACTCAAAGTTCATACATGTTGGCACAGAAACCACATGCTGTATTTTATTCATTCTGTTTTTGTTGCTGACGCAGGACTGAAAATCTCCAGTGCCATGACACCTGTCAACAAATTTAGTTTATGGTCAAGTGACACCTTAACTAAAAATTGGCCTAAAGTAACTTTTTATTCACTAAAGAATAAGGCTTCCATCATTAGTTGTCTAAACACACAACAAAATCTAGGACATGAGCTGGTCATCTCCCAATTAACAATTTTACTATTCTAATAGAGATATAATGTTTGCCTAATCTTACCTTAATTGGGGAACTATGTACCAATGTACAAAGATAAAACAGTTTGCAGCAGTGCTCATATTATAGGTCTCAAGTCTCACCTGAACAAGGTTGCAAATGCACTCAACAGAATTCTTCACTACATCTGGGTCCGTGCTCGAGAGGAGTTGGATAAGGGGCTTTAATGCTTCACTGTCGAAGATCTGAACCTTGCAAGCAAAGTTAAGGGCCAAAGATGCCAGACACTGTGTGGCAAACTCATGGATTACCACATCCTCTAATGAATACAAGGAGAAACAAGTAGTACACAACAATATAATAACACCAAACACATCCATAATAACTGGCAACAACACAGGTGCATATCTGATTATGGGTGAGCATACCATCAGGAGATAGCTTTGAAATAATTGAAGGAATGACATCCAATTTTTTCAGCAGTTTCTTGACATCACCTGTGAAAAAATAATATATACTGTTGAAATGTCCAATGAAATGCTGCAACTTCTGTTTAAAAAAAATCATAGGGGATCCGCCTTACCATTGTGGGCCATGATACCAAGGGCCATGAATGCATTCTTTCGCACTGACTTGTCCTCATGAGATATGAGGTGGGAGAGAGGCTCCACTGCTCCAAGGCCCATCAAAGTAACTCTGTTTTCATCGCCTGGAGAATAAAAAATGTTACACATAGGACAATAAGGCATTTTCTTAACAAAATTGGCTCTCTTGTAAGTAACAGATTAATGTTTTACTGAACCAGCGAGGATATGGGAATGTAAAAGTGTGATCACATACCCTTTTCTGCAAATTTTCGAATGCCTTCACAAGCTTTTGCCAAGACCACTTCCTCTGAAGAGTGAAGCATAAGCACTACCGTGTCTGGCTTTTTACTTTCGATGGATAGAGGGTCAAACTGAGGGGTACAATGAAGCGAACTTAAACATGACCAGGTGTCAACCAATAGCCATATGCCATCATTTTTCAAAGAAGGTAGCTGCTACAGAATGTTCGTGCACAAATATTACGTTGGCAACCTTGCACACGATAGGTGAAAGTTCTACACCTATCCTTTTACATGGGTAGACTATTTGTCGCAGGTTTTCAGACAATCAGTTGCTGGTATGATTAGGAGAGAGACGGAGAAAGTTTCGACACTGCAGAAAAGTTAAAAACCTCGAGGACTTGTATTTTACCTCATCTTTAGTAGGTGTCTCTGGCTCCTTTTTCGCCTTCTTCCCCATTTTGGCATGTAAAACGCTGTTATTTACTGGCTAGTTCACGAACTAGCTTGCTATTTCGTAGTAATGGTTACAGGAGCTGTTTGGAGTAGCTGTCACATTGTTGCTAGGTTACGGATTCCATGTTTCCTTTGGTTCCCTGCACGTGACAGAAACAGCCACAATTCAGCCACATATGGCTACATAAAAATGTAGTATACTTTGAGACATGAAGCGAAATTACTATTTATTTGTTCGTTTTTGCGTGTTTGTTTGTTGATGTCACCATTTCATTGTGCCCTTGCTAAATTAAGCCGTCATTATTAGTTAAGCTATGTTTTTTTTAAACAGACATTTGAACAATGGCAATGGACAAATTTGAAAGAAAAGTACACGGGAGACCCTAATGTTCAGGCTATAGTAAAATGATTAAAGTAGGCTAATTGAAATAATGTTGCAGTATGCAATGTGTAATGCTAAATGATAGGCTGCATTTTATTTGATTAATTGTTGCCTCATTCCCTCCACTTGGAGACTTTTTTTTTTTGTTTTGGTGTCCACATGGTGCACATTTTCAACCGCTCAGTGAGAGTTTGCCATCACATCATTTGACTTAGACAAGGAAAAACAAAACTCAGTTTTAACGACCATTGCCCATATCTATTACAAATCATATTGGCTACCCGTTTTAGGAACATTTAATCATTTAAAGGTGACCAAAATAAACCCTGTTCGGTTGTCATGGGCCTGGAGTGGAAATACAGTAGGCCTAATAGGTATTTGTGTGGGTCTTTCTAAAAACGACATCCACTCATCTCTACAGCTTGGTCACGGATCACGAGCATATTGTTTTAGCGCCATCTAGTGATTACATTTACACTTGCAAATATGACACTCCTGGACCAACAGGAGACTTTCTTGTGATGGTTTTCTTCCCTAGTTTAGGCCAGGGAAGTTAGGGACTATCCACAACAACATTGTGCTATATGTCACTGTGTCTAACAGTTGAATACTGAACTGAACTGACACAAGTCATGACTAATAAATACTAGACTTCTGTCAGGTCATTTTTTTGCTTTTTGGTTGCATTGGAACAACACAAAAGGCAAAGACAATAAGTTACATCTAAATAAATATAAAATAGTCACTGCAAAGATTTTCTAGGGGAAGTGGAGCATAGTCTAACAGAAGTGCAGGGGTCTGTGTATTTTTGGCCATGACTACAAACAAAGTAGCTTAACCTTTAGCACTACATGTTTGCCCTTCCCAGAGTGCCCTGGACTGGCTGACAAATTGACACTGTTGTCTTTCACATATACAGGTAAGGCACTGTGTTAACCCGTGCACCAATATTGCTATTTCTTAAATGATGTGGTGTCACACTTTACTGTACTTATAGTGTGTAATAAATATCTTGTCTTTAATTATCATCATGAATAGAAAATAAATAACCCCTGACTGTGAAAACTGATCACTTTTGTGTATGACCCTGGGAAATATAAATTGTTTATGCAGTTGTCACAATACTGGGTTCTGCTGCTCAGATTATTGCAGCTGTACTGTAGTGTAGTATCACAGCTGTTGCCATCCTCTGAGCAATTCCTTAAGTCCAAGACCGTGGTCTAATAAAAGACTCCCTTCCCCTCTGTCATTCCCCTCTGATAGGCTAGACCTATTGACAGGACAGGAAAACATTAGCTAAGGACTGCTCAGAATTGTCCACAGTTAAGGGTCCCGCAACCAGGCTATGTTGTTACCTAATTAATGAGTGCTAACGAGTGTTTGACCCATTTCCCTGTGCGGTAAAATACCTGATACAGTTTTTTTTTTCTTTTTCTTTTTCTTTTTGCATAGACAGTAGATTGTATTAACGGTAGTCTGATGTAGGCTGATGGCCTAACATAGTGAGTCTATGTGATCTATAAACAAACCCTTCTAAAATAAAATAAAAACAAATAAATATACATTTTAAATGTATTTCTAAATATAAATAATTCTAAACCTAAGGACATTTAGAGATGATTTGTTCACCCTGTTAATCTGTTGAGAGTTTTAGAAATAACTTTTAAGACAAGACCATAAATCCCATTGACACATTTTACCCAACCTAGAGAGAGCGTAGGCCTACTCGTTCTAGATGTAACGAGAAACAGATGAAGAATGAATGTGACTACGAGCTAACGCCGCCCCGGCCTCCTCCCACCTCGAGCTGTCAGTCAGTGCAGAGAGCTCAGCCGGAAACGCTGGAGCTGAGCTAACACCAGCACACAGTAATTCTGCACGGCTGGTTTTTTTCTATCGCCTGAAGTACTGTCCTCTACGCAGTATCTCGCCGCGTACAGAAGATTTCAGGAGGGTTGGGTCAGACAGAAGCATTTGTCCAGGCACTACCTCGGGATAGTTCATTCTTGGGTGTCTGGCTTGGCAAATGGGGCTCGATGGCTAGCATGCCACAGGGGGAGCGCCGCAGTGACTGACTTCAGCCGGGCTGGACCATCTGTAGTCTGGGAGTTGGATTGCTAGAAGCGTAGACTCCGAAATTGGACCTGTTAGTCGGAGCACTTAATCGGATTTCATTTACAAGGCTTTTTGTTATTGTCATCTTTGTGTGAGAAGGGCAGAAAAGCATAGTCTGTTTCCTGTCGCTAGCTTTGTGTTAATTGCTAGCTAAGTTACTGAAGGGGTTGGTGTGGCCACAGCTGGGGAGTCGAGGGGAAGGAAGGGGAGTCTGATGATGAGGGAAGTGTTGCACCAGCGAGATAGCGTTTAACTCACCAAGTTGGAGAGAAGATTCTATTCATATTACAAAATTGGATAGTTTTTCTTTTGTGCATTGCCTTGCTTGAGGTTGGTTGCTAGTTACCGTTCTATGCTTAGAGTAGACAGCTATCCGGGGTTACTGGCGGCTCACTAGCTAGCATAAGTTTACAAGCTATGTTAGCCAGCTAAACATTAATGTCAGCGAACTGATAGGCAGTCAGGACTCCCGACAGCTTGATTTGTTACGAGTTTTCACTGTGATTGAGAGTCAGATATTACAGCAAACATGTCAATGGCCACGGCCAGCAGCATTGCTGCTTCTTTCGCGAGCAAAACTAAAAAGAAACATTTTGTGGCCCAAAAAGTGAAGCTGTTTCGTGCCAGCGACCCTTTGCTCAGCGTTGTCATGTGGGGTGTCAACCATTCGGTGAGTACACTTCAGTTTGTGCTTTTAAAACGCAGTCTGTCTTTATCTCTTATTTGAATGATGAACTTATGGTCTATAGATTTTTTCAAAAGGTTTTGGTCTGTGAAAGTCCGCAACAAGTTGGCCTTGCGTTCACAATGCCTTTTTCCTGTAATGAAAAAAGGCAGGTTGCGGTAGCCTACTTAAGGTTTGACAAAAATATGCTTTGCTTAAAATAAACAAATGGCCACAAAGCCAATATTGACGATTCGTTTCAAGTGTCACAGAGAGAGGTCGGTGAAATAACTGTCTCATATAGGTAAATGTTTTGAAATATTTGGGGCCCTTGAACTTCCTGTTTTGTGCAAGAGGAGTAGAGTCTTGTAAGTCTTGTGGTATGGTAAGCTCCCCTTGTGAGCTGTCACGGATGTTCTCCATTATCTCTCAGCAGAGACCTTGTTTTTAATTGTTTGAAATTGTTGTGAACTTAAAAGGCGACTAGTCAAACATGCACTATTAGATGATAAATATACAAAGGGAAGCTTATTGGTGAGCCTGTAGTTTCTTTTTTCACCAAGGGAGCTCTCTGTGTCAAAGCTGCTGGACCACCTGCAGAACATAAGTCACTACTGTGCTTGGCCTGTGGGTGGACTGCAGCAGCAGAGGAGTTGCTCAACATTCTTAGTTGTTTCCCAAAGCAATGGGTTTTCCAAGATGGACGGCACATGTATGACATCTCTTAAGTCTGTTTTAGCAGCTCTTTCCAGCCTATTTTCCAGCCTAATTTTTGACCAGTCATAGCTGTGAAGACGACCAGAGACGGACTGATTGGTTTGTGTGGCATTGCTTGGAACCTATTTTTGCCACTGTTTTAGCAAACCCTCAGTGCATTGGTGTAGTCTAGGGACCTAACTGAGCTGTTTGTCTTGGCAGTGCTCAGGGGTTCCGCTTAAAATCTTTCTGCCGGGGGAGGTCTTGGCTGGAGCTTCACAGTCCAAGAGTAGTGCTTAAGGACTTGCGGCAGACTGTATTCCTCCGTAGCATGGCAGCCAAAGCGCTGTGCATCTTTGGCCACAGTGGCGCTGGAAGAAAGGTTGTCCTCCGGCCCTGGGGTGTCCCACACTCAAGGAATGGACCGAGGGGGAGGCAAAGAATGTCCCACTCCAGAATGCCTCAGAGGCCTGAGAACAGACCCGTCCTTATCTTTGAAGGGGGCCCGTCAATTAAACACATTGACTACCACTTGCTGGAGCCTTGCCACGCCACTGCATTCTTCCAGCTCAGACTCTTAACAGTGGGGACCCATTAATGCCATTCGTGAAAATCTTTGTTTTTTTCCTTCAAGTGGTCAGTGAAATGTGGCCCCGGTCAAAAGGTACAGATTTATGGGAGGCTCCGGTCTCCCCTCCCGTGGGGAACAAAGCCTTGGGGGCGACTGGGGTTTGTGGCGCCTCACTTGGGGCATGCGGCAGTGGCGCATATGAATCATGCACGCAGCTGTTGGCTCCACTGTAAGCTATGGCTGTTAGGTCCAGTGTGCCAGCACTTGACCACTCAAGGCGAGGTCCCTGCTGGCTACATTTGATGAGCCCTGAAAGCAGAATGATTATGGCCTTGTGTTTGTGAGTCATATTAGTGTAATGCAATCTTTTTTTTTGTGGCATTTGTTTTCATCAGGCATCTGTCAATCTGCAAAATGGTATTTGTGTGTTTTTTGAAGCATAACAGAATCAAGTGGTCATTACAGGGAGGATTCTAATGGTACTCTGTCTGAGTAGTTTCCTTATTGCCGTATTGACAAGAGTCAGTCATGTGATTGTTAGCTTTTAACTTCCATTTTCTCTTTCTTTCTTTCTTTCTTTCTTTCTTTCTTTCTTTCTTTCTTTCTTTCTTTCTTTCTTTCTTTCTTTCTTTCTTTCTTTCTTTCACATATGCCTTGGCCTTATCCTTTGAAATTCCCAGACTCTCGCTCTCTGACTCAGAGTTGCTGTGTCTGTTTCAGTGTTACATAAGGAGCCTCTAAAAATAGCCAATAACTCAAAGCTAATGTGTGGCAGTGGGTGAATGCACACACAATAAGAGTATGGCGAGACATATCCTGGCAGCAAGAAGAAGTTGGTTATTCTTCAAGAAGAAGACAAAAAGAAACTGTGGTGTTAGTCTCATAAAACCAGCCAGCTATTGACACCTATAATGTACTGTACATTATATGTAATGTACTGTACTGTATAGGCTAAATACTTGCCTATAACTGTAACACCTGGCTAGATGTTTACTAGGGGTGTTGAAATTAATAATATAATCGATGCATCGTGATGCATCATAATGAATCGTTTCATCTGTTTCTCGATGAATCGATGCATCATAATCGATTATAATGTATTTCCTTGTGAATTATACTGTGCTGTTACTTTTTATTTCATTTTTTTTTTTTAATTTTCCATGAATATTGGCGGCAGTTAAGTTTTATTAAATAAAAGAGGAAGGTAATAACTGACTCCTTGTGTTTGTTGATAAAATCAAAGCCATGTGAAGTAATATAGAAAATTGATGTGAACAATCGTGATGCATCGTGATGCATCGAGATATCGAATCGAATTGAATCGCTAGCTTAATAATCGTAATCGAATCGTAAGATGAGTGAAGGTTCACACCTCTAATGTTTACACTTAACACCATTACATGAGTTATACAAGCATGGTTGTTGCGACTTTATAACAACACTGTGATGTTCTCAACTTTGCTGTTAAATCCGATATTCATCTGTGATCTAGGACGGATATGCACACAGTCACTTCCTCTTTGTTGAGTTTATCAGGCCGCTGCTCGGCATGAGATCTTAGATAGACTTCACATTAAAACCAACCTACTCTAAGGCTCTTTGGTTTGAGCTTGTGTGTTGAAAAGCAGATGCTTTGTGGTTGTTAAACATGTTGGCTGATAAAAGTTCAAGTGAAAGTTCTCAAATCACTCAATCCTCAGACATGACTGATCAAACATTGTCATATTGGACTCTCTCTCTGTGAGCCCACTGTACACATTAGCATGGCTTTGAATGTGATGTTGTATGGCAGTGATGCCCAAACATTATCTGTGTTTACTGTAGCTCATGCAAGGCATGCCACTGATCTTCATGTGGAAAGAAATGGCAGACATATTTACACGTTGGGTTGAAATGATCAACAAAAGAAACAAGCAGCAGAAAAGGGGTCACTTCAGTCTGTCCCATGGGTCAGGGTTGTGAGACGGCTTTTATGTGACATCTGTTCTGATGCCGTTGGGCCAATCCTCCCGGCCTGTCAGGTTGGAAAGAGGTATGGAAAGCAAACTCATAGTTAGACGGTGATGTTATGCTTTTAACACAGGGGTATTCATATCTAAAGCAGCTTGCACTGTTTGTCCATATCTGATTACATTGTTTAAAGGATCCCTGTGAAGGTCACTCACTGTAAATATTGTGCTGCTCGGCTCAGCTGTAGGTCAAGGGCTGGAGCTGCCTCCCAACAATGGAATGAGTCCCTACAGCAGCTCTCTGCTGTATTTTACTCTGCCTTTTTCATTTTCATCTCCAAACAGCACAGTATCTTGTATGTTAGATAAAGAATAGACATGGTTGTAATGTTACAGTCAAAGAACCAAAGATTGGTTTGTTTCAGTGAATGATGAAACACAGTGGTTCACTTTGCTGTACAGATTTTTCCCCCTGCTTTGAAATTTACTATGCATGGGAGGCGTTAGTCGTGTGTAGAAATCCCGCCAGATTGGAGAGGGTTTGCTGAAGGTGCTGGTGCTGGCAGGATGAGCACCTTCTTCTGCTGCGTCTTCCTGTCCTGCGGAGGGCAAGCATGCTCGTTTTGAAGCGGAAAACCTTCGCCCGCTGCCATGGAGACAAACAGGAAGTGGTGATGTGAAACTTGGACTGAGAGACACGACTGAAGAGAGATAAGTGCTGAGTGTGCAACAGTTGCTAAACATGTGCCAGCACATTTGATTTATTTGATACCCTGGCTAGGCAGGCACATACACACACACACTCACTCAGCAGTTAATGTGACCTTTAAAAAAAATCTGTACAGTGACATGAATTTGAGATGGGTTGTCATCATTTTTTTGTCTTAATTGCAATTCAGAAATAAATTCAGAATGGAGTTTGCCCTGACCTGCCTGTGGACTGTCACCCTATACAGTGACCATACAGTGACTATATGACCATCTGATATTCTTCAATGGTTTTATGTTTGTAGCATTTGGCAAGGACCCACCTGCCCTGCTCTTAAAACTGTGGAGAGGCTGAATGAAACCACTTTTGTCCGGAATTGTAATAGGGCTCTGCAGCATTGGCTGGAGCGGGGTCACTTTCTGTGCACTTTTTTTAATTTCCCCCTCCAGCTGTCACGAATATCAGATTAGTAGGACAGTTGTGGATTGACTCTCCAAAATAGTCAAGTCATAGGCCTAGTTCTTGTGGCTTTCTGAAATTGGACATTGGAAATGGTAAAAGCCTATTTTCAGGGGTGATGTGGTAACCTGATGCCTTTAATGGATGTTCTGGCGTATGCAGGCTTTTGCTGAGAAGTACTGTAGTTTAATGTAGGGAGACCAAGATAGAGAAAGGCCTGTGGCTTACTGTGCTGAGTATTTATACCCTGAAGCACACTCTTATAGTAGGCCACCTTAGAAAAGAAAAATGACAGCAACCAGCTAAGCACTTGTTGCAAAACAGCTCGTGAAAGAAACTTCAAGACAGATGCGCACAACAACATGAAGATCAGTCGAAAGACAAGAGCAGCTTGAATGTCTGCTATACCGTTTGATGATAGAAACTGTTTTTCACAGTCATTGAGTGTGACTGAAATTTGGACAACTGCATGTCACCTTAAATGCATGTTAAACAAGTTGCTCCAAGTAGGAAGCCAAACGGGGCCTGAAGTTACAATCTGCATGAAAGATTGTGGATAGTGCTCTGAATATTCAGTCTATATATAAATGTACCATGCTGTTCTTTTATAAAGGAGATAAATAAGTAGCTGTCACTTTTGTTATTAAGACTTACATAAACTAATTTCTCAGCTCTTGCCACTGGGTACAAATGGGGTGAACTTGGTGAGAAAGGGAAATCTAGCAGTAGCTTTCACAGTAAGCTTTTTTTTGTCCATTTCATTTGTTTTTTGATGTTCACTAATATTATTTATTATACGGCTCTTTAGAATGCTGATGAACGTCACATTGACTTTGAATGGATCACTCCAAGGTACAGTTGTCAAAAAGTTTTGTGTAATGACCACTGAAAAAGTATAATGACTGCTGTCAATGGCAACTGCATTGTGCTTCTTTCAGATCAGTCTGCAAGTAGTCCGTTCACTTATTATAACGAAATATCAACAATAAGCTGCAATGAGTTGAGTAGCAGCTGGATACATTGCTGCGCAACAATTATACATTTTATTTCCTCGATGAAGTATTTTTATCAGCAGAGGCCATGAAGCGGCAACAAAATATTTAAAATATAACATTGTTAGAAGTGTCTAATTCTCTATTAATATTTTTCTGGCAAGTAGCTGTATAATAAGCAGGATAATGTTCTGCGAGTTGGTCATTCTCCTGGAATAAGGCCCTTCACAGTGAATCAAAACCACTCCGCTTCACATTGGGGTCCTGCATCACTCTGTCGTGGCTTATTCCACGAGACCTCCTCGCAGAACAGTATCCCAGCAGGACTCCGGGCATGGCTGCGTGCTGTGCCACAGCAGAGCTCACAGGTCCGAGACATGTTACGTTGTGTTGAGCTGCAGGGTCCTGTCCTATCTGTCTGCATCAAGACTTCGATGGCAGACAACAGGCCCGCAACCTCCAGCAAACTCCGTTCCTCATTCTTCACCGAGCCCGCACATGTTGCAGCAGGCGGCTCTTGCGCACTCAGACTCGGCGCCACTCGGTAGATTGTAGTCTTCCTCGGGGGGATGAGAACTGAATAAAATTGCCTAGAGTCTCCTGTGAGCCTGTATCTTCACATTAACAGTAGTGCTCTACACTGAATGCTTTAAACATCAAGGTTTTTAGGAAACACAGAAATAGCGTGTTAGTGTTGCTGCAGATTTGGCAGGCACACAGAGCTTTGCTTCGTTGGAGTGGACTTACTGTTTTCTTAGATAAGGGCCTCCTGCAAAAGTTTTCATTTCCATTTTCACTTTCTCTCTCTCTCTCTCTTTCCCTCCCTTCCCCTTTCTGTCTCTCCTTCCCTCTTGCTCTCTTTCTCTATCTCTTATTTTCTCTCTTTTGTAATAAAAACAGTGTGTGTGGCTGGTTGTAATTTCTATGGTCAGTGATTTACGACTGCTCCATGTCAGCTTGTCAGAGGCTTTAGGCTGCAGAACTATCACATCCATCATGTACCTATTCCCGCGGAACACACTGTAACCTTCATCTTGGATGTCGTAGCCGCCCGACAGGAGAAAAAAAGCTCTTGTTAATAAATCCTATGCTAATAGGTTTGGGGAAAGTTTGGATGACTTAAAATAGAGCGGCTTATATATCGTCTGCCGAAGGGCAACAGACTTGCCATGAGAAAATGGTGATGCTGATGTTTTTTTTCCACTTTTGAAAAAATGGGATACTCCAGAGGTGGTTATAGTGATAAACCTGGTTTAGTTAACCTAGAGGTAGTTGTTGACCTATTAGTAAAAGAGCCCAGGGCTTCATTGTCTTAACTACACAAATGCCAGCAAGCTCTTCTTTTATCAGGTATATGAAAGCCTCTAAATAAATCAGCTGTCACTTAACCACCTTTGTAGTATACCCCCCTGCACATTCTAAGGACTAGCTTTTAATGTTCCTTGCTTTAGGTACACATGAGACAGGATCCCGCCATGTTGTTGCATCAGGTGATAAGTCGCCGAGGTGACTGTGCTGCCAGGCTGGTGCAGTGGCAAAAGTCGATGGCCAGTGCCCCGAGCCAGCATACATCGCTATTGCCCCTAAAACACCCGTGTTGAACTTCCTGGAACTAATCAGTCAGTCAGTCACCTGTATTAAGTGCCAAGTCAAAAACCAAGTGATTTTTCATTTTCCCAGCTTGGGATCAGTAAAGTAAATCTATCTGTCTATTTGGATATGTGGTACTGGATTGCAGCTTCTGAATCCAAGGTGCCCATCTCTTTGTACAGAGTTGATCTCTTGCTTTTGTTGTCCAGATTTCAGTTTGTCAAATGCTTACTAGCTGATTTATAACTCCCATGTCTGGCCTGATGCAGGTAGCAACCTAAGTAAAATGCAAGAATGATAAATTAAACAGGCCGAGCCCTTTTCTCATTCCAGTCCTGTGGGTTGTGTGTAGAGGAGCGTGACGAAGGAAACCCCAAGTGTTTCTGAAAGCCAGGGGCAGCGAGCAGAGAAAAATGAGGCAAATTAGATTTCTCCTGACTGAGGAAATAAGAATTTTGTCTGCTGATAAAACTCCACTTGCGTTGAGTTCCTAGTAGGCCCCCCCTACCACAACCCCCACACTGACTCGCTCACCCAACCCCTCCAGATTCCAGCTGCTTGGGAGGCTGCCAACATACAACATGGGCCTGGAGGAGGTTCTATCCTGGCGGTCCTCTCTTTCCAGAGTAGTGACATGGTGGATTGATGAGTCCTTCGCTTCTCTATTCAACGGCTTTTCTCTCTCTTTTTTTTTTCGACACAAAAAAACTCACCTTGTCCAAACCTCAAGCCATGTGCAAAGCTTTGCCTGGTCAGATGAGTTTCCCTTGTGCATAAACAGTGAAAGTTTCAGCTAAAGGTGTTGCTCTGTGGGTGCCTATGCTGAGAACAAGGAAGTGGTCGCTATATTATCACCACCACACCATCGTTTTCGTGACATCACCGGCCTGGAAAAAACGTTTTATCCGTGAAGTCATGCGATCAGTATTGCTGTGAGCCTACCATCCTTCCCAGCCTGTAGCTACAACACCTTAATCCACGGTATGTTGTCATAGCAAACAAAACTAATAGCACCAAAAAGTTTTATTTATTTAGGAGCTACAACTTTGACGCGTCATTTTTTGTCGTGATTTATATTGGCCTGTTGCAGGCTTTGAAGATGAGTGTAGGCTTTTTTTAAACGGGGCATTTTAGGAAGCGAGAAAACGGTTAGCTTTGTGAGCTGCATCAAGGCGCTGTCTCAGCTGCAGGCTCTTGACTCAGTGTCCCTGTGTCCTTGTCCCCCACTCCATCAAGCAGGGCTTTGTGCTCTGAAGCATCGCTCTGGGGCTGGCACACCAGGGCACCAAGCGCTCTGAAGCTCTCCCCAATCCTGCACCCTGCACAGCGTACAGCACACCCCTGTGTGTGTGTGTGTGTGTGTGTACGTACATGTGGATCTGTATATAAAACAATCGGAAAGAACAAGCAGACCTGCTGGATGTGAATAGTAGCAATAACCAGGGCGTTAATGATATAAATAAACAGCGAAGCGCACCCAGGCGGATTCCTAAGGTCGCCCTGTGCGGGCATTTGAAACGATACTTTCACGCATGTGTTTGTACACATGTGTGTGAAAATGTATGTGTTTGCATTCCCTATCCTATGCATCATGTCATGAAG
The DNA here is from genome assembly GCA_027475355.1 of Coilia nasus. Taxonomy (NCBI): domain Eukaryota; kingdom Metazoa; phylum Chordata; class Actinopteri; order Clupeiformes; family Engraulidae; genus Coilia; species Coilia nasus. The sequence goes on from CM050203.1 coordinate 29,469,258, forward strand.
TCCTATGTTAAATTTCCTGACGTCATTAACGATTTGGCGAGTTTCCTTCCTGTGCTGTGACTGATGGCGTCTGTTGGGTTCTGTTTGTGTCCCTTTGCAGATAAATGAGCTGAGCCACATCCAGATCCCCATCATGCTCATGCCAGACGACTTCAAGGCCTATTCCAAGATCAGAGTGGACAACCACCTGTTCAACAAGTAAGTGCTCAGATTGTCACGGCAATAGCACCAGCATGGCCACTTGCTAAATGGGTAGATTCAGTTGCTGCAGGTCACGGCTAATTCATCTCGCGCCTTAGGACCAGCACTCGTTAAAATATGCATCACCGTCCTGATTGCAAATCCGCTTTGATTGTGGCATGGAATAGAGTTCTTTGAACCATATGTTTGTATGTATGTATTTAAAGCAGTTGTGTGTTCTTCCGCCTTTGGAAGACGGTGATGTTTGTTTTCTGTCTTTGCAGGGAGAACATGCCAAGCCATTTTAAATTCAAGGAGTATTGTCCCCTGGTGTTTCGTAACCTGAGAGAGCGCTTTGGCATCGATGACCAAGATTTCCAGGTAAACAAGCACACGCATGAAACAGGAGCCGGACACACGGGTCGGCGGGCCACGCGCCATATTTGGCTTATGCCAGAAACAGCCTTGTGGTGCTAGAAGTAGAGACATTTTTTCCACATTGGGACATTTTGAAAAATTTTTTTTGATTGTAGACCAGCAATGGGCACCATAGATTCAGAAACTTTGATCTGGTACCATATATTCCAAATCACCTGGTGTTTTTATTTGTACTGGGTTTATGCCAGGGTGACAGGATTCCAGGGACAGGGTGATATTGGTAGAGGTAGTAGTTTTGCAGGAAATCATGATTAATTTGTTTGGGTGTTGACGATGACAAATTTAACACTCTTGTCTGTTGCCGTAATAGAGTCTGTTGTCGTTGTGAGCTCCATTTGTCCACATAATGATGGCATAAGTCCACATCAGTCGTCTTGACAACCTCTTTCTCCCCCGACTCCGCACAGGTAGCTCAGCTGCTAACTACAGCTCTTTATTTCCCTTACTGTTTCCCACATTCATCGATTCTGCCAGCCTTGGACCAAGTGGGACTCGTTGAGCGGGTGGGGGGCAGAAAGTAAAAAAGGGGGGAAAATGCCTCCTTAAGGGAAAAATAATGGTAATCAATGTCAGGATGCTTGAGCCTGGGCTTTTTTTCAAACACCTTCAATAAAAGCTTATGAGAAAAGATTGCCCCTGCAGTCCCAGTGAGAAGTAATAAAGCAGGAGCGTGGGTGCCCGCTTCGCTAACAGTTCCCCTCTCTTCCTCACTACAGCGGCGGGCATCATGCCATTATCCCAACCAGCGTCTGCAATTATCCTCTCACACAGCCTGACGTCCCCAGCACAAGCCCTGTTGTTCTCTTTTTGTCTCTCTCTTTCTGTCTCTCTCTTTGTTTTTTCTCTCTGTCTCTCTCCCTTTCTGTCTTTCTCTCTCTCTTTCTCTTCTGTTCTTCTTCTCTGTCATTTTGGGAGCTCAGTTGCTTGTGTGACCTGGCGTGGAGCTCCTGGGATTCCGTCAACTGTTCATGGACAGAGGATAAAACGGTGTCCTGACCTTGTCTGAAGCCAAACTTCTCTCTCTCGCTCTCTCTCTGTCTTTCTCTCTCTCTCTCTCTGATTCTCTCTGGCTGGGGACCTTGCTCTAGCCAAGGGGGGGACACACAATATCACTGTGAACCCCACTGGCAGAATTGGAATGCAAAACAGAACTAAACACACTCCTCACTATTCTTTTAATTCTCTGCACTTTTGTTTTATCCATTAAATTGAGTTATAAAATAGTGAGATGTTCAAAGGTTGTACTCTCAACAATGGACAATTCATAAACTACGAGAAAATAAGGAACAGTGAGAAAGAACTCGCCTCTTCCCCTCCAGAATAGTGAAGTAGCCCCAAAGCAGTTGCTTATGTACTGTAGGCTCATAAGTCTTTCTAGGCACGTCGAGGTGCTGGGCTTGTGGTGAACTCGCTCAGCTGGGAAAGCTTTGCCAAAGTCCTGTCTCATAACTCTCTCCGGTGCTCATCTGTATTCACACTTCCTACTCTGTGTGTGTGTGTGTGTGTGTGTGTGTGTGTTTGTCTGTGTGTGTTTGTCTGTGTGTGTGTGTATGTGTGTGTCTGTATGTGTGTGTCTGTATGTGTGTGTCTGTGTGTGTGTGTGTGTGTGTGTGTGTGTGTGTGTCTGTATGTGTCTGTGTGCCTCTGTGTGTGTGTGTGTGTGTGTGAGACAGTGGCACTGCTGACCAACCCTGGGCCATGCATCAGCTCTTTAGCACTCAGCCTCAGCTTCTTCTGCTCAGGACCCTTGCGGCACGAGGGAGGGAAAACAGGCGTTTGGCTGCAGTTAGCGCCAGCTGCCTTTTTGCCCTTTTGTTACAGTGGAAAACAATTAAAGGAGAGAGAGAAAGAAAGAAAGAAAGAAAGAGAAGGAGAAAAAGCTAGATAGAAAACTGTGTGTGCATGTGTGTGTGTGTGTGTGTGTGTGGATGTGGATGTGAAACACAGGGATCCAAAAAACACCAGGACCTTGACAGCTGTGTCTGCCACTCAACTTCTCCGGCCATTCAGAGCAAGCCTGTGGTTCTCTCATGTCTGTCTCTGCCTGCTTAGTCTGCTCAGAAACTGGGACAGACACCCATACACACAGGCACAAACACACACTCATACACACACACGTGCATGTGTGCACACAAGCAATATCCCTGGGAGACACCAGACCACAGTCTGTTTTAGGACTGGACACATGGTGCTAGTTTAAATGAGCTGTCAGTTGGAGTGGTCTGTTGAACTACTGTAAAAAAAAAAAAAAAAGACAACATCAGACAAAATTGAATAGTTGTCCCAAGCAGCTGTTCAGTGTTTGTGTGTGTTTTTGGAAACACCAAGTTTTTGGTCATAAAAATTAATGTTTACAAAACATGTTTGTACATTTGTTCTACGAAACCACGTCATACCTCCCACACAGTGGCTGTTCAAAATTATCCTGTCTGACACATATATGCAGTCTACACTTTTTTTGGTAGCTTCTATCTGTCAAACTATAATTTGGTGACATGGTGACACAGACGTGTTGATGTCTCCTCAGAACTCTCTGACGCGCAGCGCACCTCTGACCAGCGACGCCCAGGGCCGCAGTGGCGCGCGCTTTCACACCTCTTACGACAAGAGGTACGTCATCAAGACCATCACCAGCGAGGACGTGGCCGAGATGCACAACATCCTCAAGAAGTACCACCAGGTACAGCCCGCCAGTGCAGACAGACTGCTACCTGAGGTGGACAAACTGGCAAAATGTATTCCCTCTGACTGTGCTCTTAACACAGGTTCTTTTGTTAAAGCAGTACTAAGTAGTATTTTCAACCTTAAAATAATGTTTCCAAAATTGTTTCAGTGGTTTATCAACTTACCCATCAACAGTAACTGGTTGAAAGGCATTTCGGAATTTGCTTTGCCGCCCTCCACGGGCTATAACCGCACTAATTATGACCGCCGCTAGCGAAGCTAGCGATAGCGGTCATTATAGTGTTGCCATGACTTTTTTCCCTTTTTTTTTTTTTTTTCCAGCAATTTTCCGTCAACGGTTTCCGGGACATTGGAAGTCAGGGGGACATGAATCTTCGTAGGCATGTAGCCCTAGAACTTCTTCAGCGAATAGAAGCTTTTGGCCCCCAAGGGCCACCCCCCCGCTGTGCCAGTGTCCGTCAAAGAGGGGGAGACCGGCAAAAGTTTTTGCTGAATAACTCAATGAACGTTTCACCCAACGACATGAAATTTTTGTCATATGTCGGTGTCGCAGAGACGTATCGACCCAGCCCATAAACATTCACTTGAAACATAGCGCCACCTAGTGATATGGGTAAATGCAAAAATTGGGATTTTGAGTTGCCAATATCTTGGACCGAGAAGGAGGAAACTGTGCAAAATACGTCATGCACGATCACCACAAAGACCTCTAACACCACAGCACATGCCATAAAATTTCGTCAATAGGGGGCGCTGTAATTGTACAAAATGTAATTTTGCCTATTATCTAGAGAATGCTAACGTTTACAACAATTTTTTTTTTATCATGAAATCTATTGACCCTCACGAATTGAACGCACTGGTCGACGCCCACTTCCAACGAGAACAATTTCCGTGAAATTTTAACATTGCGAAAACGAATCTGAACAAACTCGTCATAGGCCGTTCATGTGAATCTCACCAAATTTGGTATATGTCATCTACAGACAATGCTGACAAAAAGTTATCAAAGGATTTATCTTAAGATAAACCGTTTCGAAGTTACATGTCAATGAACATTTAACACGTAGCTTAAAATTCTTCAAAAGTCCATATGTTGGCTTTTAATTGCTCAAATTTGGTCAAAGTTGACTTGACATCTCTAAACAACTTTCTTTTCATGTGTACTAAATTTTGTGACATTTCGTCATAGGGGGCGATGTTTATTGGCGAAGCTAGGTGTCAAAAAACTGTTTTTCTTAAATAATTCGTCAACAATTTTGCCCAAGACAACAATTTTGTGTTAGTATGTCGGTGTTACAGAGGTGTATCAGCCCAGCCCATAAACACTCACTTGAAGCATAGCACCACCTAGTGATAAGGGTAAATGCAAAAATTGGGATTTTGAGTTGCTAATATCTTGGACCGAGAAGGTGGGAACTGCACAAAATAGGTCATGCATGATCAGCACAAAGACCTCTAACACCACAGCATGTGCCATACAATTTGGTCAAGAGGGGGTGTTGTAATTGTACAAAATCTCATTTTGCCTATTCCTTTCACAAATCACTCCTACACACTATACAAACACACACAATGTCATTCATTCAAAACCCACATTCATGCCCACTTCCAGAAAATCATTTCCACACAAATTCTCACCTCACAACACTGCTCTACCACACACTCATCATACCAACAGTTCCCACATTTCAATACACTGCGGCCGTCATACCATGTACCGCTATGCGGTACATCTAGTTAAGTTTGGAGAAGCAGGCCTTCTCTCTGTACTTTGAATGAGAGATAATTCTGCTTCCAACCTGTAGTGCAACCGGAGACAAAAACTACTTAGTGTTGCTTTAATTAGCTCATCTATCTGACTGAAGAGTTGTGCTTATTAGGATCAACATTGAATTGGCTGGAAATTATGTGGCAGGACTTTTACTTTCTGAACCTGGGATGCCCACCTCTGACTACTACTGATATTGGTTTTTAAATACATAAACTTCGCAAGGAGCTCACAGGGATGATTGACAGCTCAGTTAACTCGCCTGTCGTCAAATTATCCCTCCTCCTTCCCCTTCCCACTCTCATATCCTTATAGACATAGGGAATGCAAGTGGACATCACTCTTCAGCTATCTCTGCTTAAGGAATTCTGGGACCAAGGCCAGCTACCAAGGCAAACATTTTGTTTAGACAGCAAGCACACCTTGGTGTAATTTCTCAACTGAATTTTTGTGTATTAAAATTAGATAAAAGATGCTTCAGGGTAATTCCATGCCAACTCAACCAGTGTTTTCATAGGCATCATGTCAGATTTTGCTCAGAATTGCACGAAATATACCTCTATGGGAACATTGAAAAATCCACAAGTTTCATATAAAGTATCAAGCGATTTAGATTTTATGGCACTTTAAACTTTAAGGGCCACGGCCCTATTTCACTCACTGATCGCAACATTCATTTTTAGTGCTTTTTGGAGGCCCAGAACATTTCTATAGAAGATATAGGTCTGAAAATTGGTACTTTGATCTGAAACGTGGCGATTTTTCATTGGTCCCATAGAGGTATATTTCGTGCAATTTTGAGAAAAACTTGAGATTGTGCCCATGGAACTTTTATCAATATTGGTTGAGTTGGCATGGATTGACCCTTGAGGCCCTTATTCCAGTGCGCTTAGCTTAGCTTGGCTCTGAGAATCTCAAGGCTAGGTTAACATTTGGAACCCTAGATGAAGTATTTTTGATCGTTGTGTTTCAAATCAACAGTTTGTTTTGTCACCTAAATTCAAACTGTATGACCCTGCTATTTCCTTCAGATCATCGGTGATTGTTGTTCACATGATAAAGTATAGTATGAAAGTAACTAAACATCAGGAGAATGCATGGAACATGATTTCTAATCTTGCCTTCCTCCCAATAAATCTGGACATGTGGTGGTCAACTAACTCACTAAGTTAAGCACAATGCTAGACAACACTAAGCCCATGCCTTGAAATCCCAAGAGCACTAGACCTGATTTACTGTTTGCTTGCTTTGTGCTCTGAGCTGCAGCTGATTGAAACATCTGCTTCAAAATGAAACCCAAGACACAACCCAGCTGGCCAGCCCTCCCCCTTATCCCCTTCATGAGGAGGGTAGTCTGGCCTTGCCTGGACTCGATTGCTGCCTACCACAGTGAAAAGCCTGCAATCACCTCTCATGGTGGTTTCTGTTACCGTCAACCAACCACAACGTATCTGGTGGTCCACTAATGACTCAGAAGTACAATATGCATTTCCATGAGTAGGTGTTTGGGTTCTGAGGGTGATGACGGAGTAGGTCTGCCCACTGTGTATGCTCCAGCTTCATTAAATAGACTAAACAGAACAAGACAACTTTTCGACCACAGGGTTTTTATCAGGCAGTTAAGCACATTAGAGGCAGCCCTACATCACCATGATCACACCTGCTTGGGCTCTGAGGGTGAGCAATATTTTTTAACTTCTCTCTCCCAATTCACAGTTCATCGTGGAGTGTCATGGCAGCACACTCCTACCTCAGTTCCTGGGGATGTACCGGCTCACAGTCGACGGCGACGAGACCTACATGATCGTGACGCGCAATGTCTTTAGCCACAGGCTGTCTGTCTACAAGAAGTACGACCTGAAGGTGAGCCACAGAACGTTCTGGAAGCGGGCCCCCTTCCCTTCTTCTTTTCAACGTTAACTGCAGTCCATTAACACCCGATAACTGACGAACATGTAATGGAAGCCAGTGTCACCTTTTAAAAGCTTTCTTTTGTTTCACAGGGTTCCACCGTTGCCAGGGAGGCGAGTGACAAGGAGAAGGTAACTGTAATTCTAACCCACACCCTAACGCCGACACTCGCGAAAATGCTTTTTAGTACGCTGATGTCATATGCGGTCTAACCGGTCACTGCTGGTCTTAGAATGTCTCACAAATGGATGTGTGGTGAATCCAGAGAGGCCAAGACGGAAGTTGTAGTACTACATAAATCACTGCTTTGAACAAAGTTGCCAGTAGATTTTTTCATACACTCTCACATGAGAAGCCCTGGGGAAATGGTTTCCAAAACTTTTTCATGTGGTTCATTCAACTATTGAGTGTCTTTTCAACAGCTTTTCTTAGTTTTTGTTTTTTAATAATGTTTTTTTACTTACTAAATAATTTTAGTCTTTGTTGTCAGTCTAGTGTGACACCATCTTTACACATTACCGTAGTCCTTAAATATTCCAGGTAGCATTTACATTTACTAGGTTATATAATGCATTAAGAGGTTTTTAGCACTTTCTGGCTATATTTTAGGTATGATTTGGAATAAAAACTAATCATTCCAGAGCATGTTTTTTTACCAAAAAGCCATTTTTTTTCTTTAAATGTACCTTCAGCTTTGTTTCAGTTGCCTGGTTTATTGTTGCAAGCAATACACATACATGTAAGAACACTCAAAAGCAAAGACTGAAGAAAACCTCTGAGCTAGTGAGCAGTGTCATTGGACCCTATTCAAACCTAAATTTGCACACAGTTCATGAGAACAGTACCCTGTCATGTTTTGCTGCATGAATGCTGACAGATGTGTGTGGGCTAAAAAGGGAGAGTTTAGCATGCAAGGCAATATCCACACACTGTCCACAAAGAACTTTGAATGCCATAATAAGATGTAGCCTTAGTGGAATAGTAGTCCAAGCCGAATAGATACACATAGCTCCAGTGCTCTGGTAACTGACACTTTTTCACCGCCACATAACTGGAAACTGTTACATGTGGCGACGTAAGCAAATACTAAGGAAACCGTAGGTGGCATTTATGTTAATAGTAGGTAAACAGACTGTGCTCAGTGAACAGAGAGAGCACGTCTCTGAGTTAAATTAAGCGCATTATACAAATACAATACATAGGCCTATATCCATATTAAAAGACTTAATTATCACCAATCAGATGTCATGAGGTGGTGTATCAAGTGTTGTTTCAAATTACCGGCAAGTATTTTTTTACTGCCACAATATTCTACGATTTTCTTTAGTTCTGTAACTGTAAAGGGTCTATAGATTATCTTCCCCTTTCTCTTTCAATTTGACAGGCTGTGAATGACCCTGAGTGACTCATATTAGCTAGTTCTCAAACATTCAGTGTATTCACCTGAACAGTGGATTCAGGCAGCAATGATTTGCACTTTATCTTGCAGATGTATGCATGTAATGTAAACGACATATGTGTTGAGATGCGAGTGAGGTCGTCTGGCCTAGGAGAGCCAGCTGTTTCATCCAGTCTTCATATACACAATATACACTGGGTTGCAAAATATACACCGGCACCGACCATAATGCATTATGGGCATTTTACAATACCCACACAGACTTTCCCTGGCAAGTGTATAGCCTGTCTCAGGAGAGGCATTTGCGATGGAAGTGCCCCTGTAGAAGAGGCATGCGCCATGGCTTGTTGAGCAGGGGGCCTAATATTTCCACATTGGGTGTGTGTGTGGATGTGAGTGTGTGTGAGAGAGAGAGTAAAGTGGAAAAGTGCACTGAAAGACCCCAGCAGTCTTAATTTAGCTTTTCATTAACTCTGTGACATAAATGGTAAAGATTCCAAAAGATTGAGCTGAGAGAGTGGTCTAAGGTCGTGCCGTGCTAACATAGTGGCAATGGTTTTCCCGAGCAATACAAAATACAAAGGACCCTGCACTTACGTAGTAAATTGCTCGTCTATTGTTTGGCGATCCAAAAGAGGAAAAAAACAATACTGATAATGTCCCGATTGACACTTCCTCATCTTAGCTTACTGTAATTGTCACAGCTTGCACAAAAAAAACAATGCAAAAAAGGCAGTTCATACATTTGTGTTTTATATTGTATTTCCTACAAATGCATGCAAAGTGATTTGTAGTAGAAATTTTGCGGTTAAAACAGAAACTGCAGGTCGTCATGCACCCTGTGTCACCTGTTTCTCTCTAATACAAGCACATTATAAATCATGCATAATCATGTCTTATACACATGTTAAAACATATTGTCAGTGTTAAAGCTCTGTTGTGAGAGAGGCTGAACTTCTCATTCAGTCCACCTGCCCCCAGCTGCTCCCCCTGAGAGGCTCAGATGAGCTCCATGCTCAGCTCTGTGACCAGTCAAAGGTGCCATGAGGTGAATGGGCTCCAGTATTAATCCCTTTCTGCCTGCCACACATGAGTGCCCCCTAATCTATCTGCCCTTCCCCTCAGAGCAAGGGCACAGCCCCCCATGGAAACTCGCCCCTTCCACAAAACAGCACCAGGGCCGAGGAGATCAAAGTGTAGCGTGTCGCTCTTGCTCTCTCTGTCTCTTGCTCTGTCTCTCTCTCTCTTGCTCTCCCTGTCTCTTGCTCTCTCTCTCTCTCACTCTCTCCCTCTTTCTCTCTCTCTCACACACACACAAACAGCCTCACAGCAGCTCTCGAGCTCTCTTCTGTGCTCTCCTCAGTTTATCACATTAATGTGACCTCATGCACATACAAGAGGGTGCATCTTATTATATATATATATATATATATATATATATATATATATATATATATATATATATATATATATATATATATATATATATATATATATATATATATATATATATAATATCAATTGACCACAGTCCCACAGAGCATGTAAAATGAAATTAGTGTAGTAGAATGCTTTCAAGCAATTCCTCTTTCACTGTGCACTCAACGGTGTTCCGTGTATTGTAACATTGAGAGTTGTGGTTGTGCAGCATGCCTGTTAGAGGTGCTTTCTTGTGTATTAGTATTTAATGCTCATTACGCAGGCTGACACGTGTGCATCCACTGTCATTAATCTCCCAGCAGCTTTTTGGGCAAAATAATAAACTGGAGCTCCACATGTAATTGATTTGGTTTGCAATGTAAAGACTGATTTACATTCACTGTGTGTGCACACACGCACATGCAGTCTCCATCTAATTTCTTTCTCTTTGTGCCAGCTACTGAGTCAACTGGATGTACTTGCTTTCAAACCTAAATTCATCTACTCCCCAGCACCTATTATCACAATAAGTCTGCTTCACATTGTGTTTTTGACAATGCATTTCACTTGGGTTTATTTCCCCTCTCCAAGAGCTTGTTCCACATTGTTTCAGATCTGTTGACATTACTGTATCTATTTTTGACTTCTTTTCCTACCCCTTTTAGACTGCACCAGCTGTCTGTCTGTTGTTCAGTGTCAAAGTCAGGGAGACATTTGCTTCTCCATGGGGATGAAATAGCACCTCTTCTTGCCTCACACACTGTGGTCCACCTAACACACACATGCTGCGTAGATGTCAGAACTCTACATCACAGATTGCAGATTGGCCTTTGTTCTTAGGAAGACGTGTCATGGCTTTAAATACTCCTCCCTGGATGTTCTCATGATGGGCACAAAGCTTAAGAGGAGAAAAGGTCTTCAATAAATAACAAGAGCTCGAAATCTGTTGGGCAGAGATGTCTGCTGTTTTTTTTTTCAACATTCACGTTTGCAAGATGCTAGAGGTGTAATTCAACAAATGTTACTAAGTATAAACTGTCACAAGTTGTAAAACCAAAGTATATGACAGACCAGATTGACAATAGCACTATTAATAGTGCTTGAAGGAATGTTTGTCTTGCTGTAAACACCTACTTTATATGTGTGGAATAGCGTATTTATTTTTAGTGTGGCGATATAGCCTAGACTAACCCCTGAGCTTACTCAACTGACCCTCCCGGAACGGTTTTGTCTCGTCTGCTTCCTGATCTCCTTAGGCAACAGTCCCACAAAAATTGCAAATCGCATACACCTCTAAGCTGAACACAGTAAACAATATTAGGCTTTGTTGCATCTTGTAATATCTGGGAAAAAACACATTAGATTGGATGTTCCTTGGCTAATGTGATGAGAGCCCCTTGTCTGTTTTCAGATCTTGGGGGAAATATTTTAACTACCCGAGAACAAGTGCCTGGTTTAGTGGTACTACTTGTATGTGCTTCTCATAGCTCTCCTAATGGTCTCCTGATTGTTGTACCTCAGTAGAAGGTTTCTTTGACCAAGAATGTGTACCAAAAAGTCAGTGTGTAGTGTAGTTGTTTTCTTCCTGAGCTCTTGTGATATCTCAGAGACGAGCTCACCTCAGTAAGTCTAGATGAGAAGGTGATTAGCGGCACGGCCTATTGTGAGATTGCTGCTGGGGTGGGGTGGGGAGAGAGAGGTCTTCAGCACTTTCAATGACCTAGATCCAGCATTGATTTCTCACTTCCTCCCTGGCTCTGCTTGTGTTTAAAAGCAAAAAGGGCCCTTTTGTGGAAGGATTGTAGCAGTGCAGTTTAATTAACTTTTGATTTTTTTTCTTTTCTCCAAAAGAAGTTGCTTTAGCCTGACATCCCTCTAAAACAGCCATGCTTTCTGTTTATACTCTGCCTTCATCCTTGGTGCAAGGAACCGAAAGAGATAAGCTTTTTGATGGATTATTGCAAAGAAAAAGAAAATATTTTGGCAGCATCTTGTGGACAAGTCCTTCCTTCACTAATCATCCTTCACTGTGTCGGCTACCCTATCCATATTTGTCCAGTTCAGTGCAATGTACCTGACTGAGCCAGCTAAGCTCTACAGTTCAGCCTCAGTTTTCCAGCCTGTGTTGTGTGTTGTTAAGAACTTGCATCCCTAAAACCTTGCATGTGTTTGTATCTTTAGCAAGTGCATTGGAGGAGTTGACATGGTGCTAGTAAAAGCATATCTAAATGCCTGAGTTTACGGACAGACATGATTGGGACATGTTGGGCAGGGCCGGGTCACCCTCAGCTCTGTATGAGTCAGTCTGTGAGGGTGTGTCTTTATGTGGCAGTTATTTCTGGTGACACGGGCAAATTTGTGTGTGCGTGTGTGTGCTTGCGTGTGGCAGGCTGTGCATGCAATGAGTTGCCGTGTTAGATCTATAGCAGGTGTCATCCTCACCATCATTACATCCTTGATTTGTCCACCGTATTTAGCACTTCCTTCCTGCTATCTTCGTTTGCATCCTCCTGCATGTCCACCTCCCCCCATAGCAGCAGGCTTGTCTCTGATGGCGCACTAGCACTGTCAGTGGTGACCAGAGGTACTGCATGCATGCAGAGGAGTACGCTACTCTGCTGGTGGGCCTGCTTTAATTATAGAGTTGCATGTGTCGCTTATCAGGGCCCGAGGCCACAGCAGTTCCTATATTTGTCCTCATTTGACTTTGTTCAGGTTCCTACTCACTTCCTCTAAAAAACATGCCTTGCTGTAGCTTAGCAGTTCTTTTTTTGCAGCAGTCCCTTCACACCATGTGACTATCTTTGGTTTTCCCTTCTGTTTATCTTCAGGCTAAGGAGCTTCCCACGTACAAAGACAATGACTTCATCAACGATAGACAAAAGATCTACATTGATGAAGACAACAAGAAGATGTTTCTGGAAAAGTTGAGGAAAGACGTTGAGGTGAATAAGTATTTACTTATTTATAGTTTAAGTGTTTGTGTGTGTGCTCGTGTACGCATGTGTGCTGTTTTTATATGGTAGTCAGATTAGTGAATTAGTGAAAATACACAGGTTTTTGGCAAATTTTCAAATCTTTCAGTCATTTCACTTTGTTGGACCTCCAGTCCTAGTCATTTAGTCTATTTGTCCAGTTAGATGTTTTGGTACACCAGAGCATAGCTGGGACCTATAAGTGGAAACACCATGTAGTCAGCAACTAAACTTAACTAAACATGCCATGAAAATGGAATCAACAAAGTAAACTCCCCCTTACAAATTTGTATTTGCTCATTTGAATAACAAATGTGTATGGATAGTGTAATGGAAGCCAGCTAGTAGCTGTGTGGTAAGTATGTTGGTAAACCACCCCAAGCTACAGACATGGATAATAACCGGGTTTCAGCTCACTTGGTAGCGCGTCTCTCTCACACAGATCTGGGTTCGAGTTCGGTGTAGTGTACGGCCGAATTGTGCAGTAAAATCACAGGCTACAACTGCACCATGTTGTGTTATTTGTCTACCCTGTTGTTTACTATTTTTGTATCTTTGTTTTTTTTGTGCTGTTGGTTATGTAAGGGACAATGTTCTGCGAGGCGGTCATTCTCTTGGAATAAGACCTGACAGAGTGATGCAGGACCCCAACACTCTGAAGGGGCTTATTCCACAACAATTACCACCTCGCTGAACATTATCCTGCTTATTATACAGCTACTTGCCAAAAAAATACAATAATGTAATATTTTCAATATATTGTTGCCACTTCAAGGGCTCCGCTGCTAAAAATAGTTAATGGAGAAAAAAGAATGTTTAAGTGTTGTGTATCAACGTGTCCACCTGCTAAATAACTTGTTGCAGCTTATATTGTTAATATTCTGTTACGATAAGTGAACAGACTAGTTGCAGAGTGATATGAAAAAAGCACAAAACTCGCTGAAATTGACAGTGGCCATTATACTTTTTCAGCTGTGATTATACAAAAATATTTGACCTGCGAACATTGGAGTGGCCCATTCAAAGTTAATGGGACGTTCATCAGCATTCTAAAGAGCCATATAATAAGTGTTTTTAAATACCTGGCTGCACCTTATTTAGTTGGTTGATACATTTTACTTCACTTGTCTTGCCTTGACTAAGTCAACCTGCCTTGGCGTTATTGTGTGTGTGTGTGTGTGTGTGTGTGTGTGTAGTTTCTGGCCCAGCTGAAGCTGATGGACTACAGCCTGCTGGTGGGCATCCACGATGTGGAGCGTGCAGAGCAGGAGGAGGTGGAGAGCGAGGACAACGAGGGCGACGAGGAGGGCGAGAGCGACGGGGGCGTGGGCACCCCCCCTGACAGCCCCAGCAACACGCTGGACAGCAGCAGCAAGCCTCTCTCGCCTGGCGAGTTTGATCCCACCATCGATGTCTACGCCATCAAGAGCCATGACAGTGAGTGGACACACACAAACATTCTGTCTCACTCTTTTTGTCTCTCTTTATCTCTCACTGTTACTCTCACACCGCTTTATTTTTTGTATTTCTGGGGTGGTTAGATATCTTAAATTTAGGTGATCAAGAGTTTGGATAATCTCCCCTTTGTAATGACTTAAAGACGTGGTACAATAAATGGTGGCACCTCTAACGTTCACACATTCACACTGCACGATAAGGCTGATTTTTTTTTGAGAACATGCAAAATCTGCCAGCTAGCAATAAAGCCCCGAATCAGAGACACATAGGCCAATTAATTGCTGGGTGGGAACCAAAGTTGGAGATCTCAGGCTCAGAAAGTAAAGGTCCTGCCACATGCCTGTTCCAGACAGTTCACTGTTCACTAAGCTGATCTAAAAATGGCACAGCTTTTCAGCCAGGTAGATGAGCCATTTGGTGACATTTCCCAGGTTAAGAGCAGATGAGCAAGAAATACATGACAGGACTTTTACTTTCTGAAATTTGTTTGATTGGTAATAATTGGTTTAATTTGCATTGAGTCGTTTTCATTATCAAGGAAAACAAAACATTAGAACAGGCAATTGTCTAATACAACAAAGCAATGAGTGAAATAAGGAAAGGAGGGAGCACACTACACGCACACACACACACATTCCACACACATTTTGAGACCTCTTTTAAGGTAATGTATTAAAAAGCCCTTTGCTCCCCAACAGCTGCCCCAAGGAAAGAGGTGTACTTCATGGCTGTTATCGACATTCTGACTCATTACGATGCCAAGAAGAAAGCGGCCCATGCTGCCAAGACGGTTAAACATGGAGTAAGTATCTGCCCTGATTTATCCTTGTTTTTGGTCGTGCAGATGCAGCAAAATGTAAATTTTAATCATTTAGTCATGCTCACAAGGTATGTTTTCCATAAATTTGAAAATTGCATATGTCAAGTTGCACCATAAGAATATTTTTCCATAAACATAATCAAATATTATTATATTATTATTATAAAATAATACATATGGGTAGTTTTAAAAGGTGAATGTAACAGATTATTTTTACCAGGGTTAGGGTAAAGTGCCTACATAATTTTTTTCACTGGTTTAATGGCCATAAATACTGCACCACACGACTTCATTCAAGCAGGCAGCATTTTCATGTTGGCAGAGACATTCTGTAATTTTGTGTGCTTGCCTAAATGAAGTTTATAAGCTTGTGTACTCGCCTAAATTAAACTCTCGTTATTTAGCTGTTGTAACATGGAGACTAGTCCTAGGACATACCATGGCTTATTCAGATGCTTATACATTTTTATATCTGACAAACTGATTTGAAAATAACTGGGACACTTTTCTGATGGCATAAAATGTGCCTGTACAAGTGTGGTGCGCATGTTGTAATGTGTGTGAAGATCGAGTGCATGTTTGTGTGTGTGTGTAGAAGTGTGGTGTCCATGTTTTCATGTGTGTGCATGGAAGTGTGTACAGTGAAGCCAAAGGTGATTTCTACACTCGAATTAAATTGTCCTTTTTGTGAGGGAGGACTGGCAGTTACAGAATTGGCAGTGTGCATGGCGTCATTATCTTTTTAGAACCTGTAGTGGCACCCAAGCACATATTTATTAAAGTTTAAAAACAGATTTTTTTTTATTCCGTCTCTTAATATACAGAATTTCATTTCCACTTTAGACAACTTGTCAGAACAGAAACCTTTTTTTTTTTTTTGACTAAAAGTGTGTGTGTGACCAGAAATGTTGTGCGCACATTAAAGGACACCTAAGCCAATAAAGGACCACAGGTTCGAACAGCTCTCAAACCACCCTCCCGTTTTTCCACAGGCAGGAGCAGAGATCTCCACGGTGAACCCGGAGCAATACTCCAAAAGGTTCTACGACTTCATCACCACCATCCTGCCCTAGTCGGGGCTGCTCGGCATGAAGCCCTCCCCCTAGGGGTACCGGGAAGGGGGGTGGGTGGGTGGGTGGGGGGGTTGGGTGCGTGGGGGGCATCGGGTGGTGTAGGTTGTGGAGGAACGACACACACCAGAGGCAGAGAAGGGGTGGGGCGGCCCCCTGCCTCCTACCTCCCTCCCCCCTCTCCACCCCTCACGCTCTGCAGCTCAGCCACATGGAGCTCCTCTCTGCAGCTACGACCACCATTCGTTTACATTTTACTGTTAGTTTTTCTTTTTGTTTTCCTTAATTTTGTTGTTGGTTTTTATGGGACCATGAACAGGACAAAGGAGAACTTGCATTCAAGTTAGGACAGTTTTTGAGAGGGGGAAAATTGTGGCTTTTTATGGCTTTGTAATGCATGTCTGTAACTGTGCTGTTTTAATGTGTTCTCTTTTTGTTGTTGTTATTGTTGTGGTTGCTGTTGTTAATTTGCCTGCCTTGTCGAAGGTTCAGGGAAGGGAGACGGACAGCGTATTTAATACAAAATGCTAAATAAATATATATAAAAAAAAAACAAAATCCACTCAGGAGTGGACAAGAAGTGCTCTGCCCTTAGCAGGAAACACCACCACCCCCTTACCCACCACCCCCTTTGTCTGGCTGTGTGTTCTGCGCTGCTCCTGCTGTGTGATCCAAAAGACCCGGTCTTCCATTTAGCACCCGCCTCTCCTGCTTCGGCTGCACGAGCGAGCCAGCCAGCCCACCGTGGGCAGCACACCCAGCCAGCACACCCTGCTCCTGCTCCTGCTCCTGCTCCCCCAGCGCTGGCCTTGTGTGCTCCGGTGTGGGGCGCAGCACCCAGAGACTACCCACCAGACACCTCCTGTCCACTCTGATGTCCACACTTGCCCCAGGCTGGAGGAATGTGGCCCCTGCACGTCCTCACACTCCAGGGCTGGGACCTCCCAGGGAAGGGGGGGTGGTGGGGGAGTTGGGATTTTGGGGAGACAAAAATGAGGCCTTCACTGGACAATGTCTTATTTGAATGCACAGCTTGCAGATGCAGCTTGCGTTTATCTTCTAGTGTTTGGGGGAGGGGGTGGGGGTATTGAAGGGAAGTGATAGAGTGGGAGGAGGCATCTAATCACTGCACAATCAGCATCCTTGAGTCTGTTACATGAGAGATTGACCTACACATGTCATCTGCACCTTAAAACAAAATTGTTGCACTTTTTCCCCCCCATTCCTTTTTTTAATATAAATTAAAGAAATGGTTGTTTATTGTTACCTGTTGCAACAATGCCGCTATTGAATGCAGGCCACCATTGGTTGTTCCCCCGAAAAGGAGTTAAAATCTGTGTAGGTGAAAGGATAACCATACTTTACCTCTGTCATATTAAAAGTTCACACAACCTAGTGTGACTTGTCAGTGTTTTAAGGTGGGGTATGGGAAGGGCTTTTTTTTGGGGGGGTGGACTCTGCCCTGTGTGTTTTTTTTTATTTGCCAATTGATTACCTTTTGTCCGTGCATTTGTGTTTTAAGCCTTTTTTGTATTTTTTTCATTGAATGTTTGTGTAATGATATTGTCATTTTGTCCCATTTTGAATGTCTCAGATTGGCAGTTTTCCACAATTGACAAGAAATTGAATATTTTTTATATTTTGCACATGATGAAGAGAACCAAATGATATTCATTTTTTTATCCCACGCACTTGGCTTCATACTTACAAGGGAAATGAGTTCATGTGTGATAGAGAGATTGAACCAGGTAATGTGCATTAAAAAAAAAAACTCCTCACATCTTGTCCATGTGGAAAGCCTCAAGTGTTGGGTTAGGTTAGAGTTACAGATTATATGCACATATATTTTTTCATTGCTTTTTATTCAAAAAAACAAAACAAAAAAACAAAAACAAAATGCTATTGTGACTATTTAAAAAAAGAAAGTGCTGCAGTGTTGAGTTAAAGTGGTCTCATAAATGAAGATTGTTTCTAAAAATGTACAATGCTTAAGAACTGTAAAAGTGCATGTTGCATAAGGCTTATATTTTCTGCATTATATGTGGTTTGGTTTTACATTGTAATACTGTTTTTTTTTCTCCCCATAATATAATTTTTTGAAAAGGTCCAAAACTGCTTTATACTGTTTTCAGTGTACACACTGTGCAAAAAGTGTGCCTTTTACTCCGAATTATTTAATTTTGTATTTTGTAATATTTTTCTTTCTAATGTCAAATATTATTTTCTAATATGAAGTTGGCATGAATATTATCCAGTTTTCTTTTACCTTTTTCTGTGGATGTATTTGATGTGTGACATAATTTCATCATCCCCCTCCGGCTCTATAAACGCCTGACGGCCGTGTGCCGTCATGGACCGAAAGCGTAACCACTTTGATTAGGTGTGTAACTTGGTGTGCGTAGAGTACATTTTTATCTGCCACTGTAAACACGTTGCCCCCCCCTTTAAGAATGAAAAATATACAGCTTTTTAAACGGACCACTTATCCTTTCTTGGTCTTGGGATTATTCGCAGGTTTTGCAAGAGATGAGTAAATGTCACATTAGTGACTAAACGCTTTGTGTTTTTATGTCCTTTGCCCAACGAGCAGTTCTGCAAAAACAGAGGAAATAGAAAAATGTCCCACTCAGTATGGTTGGTGTAGCCTAGATGCGCTGTTGCAAACCGAGTGAAATGTATTTCAGTGTAAAGATGATTGTGGATGGCCGTTATTGTTCCGAAACATCAGGCCTGTAGGCTGTACTCTCTTTTTGGATCTGTGTACGGTGAAATCACGAGCTTATAACTGAACCGTGTACTTTCACCATCCAGACTACCTTTTCATGATGTAAGAAGGCAGTAGCTTATGTTTTCTCAGACTGGTTTGAACTCTGGTGGAAAATAGCGTGATAACGCCAATGTCTCTTTCTAGTTTGTTTCAATCTAAATACTGTCGGAAAGGGCAATTGCGATGACCACGCGGCCGATTGCCTACCTGCCTTCCCGCGCGCGTCCCGACTCAAGTTCTAATGAGTCCAGCTGCCTATGTGGTAGCTTTCATGTAAACAGAATTTATACACCCCATTCCACATGCCATGCTCAATAAAGCACTTTGTCTGCAATACTTGCTTTCCCAGACTTATTGTCAAATGTTGTCAAGTATCATGAATGGTTGAATAGTGTTACAATTAGCTTCTATAGCTTTAAAAAATAAACACACTAGGGTTGAAAGAAGGCTAGTGAACGTCTTCATGGACACCGGCAGCAATGTTTTTAATTCTTGTCAGAGGTCATAGCGACTGTTTCAAACCATCAGGATTTTAGTCAATCGGAGAACGGCGCAAAGGTATTATTCCAGCTCGTTTCTTTAAAATAACAGCAATATTTGGTAAGATGAATTTCCGTGTTACATGCCTGGTGCATTTTGTTATGTCTCACGTATAGCCTAATTAACAGAATGTCATGAAATTTGAGATGTCACCATTGTGCTTTAAGTTCAGCTATTTAGAGTCTTTATTGTTATCCTTGGGGAGGAGATTTGTTTTCTGCATTTAACCCATCTGGGTGGCAGTATACACGCAATGGATGAGTGAGCTGTCCCACACACAGAGCACACATGCCCACATATACCCAGAGCAGACAGCTGCCATTAATCCAGCGCCCGGGAAGCATTAGGTGCCTAAGGTGGGGGTTAGGTGCCTTGCTCAAGGGCACTTTATCTGTGGCTGTGGATGTGGGGAGAGCGCTGCACAAACACCCACCCCACCCAGTTTTTGGACCTGTCGGGGAATCGAACCGACCACCCTCTGCTAACCAATTCCTTTACCGGTGCACCACAAATCCCCACTTTAAGAGTGTAAGTAGCTTTATCGTCACAGCTCTGTTGATAAATATATGTCTTGAACTAGAATATAATAATCCGTTTAAAGCAACGGCATGGAGCTGAGAAAACATCCCTACGTTGGTGTGCAGGCAAAGTCGACTGACTGCCGTGGTGGGGACGTCACGTCACGACCACATTTTATGAAGATGTCACTACAACAATTCCATAACCTTACTTACAGACCAATGTTTGTCTTCATCTACAATTCCAGGACGAGCTCTATCATTTGTGACCAGTTCTGACAGACTCGTAAAGACAGTATGGATATGTCTAAAAAAGAAATGACTAACTTCATTCATTTATTGTAGCCGCTTTCATTTGCATTAATTCTTTTTTTTATTACAGCAGGTCAATTTGTTTTAACTAACCTGTGCCGTTAATAATAATAATAATAATAATAATAATAACAAAAATAATAATAATAATAATCTTTACTTGTATAGCACACTTCATACATGCAAGATGCAGCTCAAAGTGCTTTACAGTTTAGCAGGGTTGTTACAGGGCAAAATTTCATGCGTTTCATGCGTATGTTAATACACCCCATGTAATTTCGTCAGACCACACAGGATAACTTAACGTGATCTGACCATCTAAAGGTTATGCGTGCCAGCAGTGTTGCACTGTCGTCGGGGTCAGAACAAATGAGCTAGGCTACCAGACCACATGCTATTTGCTTGGTATGGAAAGGCGATATATGTGTACCTATGAATAAGGTCATGTCGAGGGTGTGAACTCGGCTACCTATATTCGTATAGGAAAACCCAGACGTCCCACTATCCACCATTCACGTGAAAAAATCTCAGAGCCCTAATGCTTGAGACAGTGTTTTAGGACAAGGTAACATTTTAACATATTTTGCACTCAGTAGTTTGTCTGCACCTTGCAGTTAAATTCCAGGTAATATTATAGAAGCCAATAATAGTTTTTTTTCCAAACTAAATTGGGTTTATTTAAAGTTCAAATACAACAATTTACCATTCAGCCCAACCGGACCGTGTTTAAAATATATAGGCTACCCAGCCCGTTCAAGTGTGCCCAGAAGCTCTGTAGCCTTGCTAAGTACCCAAAGTAGCCTACCTCATGTGCTTCTGGCCTGTGCCGTAGAGAAGCGTGTCCTTTTTGCGATTCAGATTTCTCAGTCTCAAAGACAAGTTGCTAGTTGTACAATAGAGTCATTGATGTGTCAAACTCTCCGTTCCTCCTTAAATATTTTCGTGTCTCTCCAACCTCCCCTTTAAGAGACATTTTCTTTTGTAAGGATCGCCAGTAGGGGGAAGCAACAGATTACACTTGTAGTCAGGCTTTTCGCGTGTGATTTTTTCCATAGCTAAATGTATAGAATGGCATTTCCATTTCCTTGGACTCGGGGTTGCAATACACTACGGATGCATTTTATTGTTGTACGTAATGACCGCCACAATATGGTGTCGTGAACATTTCCACTTTTTTATTTGCAGCATGTTCGTTTTTGTTGATGTTGTTGAGTTACATAACTGACATAATCGTTTAATGATTAACACACGCGCGCGCAAACAGACACACGGAGAGAGAGAGCGAGAGACAGAGAGAGGCACAGAGAAAGAGAGAGCTTGTATGAAAAGGTCCATTGATCGATATGTTGGTAATAATTTTACCTGCATTTTGCTGGAAAAAAATCTTTCTAATTATGGCAATTTTCAGTTTTCTACCTGAAGCACACGATAACCTCTAAAGATCCATCTTGCTCTAGTGAGTGCTGTAAACATAATGTTGCTGCAAGCATGAACATAAATGTTTGTGTACAATTATATTAATCCCACTGATTGGGTTTCATTTTGATAATTACACATAATTAGGTAGGCTAATTACATTCTATATTCTAATAAATTCGTGTAAAATGTCAGAGTGTATTCAACGTGTTTAACGTCGATGAATTTTTGGTAGGCATACACAATTTACTTTACATAATTTACAATAAATAGGAATAATGATCCAACACAGACTCCGATGGTCAAACAGGAAACAATTATGGCGTCCAGGGGCTTATCTGTTTGATTATAAAGCACTCCTGTCTGTAAGATAAGCATTGGCTGAATTACTGATGTCTGTTTTATATCTGTTGTTTTATCTTTTGTGGATGATCAAAAAATGTATGTGGACAAATAAGTCGACTGTGGACCAGAAAACATGGGAATATACAAACATGAAGACATAGTTTTGCAATGGTTTTCCGTTGACATCGCAATTTGTCTAAAATTATGTGCGTCACCCACTTAATGTGAAGATGCTTAATTAATAAATAAACGTGCATGCGTGCATGCCAAATATGTACGAAGGTATAGCCTACATCTAAAGCGCGAAAATATGTCGTGAGAGGCGACATGTTTCTCTCTGGAGTCGAAATATGTAACTTACCTCCGTTCTATTATTTAGACATGCTCTTCCATTTGGACCATTGAGGTTAGGCCAACGAGTCACCTCAACAGAGAGAGAGAGGCAGACAGACAGACAGACAGACAGACAGACGCTAGTGTGTGCAAGTCTATTTGCAGCGTTTATACATATACACATATGTAGGCACGTGTAGGCACACGTGTAGGCTACAGCCTAGGCCTACATACATGCGCGCACGCACACACACACGCACACAGACTGGACACACACACACACACACACACACACACACACAAACACTAACTTACTAACAGATGAATCGTGAAAGGCAATGCTTATAAAACTCCCACAATCACCTTTATAACACAATATCAGTTTAATGAAACATTAAAACTGAAGACATCAATCTACGAGGGATAAACCTTAGTAATAACACGCTTAGGTTATTTGTTCAGTTATAAGGAGGTTATAGCATCGCGTATGCAAGGCTTTACAAATCATGCATGAAATCTTGCTACGATATCCCCTCTAAGCTGCGACATCTGCGAACAATCTTTATTGCATTTTCGTGCACATTGTTTTCTGGGAACACAAACAAACAACACCGTCTTTTACAAAAATTATACAGGGTTCAGAATCTCGTCATTGGATAAATGACGTCATGCGTATTGTCTTTTCAGTAAAGGACAAAGTTGCAAAACTGAAAGCATAGCCTACTACGGAGTGCTATCAGCAATTAAAAGCATGGGTGGATCAGGGAAATAAATAAGGAATTAATTGATAAAGAAAATAAGTCACGCGTGGATAGCCCACGGGATTATAATTTGTTTTAAAGACAGATTTTTGGCCGCTGATGCCTGTTATTAAGGTTACATGCTTCATTTGTGTGACGGAGTAGGTTGGCCTATGCCTTTACTCTATGAGTAAGTTCTGGCGCAAATAGCTGTGTTCGAATTGCTGAGGTCAGGCGTGAGGCCTGTGAGTATCTCACACTCGAACGTTGTCTTCGGTATTATAAAAATACCTAATTCGGATCAAGTACTTAGACCTACTACAATAGTTTATCTTTGAGCGGTGCGCTCTTAACTGACTTTGTAGAAGTGGGTTGTGGGTCGGTTTCAGTGCTAGATCAGTTCATTCACTGATGATGACGCTCTTTCCCTGGGGGGTCAAACAGGGTTCCGCTGTCCATCAAACCCTAGCTGATTCAGAAATGTCATTGTATTGGGCTAGATCAGAAGCTCCCCCCTTTCCCCTTTCAACTAAGATAGTTCCTCTGATTGCTGGATGTGAATGCAAGCTATTATGTGTTAGGAACTGTTTGCCAAATGCCCGCTTTGATGGATCGAATGGTACACAGATAAACTCAACGTATTCATCTTTTCCCGCGATTATTTAAATGATAAATGATTAAGTCCATAGGCTACACTGAGAGAGGCCCTCGTATTTTATCATTCCAGCCAGGGCCGCATCTTAACTTAACATAAGCGTTGAAGCTAATCCAGCGAAACCATGCGGCGGGTTATATCTGACTGGATGAAAATCTTTTGTGATTAAAAATAAATGCATTCAAAATAATAGGCTACACCATCAGATTGTTCCCCTTGTAGGCTACAATCTTATAGTTAGAGTATAAAATATTTATTTGATGGTAGTATGCATAAAATACACCAACCTAGGCATAAGGAGGAACGTTGGATTCATAGGCTATAGTGTCTCGCCTTAACATTGTGAAAATCACATTCGGAGGAACAGGAGGCTGTGTGCAGGGCTTTTTCTCAGACAAATGTTAAAATTATTTATTTATTTATTTGGCGTTTATGTTGTATTTTTCACAAGTAGGCCTATAACATTCACTGAATTTCAGCATATTTGTAACGACAACACCATGACATTTGTGGCGACAAGCCAAGAATTCTTGGTCTAACCCACGAAGAGAAACAAAATGTAGTTGCAGAAAGAGTGAAAGAGTGGCTTAAATGAAGGTCAACCAAGCAGTGTTCCTGTTGCTGCGGCGCAACGCGACCCATTGCGAAATGTTCACAGCGTCCAAATGCAGCCTGCCTGATGCCTGGTGTCCGCAAACCTATAAGATAACTGCCAAATCAACTTATTTATAGATGTGGTCTGGTGTGTGTGTGTGTGTGTGTGTGTGTGTGATGGGGCCTCATTGGACAAACTACCATGGGTGTAATCCTGATTTTCTTAAGTTTTAGAATAAAGCTCCTTGGCCACATCAATAATTAATAGGCCTACCCAACTACATTTAAAGCAAAAATTGTGATGTTAAATAACTGAACTTTCTTTCCTGTTTGCGCACATAAGCCTGCTATTCTCACGGTTTCTTCGGGTTCACCAACAAAAGAAGGTTTACCAAATGGAAAACTAAGGACTAGGGAGAAAAAGGGGCATACAATATAGTATGGCATTCATGAGTACACATGAGTGTACGACTGCGTGAACTTAGCCTGGGACTTAGCTCAAGAGGCTAGATGAACGTTGAGTAACTTTTTCACAAAAGCTTCAGATATCATTTTGGCACTTTTCTACTGCTGTCAAACTCCTAGCCACATTGTCACAGCAGGGTTAGTTCACAGTGGTTTACTTTTTTGCACTTTGGGGAAAAGAGTATGGGCTGCAACACAGATGCATGGAAGGAAACCGAGCGGCCTGTGTACGGTGTCAGAATAGCTTGCACCGTCCGTCAGCTCCTCGGCAAGCCGGGTGGGAGAGAGATCATTAGCAAGAGAGAGCGCATTATCAGAAGCACGGCACAGCAGTCCATGGGGCTTTCAGAAAAAAAACCTTCATGTAGGGGAAAGCATGGACTGCGTGCTGCACTACCCTCAAACCTAAACAGCCTCTACTCAGTACACAAATATAGATCTGTATATACGCATATATATAGTTCTATAGTTTATTAAAATATGTAGGCCTATATTTTTATAAGGTAATAATGCTACGTTGTTTTGAGTCTTCACATTAAAACATCCGCAAACTATTGCTAACCTTTTATTAAAATGAATAAATAAATAAATAAATATATTTTAGTGACCAAGATGGGATTACTTTCGTGAGATGGCTTTCCAACCCTCTCATAAGATACCCTCTCTCAGTTTCTCGCAGTGTGTACAATATCGGGTACCAACGAGTTATTCGGCTTGATCATTAGCCCATTAATTCTTTTGTTGTGACCTATCCCTTTCCGTTTCATGCAAATAAAAAAAAACCTTCTTAAGCCAAACAAGTAATTCTGAGTGTCTTTATTCTTTATTAATGCGTGATGCGTAATGACTTTGATGCGTAATGTGAAAAAGGGTTTAAAAAAGTGTGGCCTAGAACATCATTGGTGTTCGTATTCACTTACTGCCTCGCCTATGTTAGATAGGCATTTTAGAGGATGTTTATCCAGAGCATGAAGACAAAAGAAACTATGAACTTCCTTTGTTTTATCTCGGACAAGACGGACACATCCCGTCCAATAAACAACTGGTGTTGAATGGTATAGGCCTAAATGAACTTCATAGTGTTTTTATCAGTACGTGATTACCTCTTTACAAGTCAACATCATAAACTCCTCTACTGCTGCATAGTGTGCCTATACATGTCTCAGGGACTCGCGCTCCACTTATGTTACAATACATTAAATATATGTTTAATATATATGGGAATATACGTGCGAAATAAACGTCACAGAACATGCAACCATTCAGCAGGTTTCTTTGCAGCAGCCCAGTAGGCCGATAAGTATTTGATTATTTCGCCTTATTAGTTGATAGGCATCTCTTTTGCCTACCCACTAATGTTGAAGGTTCTTTACGACGCTGCTTTTAAGTGGGGCGCATCGTTATTATTTTCTGTAGCAATGAGGAGTAGACACGTAGCCCATATGCACAACGCTTAACACCATAACCATAAAATGCATTTTGGTACATTGTAGTACTCCCATGTCCGTATAAGCTGAAGCCCATCAAACATTTTTAAAACCGTAGCATCACCGAAACGAACTTACGAACAAATCATCCTGCAAAACTTCATTAACTAGACGAATTAGATTTATGTTTGGTTCACCAAACATCGCATGTTTTCTGCAATAGCCTCATCAAGGCTTGCCTTTCAAACCACAACTGTGGTGTCACTAGCCCCTTTTAAATCTCCTGTATCACGTTGCTGGCACGAACTGCGTAATAAGCGACACTTAAAACATCCACTCTTCTCATTACTACGTAAGAATTACATTCAAATGAACTCAGTGTTGGTCAGTGTGTTCTCATGTTTTCGGCTGAAGGGCTTTGGGACCCCTGAACACTGCCCCTCCCCCATGTGTGTATATGCATGTACTATTTACGGTTATAATATTTCATTCTTGCTCCAAATTTCACCAGTATCGTGCAGTAGAGTTATTGTGGTCACCAGCTACAGAGGCAGGTCATTAATGAGCTAGTGTGTAGAGGCAGTGTAGGCCAAGACAGCCTGCTTGACGAGAAATGAAACTCACTGACAGCTACACCCAAATGCATTTAATTAATTCTTTGCTCAAAAAGAAAGAGAAAGTGCTTCAGAATCCACCATTCAAGTTTTCATTTCGAGTGCGTTCATACTACACAACAATGGTAGGCCTATAAAAAAGACGGGGAAAAACAAAGAAAGAAAATCACAAAAAAAATAAATATTCAGGTTTTCATATAAACAACCAGTGACTTCAAAATTCATGTCATTAGACCTCAAGTATTGTTATAAAATGCAGATGGACACATGAAAGACGTTCACATATAAATCTGCACCCACACCACTCAAGTGTTTACGGACTTTTCACCCTCGTGTTTACGTCAGGACCGACACAAAACGCTATGGAATATGCCCATTTTCCCATAAACAGTGCTAAATTCTACACGGCATGTAGGCCTAATGTGGCGATCCTTCGGTTCAGATACCTTGTGCTGCGCCCTCAATTGCAACGCTACATTCCCTGGCCTCGCAGTGCACTTTGACATGGAGATTACGGGTGAAAGGTACCATGATGAACCGGTGGAACTCAAATGCGTCCGAGGGAGACGCATTTTATTCAGAGAACACTCTGTCCTCGGCTTTCATTTATGGTCTGTGTGCTGTGACTGTTTTGCTTAACCCCTATAAAATAATCTAACCGTGTTAAATTATGTTCTTAGCACGATGCTTTCATTCTGAACACATCCACATTTAAGATACAGTAATGCATGTGTCATGTTTGGGCCTACAACCTACAGTTAACAGTCTGGGGTTGTGCTATCTTTACAAAAATCCTCTGCGCTTTTCCTTCATGCCAAGACACGTGAAGCCCATAATGTGGAGGGGGACAAATGTTACAACCTACACAAAAATGGCCTCGCAGTGAACTCTCTGAATGTCTTGGACAATGACTGAATTTCAACAGAATTGCTACGCTGCCATTCTCGTTGAAGAGATGAGTTGTGGACATTAGTAGCAACCCTGCTTTGCGTTGCTATGGTAAAGCCCAGATATATTGGAGGGCCGAAGTACATTCATGATAGAGCATCCACAGTGGCCATTTTTACTTGTGTGTAATGGCCCTGAATTAGCACATACATCATCATTTAATTGGCACAAAAACACAATTCGTATCTCTTTGACATTCAATGACTTACCATCCAAGGGTAGTCTTAGGAATTAAAAATAGCACTTAAATGGTGGGTCAAAACGAATACAATCTCAGCTGGGCATCATCATTCGCCACTATGGAATTTCTCGTCCCATAATTCACAAAGGTAGCCTATATTACACAATATACAGAATATTTTACTAAAAAATTACTGTTTGCTGGTGCTAATCTGTACCCCACGACCAACATACCACAACAAAGTAATGATGAGTTCTCACACCTTTCAATAGCAGGAAACGTGATGGGTGGTTAAAACTGATCTAAGCTCAGCCAGTTTAATGGGCACTTTCAACCTGCTATTGTTATACAAAGAAAGTGTGTAACATATCGTTATTTCTCTAGTATTCAAACACTTGATGTAGACCTCAGTATTGCGACAAAGTGCAATGGTGAATTTGTGCTCATGTGTCTGTCTGTAAAATCCTTAGACATCGATTTGGTGTGTTTTCCCTTGTATGCGTTCGTGCAAATCAAACAACTCTTGATTGTCGGTAGTGAGGCCCACACGTGTTATGATGTTTGTGCTCGGGCCTAAAAAACACATGGGGGATTTTCTAAAAATAAGAAAACATAGTTCAGCGACAACCCATTTTAAACCCAAGCACTTAATTAAAAAGCCTCCATACAAACAATGTCCAAAGCCCTGTTAAAAAAACAAAAGGACACATTCTCGCCAGTTAGTCCTTTTGATTATCAAATCCAACAGTGTGCCCATGCTCAGCTGATGCAGGAACAAAGACAAATCCATTGGTTTCAAGAGACGTTTTTCCACAATATAAAATAACTGAAGATTTACTTCGTATTGACAATGACAACCTAAAATCCAACAGGTCGAGCACCGTAGCTACAACAATAGGTCCACACAGGGGATAGAAAAGTTCACAAAGCCACACAGCTATTACTTAGGGGAATAGCTATAGGTATTCTCTTGTGTCTGTTTAGAAATCATTCCTGAAGCGTGTCTCACTCAGTCCAACGATAAGACAGAAACGCTCAGAAGTCCAGCTCAAAGCGTATAGGCTGTTATGCCCTCCAATAGTTCCATGACAACTTCTCCTGCTTCCTCCTCGAAAGCAAACACAAATGAATGTAGTATGCGAAGGCTCATCAGTGCACAATTAAAGACGCTGATATAAATAAACAAAGCACATTTTACGAGATGAGAGCTTGTTCCATTAACATTTCCTGAATCTCTGACTAGGTGGGGGAGGTACGACAGCTTTACCAATCTGCCATGTCCAAACAGGGTGAGACTTGTGAGGCAACTCGTTGTTTTTTAAAGAGTTCAGAGAGTAAGCTGGAGTCAAATCTCCATCACTGCCAAGAACAAGTGACGGAGGAAATGGAAAATTCGCCATGAAGTTGAAGGGTTTTTTCACAGATGACCCATTACTGGTGGAACGTTTGCGCTTATTCACCCCCGTGCAACCCTCGCTGGACCCCTCACTGTTGTCGACTCTACCTGCTGGACGAGGGCTCCTGTCAGCTCGTGCATTCGCCCTTGCCTCGATCCTTTGAGGTCCAGCTCTACTTCCCAGAGCCAAGCTCCTGTAATTTTTCCGAATACGAGCGCCATTTTTGTACTCCGCGTCCACGGGACAAGCATTCTTTAAAGTGCTGTCTACCTCCTGGTTGCTGCGGGTCTTCTTGTGAATACTGGCAGTGGTTTCGCTCGCTTTAGAGAAGCTATTTGACCGGTCGCTGTGTTTTAACTCGGTGAGGTCTTGACTGTTGTTTATATCCGACTCTTTTCCTTTGGCCGAGTAGGTATGACCCTGAGCCCCATATTCGTACTCGTCATATGGATTTTCCACTTTGATTTTCACATTGTTTAATAAAGTGGTTGGTGATTTCACCGGTCTGCTCTCGGTGATGAAACTTGAAGCAGGGATGGGCTCCCCTGCCTCTGTTTTGATGGCTTTCAGAGGTGAGGATTGTTTCGGACAGTGGCTATTTTTCACTTCTCTTTTGAAATGGGAGGCTAATGAAAGATTGTTTTCAGAGGACGTCGAAACTATTGTTTCATTGTCTTGGGCACAGTGTGAAATCAAGGCTTGAGGGCATTTGTTTGTATGTCCTGATGTCCTTTGTTGTAGAAATGCTTTGTTTCCATTTAGGCAAGATGGGCCTGTATCTTTAACTCCGTTAGCTGCAAGGTCCTCCGTCTTTGGATCATTAGGGAATTCAAACTGTAGTGGTGTGTAGGAAACTCCTTCTCCTTTAGGAGCTGCAAAGTATCTCTCTACAGCAGACGTATTGAATTTGGACAAATGTAATGCATTGCCCTCCTCGTGGTTATCCCTGCATTTGGTAGGCCTAAAATCATTTTTTTGCTGTTTTTTGCCTTTGTCATCATTCGATACTGTTGTTCCACTGTGAGTGCTCGGTCTTTGCTGGAGATTGTAGTGAAAAGTCGGCTGCAACAGCAAAGGTGTTTTAGTGTTGAGGCTCGTAAATCTTGCACGCCTGAAACGAATGCTCTGTATGGACACTTGGCTGGACACAGAACTCGAATCAGACTGGGACGACGACTCCTCGTCGGAACTGGCATCCGAAGACTCTGAGAAGGATTCGTCCTCCTCATCTGAAGTTCCGGAGTTGCTAGTAGTGGATAAACTTGACCCAAAATCCGAGTCATTGTTTACACGCTCAGAGAAGGTACTAGATTCCGTGTCGCTGCTGCAACTCTCCTGAAAATTCCCAGTGTGCTGGTGGTCGAGGTATAAGTCGTGATCAAGGTGATAAGAGCTGTTAGATATTTTTGTCTTACAGCATTTCGGAACAAACAAAAGCTGGTGATTGGGTCTGCTCCTGTTCCAAAACTGCCTGCCGGTGCTCTCGCGCTTCCTTTTCCTCTTATAAAGTAGGTCGGCAGTGCCTGCGAGCTTGGACTGAGCTGCAATGGCGGACTGGTAGAGAACTGGCTGTCGGCTTACAACATTACGAAAAAACGGGTGTCTCTGATTATAGGCTACATAGTTGCTGGGTATTTGCGCTGTTTCATAGTTTTTGAACGTTTTACATGCCGACTTGGTGACCGCTTGGAAGTTATTACGAAGCGTTTTGCTGTAAATTTGAGGTAGATTGGCATCGGGTCGCAAGGCAGTCTCCTGACGGCCAGCTTTGTTTTTAATTGAAAAAGTCTGTGGAACGCTGTGCAAACTTAACCAAACTTTCTCTTTCCAAAATCCATCCTGCGAGTCCTCTTTAACCTGACCTACGCGTACATCCTCCGGTGGCTTTCTTTTCACCTTCCTTTTGTTAGATTTCAGCACACGTTCAGTTTTGCAAGAAAAATACAGTGCCTCCACATCCTCTCGTGAGATCAAGGTACATTTCGCCGCATGGAAAGCTATTGAATTTATTGCTTTGAGCTTTCGCAGTTCCTCTAAATCACAGTGATGCTTCTTAACATTTAAGTGATCCATTCGTTTGTGCACAGTAGTCCTTGGGATATTTTTCAGGAGGTCAGTGAAGACTTGCGAGAGGGCAAACATTTGCTTGCCTTTAATCACCAGATAGCCCAGCTTTACACCCTGCATCTCTTCAAAACCAGACTCCAAGTCCCCCATGTTGCTCAGCAAGTAAATCCCAACATTTAACGCGATGAACGTCCACAGCAAACTCCTGCGTTTTTACCTCAAGGCATTCTGATGACGAAACCGCAATTAGTAGCTCAAATCTCCACACTGCATCATGGATACAACTTAAGGAGATGAAAATAAAAACGAATGATTTTTAAAGAAGTCACACAATCAGTCCGTTGACCCGGGCCCAGCATGATTGATGGAATGTGTGTGATGTTGCCGACAGGCTGGCTGTAGCCTGTCTGTGCCGCTGTACCTGCGGTCCCCTCAATTCTTTTCTCATTTGCTCAAGAGGAGAAGAGGAAGGTGAACAGCACTGCCAGAGTGAGGAGTGGGATAAGAAGAGAAGAGAGAGAGGGGAAGGGATAGAAATAGTGCGTAAGAGAGAGAGAGTGAGAGAGAGAAACAGAGAAGGAGAGAGAGAGAATATAAGAGCCCAATTGCAGCTGCTATTCCCGCTGCTGGTTTAGCCACAAATAAAATGACAGAGGGAAGTGAGCAAGCCCGGAGACACCTTCATCAATTAATGCCCCGAAAGTCGGCCCTGATTGGACGCCACTGACAGGTGATGCAATAAAAATGGATATTCCACCCCCTGACCACCCCCACCCCAGCTGATTACCATACTATTGTACTCCTACCTCTTGTTTAGTAAATATTGCATCTTTATGACATTCATGCGTCATGGTCTAGCATTTTCCTCAGACAGCCTTCTGAAATTCCTGTCATTGTCCAGCACAATACGAGGGCAAAATAAAACCAAAGAGTATGGTGTGTGAGTTATTTTTATTATTTATAATTTTAAGCTTGAATTGATTTTATACTACATTATATTTTAAAATATTGTTGTTCTCTTTGAAAACAAAATAATAAATAGCATCCAGATTAAACAACGTTGTCGTGTGTGATTTTTAGTTTTAATGAATTACCTTTTTGCACATTTTTGAGTCTCTGGAATAAAATATAACCAGAGTGGTTTAAATAAAATAAAACACGTAATGGTCAAACAGGCCGTAGCATCAGCGCATTAATGGCCTACGGGTATTTTTTATAGCCTAAGAGATTATTTTTCTACTCAGGGCGTCGTGTTTTGCAATGTGTGTGTACGTACCCGTGTATGCTCTTATTTCTATGTAAAAAAAAAAAAAGCTGCAAAGAGGAACCCCTCCCCCATGTTTCGCGACAATGAGGGACTTTAGAGGAAAACCTCATCCCGTGTGCAAAGATAGAAAGACTGGACATGTGCACTATCGTGAAAACTCTCCCATCCAAACACGTAGTACTAATAGACTTTCACATGACACGTTCTTGGCGTCAGCTGGGAGGTTTTATTTATTAAATTATGGCGACTTTATGTCTTTACGGGCAGGCCCTCACCCTGTACAAGTTGCTTTTCCCCTAAACATCGACCTCAATTTCAACAGTTCTTGCACACACGAATACCGTGGCTGTGAGATTAAGCGGTTGTTCTATGGCCAGTTCTTTTTATTTAATGTGTGGTTTATGTATTTAGAAGCTGCACATACTAATATGATTCCTGTGTATTTTAATTAAAATGATTTTACACCGCTGTGTGCAGTTCTATCCTTTACTGGTGTCTAGTCGCTTTTTACCTTTACTGCGTTTCCATAATTGTTTGAAACACACAGGGGATGGGCAAGATAAGGTGACTTTAACGCACGCATCGAACAATGGGAGAGCGCTCGAGATAGTATTTGGAGGCCGGCAGTCAAGGGGTCATCTATACCCGTGTGTGCATTCGTGAGCCGGTGCACAAGCCTGGAAGTGTGTGTGTGTGTGTGTGTGTGTGTGTCTGTGTTTGTGTAGGCTATACGTGCATGCGTGCGCGACACGAGTGCAGTGTGTGTGTGTGTGTGTGTGAGAGAGAGAAGGAGAGAGGGAGAGAGTATTTTTTCATACACTAGTGTATGCAGCAACCCATGGAAGTTCTACCGTGTGCATCTTCAAGTGTGAATTTAAGGTAATGGC
This sequence comes from Coilia nasus, assembly GCA_027475355.1. Lineage (NCBI taxonomy): Eukaryota > Metazoa > Chordata > Actinopteri > Clupeiformes > Engraulidae > Coilia > Coilia nasus. The sequence goes on from CM050203.1 coordinate 29,502,857, forward strand.
ATAGGCAGATATACAGTACCTCTATCTTTACAGCATGTTCATGAATAGATATGCGGTCATCATAGCTGTCTGACGAAAGGAGAAGGAAGCGCGCGACGAAACTTCATGCTGAGGTACAGCATATCAGTTAAGGGGGCTCACCTTAAATCGATAATTATTACACTACAGAGATCAGCAGGGATAGCTCTGCTCAATTTAAGATTGTAATGACATATATAGACGCCATTTAACTTCGAAAGTAGGTGTGCTACAAAACAGCACCTGCATCGGTAAATTAATATGTCAGTATCTTAACCACAGCAAAATGCCCAACAAACTTTTGGCAAGAACCGAAGAGTTACGCAGTGTGATTTAGCCCTGGCCCACAATGGTGTACAGACACTGGAAACACACGGCAGAATTCAGTTACACTGATCGAATTGAGAAACACTACTTGAATTGGTCAAATTTGCATTACGATTTAAAAATGGGTTGCCTTTTGTATCACTTGAAGATTAAATGCCTTTAGGCTTTTATGAACAATTATATATAACACTTCTATATAATATACACTGGCAGTCAGGAAAGAGTGCGGGATACATTGTTACGCTTTGGGAAGCTGCGTGATGTGGACATTGATTATCTGTACAGCATTTGTCGCATTCTCTCAAGGCATTGTTGGTATTATAACATTTCTGGCTTGCTATGCTGTGCTATAGGCCTACGATTTTATACAAGAATTTCATAAGAGTTAATGAGGTTCGTCGGTTGCCACATAGCCTATCCCCACAGTGATTGTTGTATCTTGACACATTCTGCCCACGACAGACTGAGGACAGTAAGGGTGAACAAGGTGCTTTTTAGTACTAATCACCTCAGCCCACTTGGCACCAGATTCCACATCTGCATTTATTTAGACAGACGGTCATCAGGTTATGACATCATGAGGAGGGGCACAAAACTTGTTCAGCGTCTCTCGCTTTCTATTAATATGCGTGGGTGCTTCCAAGTGTGTATGCAAATACGCTTCTCAGTACGGTAGCCTATTTCATAGCTTCTGTGTACTGGCTTCATCCCCATTTCCTCATCCCTCAGTTTAGTTATACGGAGTCAGTCGAACTACCAGCATTTTCTTTATCCATTTATCGTGAGTCTAAAGCAACAGATCAGGAGTAGGCTACACTGACAGTTTCACGTGCGGTTTGAACAACTGACAATAGGCTCTCCCCCACACACTTCTCTCTCTCTCCCTCTCTCTCTCGCTCTCTCTCCTGCTTTGGTACACTCGATACGTAGGCGACTTTGTACGTAAGACTACATACGACTATTTTATCATGTAGTGTCAGTGTTTGAATGTTTCTTTTCAGTTCCAATTGTAGGCCTACGTTAAACCATTTTTGTGCCATTTTAAGTCCACTTGTTGCTATAGCGGAAAGGGAAAAAAGACAATTGCACCTGTGGGTTTAACTATAACCTGTAATATGCCATACCCCAGTGCTAAAGACAGCAGCTGATTAGGGCCTATATCATCTAGGGCCTCCTGTTCCGGGTGTGCGTGCGTGTATGTGTGTGTCACTCACTGCGTGCACATGGAGGAGTTGAATCCGATTGGAAATGGTTTGGGATCGTATCGACTTCATGTGCCCAGGCTAAGGATCGTATAGGGATTGGTTTCGCGAATCCGATTGCAACCCCTGGCTTGAGCCGGTTACAATCCGCTTGGTGCCGCCTTGTGCACGGTTATTGGTTTGGATTCCTGTACTGCGCATTAGGGCTGGCAAGGAATATTCGAAATTCGAATATATATTGGAATAGTTTTAGTTAGAAAAGGAATTCGAAGGTGAAAGTTAATATTGGAATGTAAAAAAACATGCGCTTAAGCGCTTTGGAATGTCGGAGGCAAAAGAAATATTCGGTGTCTGCTTAGAGTAAAAAAATCCGCCCACACAGTAAATTCCATGGCAAGCCAATAAAAACGATGACATTTACATCACTTTATATAAAAAAACTTTGGGCTCTGGGAGATACCCTCACGTCGCCAGATTGCGAAGAAATATCTTTCCATCCCCGGATCTTCAGTGCGCTCTGAACGCGTCTTTTCCTCCGCTGGGAATAGGCTATAGTAAATAAAAAGAGATCGGCGCTGGCCCCTTCAAATGTGGATCTTGTGTTTTTGGCAAATAACCTGTAGGTCTTCAGGCCAATAAGACACGACGGTGACAGTTTTTCTTTTTTATGCAAGTACCAAGAATGTAAGTAGCCTTTTCGTTTTTAATAGCGCTTTATTTTTTATGAACCTCTAACGTTACAGTTTCGTGCACTTCAGGCTTGCACTGGTTTGTTTATTTATAGTTTCATTTCAGGGAAAAGTGTCATGTTTAGGCCTACCTCACTACAGCTCGCTCGGAGCATTCAGGTTTTAAAAAAACGTGCGCCTCGCCTGCTCTCAACAAGTCTCGTTGTCCTCAATTGCTTGTAATATCAAACGCCGACGGCACAGTTCATGCCGTATCAAGGAAACCAAAAACGCTGTTTGTTCTTTCATACGGACTTCCAAACAAAGGAGAATGCACAGCATGCATGCAAATGCTGCTCTGTCAACCTCCTCAAGCGCTCTCTTTGTTTTGTATGCCGCCAGATAGTTTGTTTATTTTCTTTTAGCAGCCGTTAACCTGAAGTAGTTCTAACACCACTTGTTAAAAGGAATATAGCGCAATCTAGCGTAGCGGAAACGGCCAGATCTCTGACCATTATCCGCTAACACGAACTCTCATGTGCACAGACATTTGGGACAGACCACCCGTTGGGTAGCAACACCCAACCCAATCCCAATCCAATCCGATCCTACCATGTGCCCGTAGTCAGTGTGGAGGAGAAGGTAGAGATGTCCTTTTGTTCCAAATTGTCCCTAAATATAACTTGACTTTACCTTGGGGATTTCAAGTGCTATATCCTATATGCTACATGCATTGCGTTTTCTTGCTATCAGAATTCTTAAACCACCCAGCATCTATTGTCAACAGACATGGGCTGCTGTTTATCACTTTTAGTCCCACTATAAAAACCACCAGTGTTTCAATCAGTTACACATTGTTTACAAACTTACCTAAACCATGCGCATACAATTTGGGTAGGATTATTTCCTGAGCCTATAGCTATGCGGTATATAACCGAGATTGCGATTGCGCGGTACACGAACAGCCTTGAATTAGGGGAACACAAATCCCCAACTATTTTTTCTCGTGTGAGTCATTAAATACCAGGATTGGCCAATAAAATAAAACGATGCGTAAAATACTGCATTCTCTACGTTGTCTAAATTTCGCGGTTGACATTTGACAGAAAGTGCGCATAATACCTTAAGTTTTACACATGTAGCCAAGAGAGTAAATGACAAAAATACAATGTCATCAGAAAGTTAACCAATGCAATAAAGTAGAAAAATGTAATTAAAACAAAACAACTTCTTAACAATACATGCTGTAAAAACATGAATACTAAGTAATGACCTACAGGTATGTGTACCTTACGTTTGAGTTTAAATAAGTATTATTTTGTATTGTGTTTAGATTTCTGTTTTATTGTACCATTATTGGGATTTCCCTGAATTAATATTCACACAAGTTCATGCGTTGGTCATAATAGATTACATTTTTAGAGTAAGACTTCATCAAGCAAAACAAATACAAAATAAGGATTTATTTGAACGTGGTCTGCCTGGGCTAATTGCTCGTACAACTCCCAGATTCCACTCATTTCTTGCAGTGACATTAGGACGGGCCTTGGGGCTGCGAACGTGACGGACTCGCCAAGTGGGGGTCCGCATATTTAGCTCACAACAACGTGCCCGGATTCTCAAACACCACCGGAGAAAATACATCGTGGCTCAAATAAAAGTTTCATTTGAATCGTAGACGAGTTGTCGGGAGTAAGACTTGTGCATAATACTGTCGATGATCGTGTGAACAAAGTTTTGATGGAGAGGACTGTCGTGTTAGAACGAGTGTAAGGTAAGAGGAAGCGTAAGAATTGCGCGCTTTAAAACAATGGAAGAACAAAGAACGGCTTCTCATGAGCATTTTAGGAAGCGTACTTTAGAAACATCAGTTGCAGAGACAAACATGTTGAGCGGCAACATACCCAGGATGTTAGACACCGTGTTATTTTTTCCAACGTAATGCATAAAACGTTTTGTCGCCTCACTGTTCTCGGCACAATTACTATACAACTAAAAGAAATCGGCGAAACCTATGAATTTTGTAACACAGCCTTTTGTCTTTTTAAAACTTCATTGCACCCAACATAGAATGTTAATACGCCACAATATGGGTTTGTCGGCCCTAATTACAAAGCCAACGCATACTGTGGTTGGGGGCGGTTTGCACATCTCTTTACAACTTTTGCACCAAACGGACAGTGGCGCATAGCAGTTATTGGAGTCACATGTGAATGCCAAGCCTAGTTTCTCCCCCTTCGCTTGAAAGTGACGGTATTCGGTTTGCTGTGCAAACGAGTTGACACATTTGTGAAAGTATAAAATAAAAGTAGTGAAATATAAGTAAACATGGCCACCTGAGGTATAATATGAGGTACCTTAAGGACGAATTTTTTACATGCAACCCGACACCTTCTGTGAATCGGATGGGGGGTGGGCCAAAATAACCTTTCACCCTGCCGTGTCCTGTCTATTTGTATATCGTGTGCCCCCGCTTTACCCACAAGTCTTTGCGTAAATGCAACTCGTGCCACAAACTCGCTTATTTAACCCTTCCTAACGCAGGGTGGTTCGTGACCACTATGTTGTCTTCCGTGACGCCACTAACTGTAACTCACTGAGGTATCTTGCTTGCAGTAATACAATCCACCAAATAGTAGCCTATATGTTCAACATCGTATACCCTGCAACGCAATTAACTACAGTTTAATGCAGGGTGGCTTCATACAGTGACGACATGGCACTTACACATGGATACCCAGAACACGTAGCTGAAATCACGTGAAATGAAATATTGAATAAACTTATATCTTAAACTGAAATACTAACAACAAGTAAGTTTAATTAGCTTACGTACAATAATTCAGACTTAAGTGTTTATATTCTTTTGTGACGTACACCAACACAAGACAGACTATTGTGACATTGAGGACGATTTTGGGCCGATATCAGATAGTTGTAATGATGTGCGGGCGTTTACAAGAACATTTACATACATTTCTGACAATCTAACTTTCTTAGCCTCTTTCCAGTGAGCAGGTGTGCGTAGGGATCTAGAATGTTTTGAATGATAATCTCGGAGACCCCATAGAATATCTGCAAACGTGGTTTAGGAGCCTAACTCACAGGTCTAATCACAACGCACAAATAAATCTAACTCATTTTTCAGAACACGACTTTTACAATTAGCTACCGACTTAACTCAACTACGTTTTTTTTGCAAAAATAAAGGCAAACAATTAGACAAGCATGGAGAAAGTCCAAAGGTTTCAGATGTCCGTAAAGTCATATCATGGGATATTCCTGGTTATTATTGGAAAATGCATGTCTTGAATGACTTTGAATCCCAGGCTATTCCCATGTAGCCTACTTGATAGGACTTCAACCTGCGTACTTTACACAATGCCTGTGTGAACTGACTATGATTACTAAAGTTCAAACACAATCTGTCTGGTATGCTATGCGCCTAGGACTGTATGGAATTATGTTGTGTTTTTACAGTTACACAGTTGCGCCATAAGCATGCGTTTGGGTAGCATCAAAACATAAGAGAGACGTTTCTTGCCACACAACTTAACTACATTAAACCAGGGTTTAACCTGTTAAGTGCGCTAAAGCTTGCATCATGTTTAAATATCGAAAACATTTTTGTGCCCAAAATTAAATAATAGAACAATTTTAAATCTAGCACAATTCTAAAATGTTAATCGGACGAAAATGAAAATACGAACTTGCTAAATAAAATCTTTGAATTTAATAGGCCACGAAATCAGATCGTAACTTTTTCTTTCAATGCAGTGCAAGTAAGTTATTATCTAATCTATAGCTCTCCGAAAACAATTGCTTAATTGTTGGTGACTAGCCCAATTGTGGCCCAGTCGATATAAGTGCTATGCCCTAGCTGAGCAAACTGCCATGGCCTACCTCATTTCTATAGCCTACCGCATTCTCATCATGGTAAATTATTTAAGGGCCGCAACAACTGATATACATTGCAACCGATTGCACATCCCAGCACATGGCGATATGTGAAATATTTGTAATCACCATTCAGCGTGACTATCCTGTACATCTCGCACGTAGCAGTGAATACCGATATGCGGAATGCCCAAAGAGGATTTGGCAGATGAAGGCTTTTGTCCCGCAAGAGAGAGAGAGAATTGTAGCCTAACTGGCGATGTTGCTGCCAAGATTTGGCTTCATTTCAAGTGTAAAAGCGTCATGTCTGAGCATAACGACCTAAATCGAAGTGTAAATCTGTATTTTAACCATGGGTTATGTGACTACATTAACACGGAGATAAGTTTTTTCTCTCTGTCTTACATCTCTCCCAGGCATCTAGACCCTTCTTCCGCGGAATATCAACAAGTTATTTCCAGAAGACAAAGGACTGGGTAGAATTTCTGGCCTACATCACTAATCGCCAATTACATGGCCTGTAATTATACATTTCAGTTATCGTACTTGGAAGCTTGGAAACAGCTGACTAAATTAGCCATAAATGCAGACAGAAGTGTTGGCTGGTCACCGTGCGAGAGCTTTCTGATACCAGAGGCCCTCAGGTTCAGAGCGATTCCCTACATGTATGCTGCCCATCCCCCATCTATACACCCACCTTTACACACACACACACACACACACTCACACACACACACACACACACACACACACACACACAATAAAAAAAGAATGTATAGTAGGCTAGTAGCTGACATTTGAATTAGTTAAAGGTGATAAAAAATGTTTATGTTTAAATTATTTCAGAAAGACATTATTTTGGAGTTGGGTTTTGCAAATTGACTTAAATCCTGTGTGTCATTAGCAAATTGTGGTTTTCTGACCTTCCTTACGAACTAAACCCTTACATTATTTTAAGTTCTATAGGCTAAATAAAATACTCATAAATTGACTCATATGTCAATTATTAATAAACATTTCAACTGTTCCTTCTCAACATATTGGGCACATTATGTGACTGGTTAATAATGACAATAATAATGACAAAAATGTGGTGTGATAACATTTTATCAAGGACAATGAATTAGTAGCATAAATCAGCAATACACCACAGAATAGTTGCTATCCCCTTTGTGTCCTGGGGTGCATACTATATTTGTTAATTCATTGTGGCAGAGCTAATCTCAGTGGGAAAGGCTGTAAATGACAAACTCAGCTATCATAATAAAGATAGAGCTAAATTACAAAAAAAGCTAATAAATTCAGATGCAGGTAAATAACAGTAAATAAACATGTAGGGAACTTGCTTTTTAATGCTTACACACTCAGGTGAGAACAACCCATTTTAATGCAAATTAGACTTAACAGACTGTAGTGCCAATGAAGTAATCTGAGGACAATAGTAATAAAATAATTAAAGAGAGATGTGATGCCTAAACAAACAGCCACAAGAACAAACAGTGGCAATGACTTCAGGAGGTGCATCCATTTGCTCTGTCAAAGGGGGCACTCACCTCCCCTCTGTCAATGGGCCAGTGTGCTCATAATGAGACTAAGCTGCTGTAAGCAAGATTTAGGAATATTTAGGATGTCTGGTGGGAAATGCTGACAGCTGGATTAAAATGACAAAAAAACAAGAAAAACAAGTTTTGGGAGGCTAATCATGAGGAACAAAAACATGAACACAGCTCAATTTGCAATTGTCCCCAAAAAGATGCATTCATACCTTCCATGATATCTTGCATGAAAAGATAGATAAACAAATACAGTTGTAAGTCATTCAGCTTTGTCTTTTTTCACCATTAGACCCTATAGAGTGAGCAGCCTATTCTATGTTTGAGGACATCAAGGGCAGTAGGCAGTAGTATTTTATGTGGAACGCAAAAGTATAACTTAGAGTATAGTATAGCATAGAAATGTACAATATATATTGCAGCTTTTTGCGATATTGTGATACTGTATGTTGCAGTGGTGATATTTCTGATATTTTGTGCAGCCGTATTTACTTATGTTAACTATTTGCTCACTGATGAAGCAATGACAGAAGCTTCAAAGCCTTACACTTACACATAGATGTTTTCCATAGTCTTAATTACTTGGTTAGCAGACAGTTCTGAAACAGTGTCACTAAATCAATATTTTGAGACAAGTTATACACAGGCATTTACATGATTAGCGTATAGTGTGTATATATATTTTTATAAACATATATACACACATATAACATAACCTAAAACAAACACATACATTTTTTTATAAATGTTTATTCCTCCTTTGATTAGATAATGTAAACTGGTATTGTAATTCATAGATTTCAAGGAGAGGTGTATTAACTTGGTCTGAAGAAGTAGCCTATTCTTTTCAGTAACAATTCTTAGCATTAGAGATGAGATCACGGTGAGCAGTGTTCTGTTGAGGTCTGATGTTCTGCGCAAGCAAACTGAAATATTCTGCTTTGCTAAAAGGTTAAGGTGGTAATTTACCATGTGTTTAGGGGAAATAGATAGACCTGTATGGCAGCCAAGCATAGGCTACTTTGTTTTATATCAATTTTATCACTGCAACTTTATTACTTCATCACATAGACAGAAAGGTCAATTAGGCCTATGTGTTTTATTTGTTAAGGCTGGTATCATTTTAAATGAATTCCCAAAAACGTACCGTTTTAACAGCAGTGTTGAGACAAGACATACTGAAACCTCTCTCATGTGTCTTGTTCAAAAATGATGAAAAATATTGCTATCTGCGTATCTAACCAATTGTATTCAATGTAACTAACCGGACCATCATGCCTTCATTCTTCTCTCCCTGTCATGACCACGCGCATGCGCCCACGTGTTCTACTTCCCGAGAGCCTCTAGCTCGCATTTGTGTGCTGAGCCGAGTGTACTATTGGGGAAGTAAACACGACAAAAATGGCCTTGCAAAGGAATGGGACCTAATCTGTACATTCAAAGGAGATATGAAGACTTAATGTAAACAATTAGTCCTACATTTCCTTTATTACTTATATTGTAGATGGTATCCAGTGAGCTGTATCTGGCAGTGGAAGACGACTACTTCGCGAATAATATGAAGGAGATGATTGGAGGCTGCTGCGTTTGCTCAGATGAGAGAGGCTGGGCCGAAAATCCTCTGGTCTACTGTGACGGTCATGGTTGTAACGTGGCTGTGCATCAAGGTAAATTATATTTACTAATTAAAAATAGGATTTCTTCAAGTGCTGCATAGCACAGCTTTTGCAATCTGAAGTTGTTGCCAACGTCAGCGGGTTGTTGTGCTAAGCATTAGCTATGTGACCTCGGCTCAACCATGGTTTCCCTCCAGAGCCCCATAGCAAGCCATTCGTGTACTCTGTTATCCTAGCCTGCTAACCAGGTGCTTTTTAGATGGTTTCGGTTTGAAAAAGATACATATTAATTTGCTGTGTTTACAGGCAGACAGTTGACACAGCTATTAAAACAACGATACATATGCAGCCGCTGTTATTCAGAATGGGGTTGTTTACGTTAACCTTGCTAAGATCTTAAGCTATGCTGGAATGCTAGGACGCTATTACAAACGAGCTAACCTATTAAGAAATGTTTTGCAGTACGTGTGAAATTGCCCAACACTGACCTCTGTTTATGAATTTACCGGTTAGCAAGCTTTGTGACAAGAGCATAGCGTTTTTTGGACGTGCTAGTTGAATTTGTTATGATTCTGTAGTGCCTCGAAAAACACAAACAGTTAGAGAGAGCGAGCTAGCATGCTGCCATGTATAATTCAAGGCTTACTAACGTTAACCTAGCCTAGCCTAGCTGGCACATTTCTCTCAGATCCAGATAAACCTTGCATGCACGCCACATGCATTTTCAGACAACTTTCAGCTGGATATACATTCACGCTGACACGACGTGGTTTATAGTGAGAGGTTACAAGGGTGATGGACAGAAGGAAAAGCTAAGGTTAGCTGCCAAAACGTGGCAGTGGCTTAGTGGACGAAACTTTAAAAGTGGTGACATTTAACGTCTTGTAGGATAATACTGTCTCGAACAGCCTGGTCAGGTTTGAAAAACAGAACAAGAAGGGGCAGGTGACTGTCAGCTGTCTGAGATGGTTGGTTTTGCTTTTGCCAAATGAAACTCCACCAGTGGTGGAACTGACCTACATTGCTGAGTGGGAAGTGGATTAAGGTCAGAACAGAGGCTGCACTGTAGGCAAGTCTTGTCGAGTCCAGATATGTGTTGTAGGTGATGCCATCATGATGCCAATACTTATCATATTTGACTTGGCAGCCTCATAGTTTTAACTGAACAAATGACCAGTGATTGATTCTGTGCTGCTATTCGTGGAGAGCTGCAAGAAAAGTAGATGAGTAAGTTGCCTAAAAATACAAAATAGCTTGAAATGCAAATTGTTTCCTGATAAGGCAGCTTTTTGTTCTTTGATACAGGTCAGTCAATAGGTTCTGGTGTCACATGAGCACCTTTCTGATGATTAAATCTGGGGAAGTACAGGAAGAGCAGCAGTGTGTAAAATAGGGCTGCACGATATTTGAAAAATGTGCGCTATGTGGTAACATTGCTGAATGTTGCAACGACAATATGTTTTGCGATAAATAAACAAATATTTAAACATAGTTTTAACATCTTTCAGCTTAATCTTCACCGCTAGGCCGTAGCCAGTGCACAGCCTATGGGATGGATATCAAGGGCAATACTCCATTTGATTTCCCAAATACCTTCATATGTGGAAACATGGCTTCACTGGAATAAATGAGACATTACTGTAAGCTGTTTGACAGTAATGTCCAATTCAGTCCAGTTAAGCCATGTTTTGCGATATGTGTATCACAATACTGTATGTTGCGATATCACAATATTTTCGACCTATTGTGCAGCCCTAGTGTAAAAGTCAAAATCTGTTTTATTTTTCATACATTACTGCTGACAAAGACAATAGGATATAACATTTTTCATGCATTGACATCTCATATGCAGTGTCTCTAGTAACAGATTGGTACCTGCTATTGAAGGGTTTTTGAAAGTGAATGTAATGAAAACAATTTAATAAATATACCATGTAGCGTCTTGTAGGTGACATTTTCACAGACCTGTTGATAATGGCCTGGAAATGGCACATGAACCACATTAATGCAGTCTTCCCCACCATACTCCCCTTCACCATGTTAAAGGAATTTATGACAGAAATTCAGAGCAACAACAGTGACATAATACTGTGTGCACAATGCTTATAAATCTTTTCTTTCATTGCTCTTAATTCCAGTGCACAGTGCTTATAATATTCCCCTTTCCTCACTGCAGCATGCTATGGAATTGTGCAAGTCCCAACGGGTCCCTGGTTCTGCAGGAAGTGTGAATCACAGGAGAGAGCTGCCCGGGTGGTACGTCTTCTCACAGCTTCACGCACTCACACACACACACATACACACACACATACAGTATACATACACATGTACACACGTAGCTCCCCTCTCTGCCCCCAGAGTGTGATCCATCTGGAAACATGTGTCGAGATGCAGGACTATTTTTAGGACCCCGACAAAGCAGCGAACAGTTGGTGGAGCGTGAAAACATCTGATCTGCTTTTTGTCTTGTTTCAGTTGCAGTCCTCTTCTACAAACACTAGCTGTCACACTGTTTTTGGGACTTCTAAGATTGAAGTGAGCCCGACTAGGCTTTCTGATGGCCTGCTCTCAAGTAGTAGGTTGCATCGTGAAATCATCTTGCACCATAGGTGACATTTAAAGCTAGGTGTATACTCGCCGCATGCAGAAGTGCGCGCGCAAAAGTGACGTCACAGCGCCGCACGCCCATATATACTTCATTCGACACACACGGCAATCTTCTCCTCGTCAGAGGTTTCAAATGCCTCAGTAGTTTGGGAACCTTGCGTGTCAGAGGAGTGAAACATGACTGAATTGCAGGTTTACATCATGATTTGGGAATTAAACTGGATAAATCCGAAAAGGTTTGAGTCAGTGTGTATATTTACAGTGTTTTTAGCTTTATAAGACCTTATGAATGATGATGGTATAAGGCAAAAAGTTAGCTTAATAAACAAACTGCAGGTTTGCACCTAAGTTGATTTGTGGATAAAACTGAACAAAATCCTAAAAGTTTTTAGTCAGTGTTTCTATTTCTTGTGAGTTTCCAGTAATATTAGCTGATTTGTAGCAATGGAAAATACATGTTTAGGCTGGTAGTTACTAGGCTAAAGTTAGCTGAAACCAGACTAGCCATTGCCTATTGTTTTCAATGGGGCTGCCGCGCGCAAGTTACAAAAAATCGGAGGTGCACGCACGGCAAACCTGCGCTTGAGAACGCCGTGCCAGATGTGCACTGACGTCATTTTGACGTCACTTTTGCGCGCGCACCACTGCGCGCGGCGAGTATATCCAGGCCTTAAGGATGTCGGGAAGGAAGGAAGTAGGCCTTTTGGTTTTCCTGGTTTTGAGACCAAGCACTAGGGCCAACCACGGTGTCAGTGCATTTTAACTAACCGGCACCTAAAATGAGAAATACCTCTACATCTAAAAGGTAATTGTAGGCTGAAGATAAGTGTTGAGTGAATTGAAAGAATGCTGAGCATTATTTCTGTGTAAAAGAGACTTGGTCCAGAGTGATCATCAGGTTAACGCTGGATGGAAAGCAGCGCTCATGGCTTACTGTCCTTGTTCTGCTGTTGTCAAAAATCATAATTATGCAAAACCATGCAAGTCAGTTTTCTCAGTCGTCCTGCTAACATTCTGTTTCATTTTGCTTAAATGCCTGTTGCCTGCACAAAGGCAGTGGATTAAAACAAATGCACATGTCATGGTGTGTAGCTTTGATTTCTGGGGATGTACTGTTATGCATGCTCACACCACTGACAGGATAAGCTGGACCTTTGTCCAGTTTGTCCTCAGAAAGTGCTTCTTTGTGTCTTTTTTCTTTCTTTCATAAGCAGAGGCGTTTTCTTTCTCTCTCTCGTTTTCAGTGGCCACATCAGTGCTTTGTCATAACGACTGCCCCCCCCCCCCCCCCCCCCCATGTTGTATTGAAAGAGTTGCTGTTGGGGCTACTGGAAATGGATATCTGCTCTGGCTCAGGAAGACTGAACTGGGGGTGGGCAGTGAAGTGGAGGGGGTGGGGTGCAGTGGGGTGCGGTTCGGCGTGCGAGGTGGTGGCAGGCCGGCATGAAATGTAGATGGCAGTTGGGATCAGGAGCACAAAAGGAGGGGCCACAGGATGGAGGAGCCTGTTGCGCCACTCTGATAATGCGGGCATTCTACAGACAGGCCTGGAGCCCGGCCAAAACACGCCGTTCCTTCCCACTGCATGCAGTGTTGCGCCAACCGGTGCAACCACTGACGGCGCTTGGCTACACCTGCTCACTCACTGAAAAGAGGAAGCTTTTGTTGTCTCTTTTTTCCTGTTTCTTTCTTTTTTTTCTTTGCTAGGCTAACCGCAAAAGAACAACCACCAACACAAAGTGCCTTCACTTCCCTTCCAATTGTTTTTTTGGATAGGCTACTGTAATTATAATTGTACTACTGCAGGTCCTCATTGACAATGGACTGAATTTGTGTAATCAGCAAATAAGAATGATAATGGGTTGTGGCCCAGAGCCTGAAAGCTGGATTGTGGCCAGACAGCACACAGTTATCCGCTGTAGATGAAAGCAGATGTGTTCTTAAACACCCCATTACATGTTTGTTATTGTCTAAGAGTAACCTTATAATGCTAGCATAGTATCAGGGTGACAACATTAAAAAAGTGTTTTGCCGTAGGTAAGAATGCATCGGTGACACAGTTACAGGTAGAATGCTGTTGATACATTTATGTTGTTCTCCTGAAATGTATTGACTCTGTTTTGTTGAAGGTGTACCTCCGCCTACTGTTTCTTCTCTGTATCAGTTTGGACTATGGAAAAGGCATATGGATGTACACACAAGTCAAACCAATTTGCGTCATCAACCAATAAAACAAATAGTCTACTAGTGGTAGTACTGGGCTGCTTATTGACTAGCTTCGATCCAGAATCGATTTTCGATTTAAAACTAGGGATAGGTATCGAAACCTGGTACCAGATGGGTCACATGACTAAACCGGAGCATTGATAAGCTCTGACTGTAACGGTACTGCTTTCGGTACTGGAGAAATTATTTAACCCGCCTTTTTTGTTTCTACAGAAAAGTTATGTCCTAGTTGTTTCACCAGTTCTGTTACTGATTTAAGACATTAATCTAGGTTATTACCCTCTAGAATGGAATGCTGCTTTTTGATTGGTTGCATGCTTCGAAAGTAGTTGGTAAAATACCCAATTAATACCCAATAGAAGATACGTACCTATAGCAACCATCACTATCAAACTTCACAATTAATGGCAATGTGGAGTTCAATTTCCATTAACTTAAAAAAAAAAAGAAAAAGAAAATAACAAATACATTTTGGAATAAGTATCGCATGTGTCAATCCAAGCTAGCTAACACCACTTGAGCAGTAGCAGTCACCTTACCAAATGAAAGGTGACCCTGACAACCAATTTGGCCAGTGACTGAGTGCTGCGTAGCGCTCTACTTAACGTTACAAATATTGGGCCACATTGTAGCGAAGCTGAGTCTTAACCCTGTAATTGAGAATGACTTTAAATACATTCTAAGTATTTCACGCAGAGCCCTTTTGATACAGAGTGAGACGCCACTACACAACACCACACTACAATACACTGATATCATCAGTCCTAAGCTAACGCTAACTCTTGCAAAATAATTGTGGGTGTGGGTGTACTGATAGTTTATTCACACAAAGTTTATGTATATCAGGTTTTATCTGTTGTAATTACGATGTAACACACAAACATGTTTAATAATTCTGTTATTGACTTGTTTTTGAGTGAGGTGAGTGAGAGCTGTGCATACAGTTGTCTTTCAGCACTAGTGGTGTGTTGTTTGTGAACAAATCTGTTTTTTTGAACGAATGTTTGTAACAAATTGAGCGAACTGATTCTCCATGTCTGGCTCGTTCATTGTTTTGGTCGTTGTGAGCTGTTTGGTCGCTGTGAGCGGTCACTTAGCACTCTAGCTTAGTGGCTATGGCAGAGAGACAGCCAATAATATGTCATTGTCTTAAAATAATCTCAAACATTGATTTAAAAAGTATTAGGCAAGTTATTCTTTAGAAATCGGTTGTCTCAAATATTCTTGCCTTTTATCCAATGAAGTTTCGCAACTGTTACCATGAGTATGCAAATCAGTCGCCATTCACGAACAGTAAAAGTTGCTGACCATCATTAACTTCGGTAGTTAAATAATGATGGTTGTTAATATTACTGTTGAAAAAAAGTGTTTTGTGTACACACTCAGCCTAATAGCCTACTGCACTGAAATATCAGAGACTTTTGGTATTGTGAAAGTAGTTGGAGAAGTGAGAGAGACGAATCAATCTGAGTAAAACGAACCAATCAGAGTTGCATGCCTCTCAGATCTCCTTCTTTTACTGTGTCGTTCTTTGAGGCACGTGCAGGACACGTCATTTGAAAGAACAAACAAATGAAAGGACTGAATAAACGATTTGTTTTGATGAACTCAATGACGAGATGTAGATGATTCAAATGTGAATAATGTTTTTTGCACATCCTTACAGTTAAGTAGCCTTTGTAGCGCCGGCCAGGCAGGTTGAAGGCAACCCATCCTCAGTGTCTTGTTTGAACTTGTACACAACAACATTTGCTATTTGACATAAGCTCGGCCTGGTTTCCCCTTATCTGTCACAGGAGACACACGGTTTTGTTAACTCCCTCCGAAACCATGGTGCTGATGATTGAAGTCTTGGCAGAATTTGGTTTAAAAACTATGAAGCCTTTCTGTTTTGCCCATTCTTGTGCATACTGGTCAGTTTTTGATATTGCGAATGTGATGTCATTGTGGAAGTTACTCTCTTTAGGTTGTATGTGTATGTGGGGTCGCCATGTCTGATACTTCTGTGCCTCCATAGCTGTCCATGAATTAATCCATTTGAGAAACCCCCTTCAAACTAAACAAAAATGTAAACATAGGTCTCCTGTGTATTTGTGTAATGACTTACCCAATTGTTGGATGTCTTGTATGGATAAAGAGAAATCCAGGTCACCAGTTAACTCAAATGAGCACTGTGATGAGTGTATCAGAATTGCAGAGACAGGATTGAGCGACAGTGTGACCCTTTTCTCCCCCTTTCCTGTCAGGAAATGAGTAGCCTACCTGGACAAGCTTTTGGGTCCTGTCAGACCTGTTAGTGTTTCAAACCTTTCACACGTGAATCCTCTGTAATTACTAGTTAAAAAACGAAACGGAACAGATAAGGAATTTGCATTCACACACCTTAGGGTGAAGTAATGGTACTGTGTATTCCCTTCACTTTACTTGATAGGGTACAACCAAAAGTGAACCTAAGAAAGATGCATTTCATTGAAAAGGAAATTTCAGACCTGTTTGTTTTTCTGTCTTCCTTTGAATTTCTTGGGCATTGTTCATGTTGATGTCACACTCCCCTAGTTGTACATGTAGGGTTGTAAAGCATAACCAACTACTTGGGTAATTTATGTTAAACTTCTCTCCAAACCCAAACCTCTTTTGTTGTTGTGGGTTAATTTATATGTAAAGTCTACTCACCCTGCTCAATCACAGAGGATGCTATCTATCACTTTATCTAAAGTGTCTTCCAGCCCAGTGCAGCGCAGGGTTAGTTCAGTTGACAAAACCTGTGGTCGTGTTGGCATGGTGTCAGCCAATTGCATGAGTGCATGTCCAGCTGACCTGAAGGAGTAATCCAGAGTAGTGTGTGTGTGTACCAGGCCTAAAGCTCCTGCTAAGAGGATGACACCCCCCAAACTCCACGTTAGCTTGATAGACAGGAGGGGAAAAAAAGTAGGTGGTCATGTTTTTTAGTATTTGTCTGAAGTGTGAGATTCCTTACTGGTTTGATATCTTTTAAAACTCTTTTTGTCTAAGAGTGAAGTGCTTTAAATTTTTATGTCACAGTTCACAACTTAATTATGCAATGTAGTGCCTTAACTGACCCAAAAGAGACATTTTGGGTCATTCTGTGTCAAATCAACAAATGGCCGACAGTCACCCTCTCCAAAAAATCTGAAAAAAATCACAGCTGTTTGTACATCCAACCTATGTATAAATCTTAAATATTAAGTCTGTATCACTAATAGCTCCAAAACTACAGCCCTTTGAAATTTTAGGTCATTTTGGGAATTCTGGTGAACAAGCCTTTTTGTGTTCCGACATTGCTGGCTCTTTTAGTATTCCACACACATTAGTGTAACTATGTGAAAAGAAATGCATTTTCCTGTAGAATTCAAAAATCAAATCAGATCAGATGTACCTTGTGTAATTGTTCTTCTCCAAAGCTGTGAAAATGGCTATAGATTCAATATGTGAAATGACACCACCACTTTTGAGGGCTTCTCGTTCAAAAAGTATGGCACACTAATTTCTCAGATTATTTTTCCCAGTCATATACAGATTATAATGTCATGCCTATGCATTAACCTTTGTTGATATTGTTTTCATATGGTCAGTGTATTTTCTTGAAGTTAGGCTTGATTTTCAAAAAGGCTATTTTCATCTTGTCATTTCACCATGTGGACAGTTCACAGGATTTTTTAAACATTTTTCCACAATCATCCTGTAGGTGAGGATCATTTGTCCAAAATTTGGATTTGTTGCTGAGCCTCTTTATTGAGATATGATGTTTGAGAAAAAATGTCAGTAATTCCATGGAGTTGGATTGATCAGCAGTACCTCTTTCCACCACATGTTGTGCTCTTTTAATACAATGGAAGTCAATGATAGGGTAGCATGTCATTTACAGGAAAAGCTGCCAAACAAACTTTGTGTTACAATTAAACCAATTGCACTGTCAAGGTCATTTTTGAGCAGGGTTTTGTTGTACAGCACACAAAAAGCAAGGCAAAACTGAAAAATGGCATTCAAATCGCACTCAATTTATTCTTAGTATCTTTTATTTTTTTAAAACATTCATTGCAGGGTTAGACAGCCGTTTCGGCAAGGGCCTTCATCGATGTACCGATGAGGGCCCTTGCCGAAACGTCTGTCTAACCCTGCAATGAATGTTTTAAAAAAAATAAAAGATACTAAGAATAAATTGAGTGTGACCTTCCATTTCCCATTGTTTGCTGACTACAGTGACGCACCAACAAAGAAAGAGCGCAGTGTTTTAAAACTAACATATTAGTTTGCAAGAATAAGCTGCTTTTCATCACCTTAAAAATATTATGTTAGCTTTTGTAAAATGATTTAAGTTATGTTGAGATTCCCATGTAAAGAAAGTAACTTTGAGTGTTTTTGTCGCTTTATTTAACCATTTGCAAAGTGACACGAATCACTACTATACCACATTTTTAAGTAATGGTGCTCAATGCACTATACCCAAGAGGTGCAAAGAGGACGGGGCAGTATAGGGCAGGAACAAGCTGTCTTTGTTACATGAACGCCATCTGGGCATTGTATTGTTGCCTATAATATCATGTTATCAGAGCAGAAATGACATATTGTAAAATGCAAAACGGCATGTAATTTCAACCCTATTCGCAATAACACCAAAGCACTCTTATTTAAGCTAACCTGAGCCATGTATGGGGCAAGAAGAACACAAAAGGGATGAATTACTCTATAAAGTTTTTTTTATTTTTTTATTATTATTTCCAGAGGGTAACCTTACACTGGGAAGAGTATGAAATGGGTTATGAAGTGCCTGGGATCGAGCCTCTGTCTTTATGCCTATGTTCATGTTAATATGCTCATACACTTTGTACTCTGATATTACTCTGATAATAAATAATTGTATTTTTACCAGGTTTTTAGGTTTTTATCTTATCTTTTTGTTATCTTTGTTATGTCATCTGTAATGCACCTTGTTCCTCGTTTGTTGTAAAGGCTTGGCAATAAACATGCTTCTGATTGTAATGTGTGCAGAGTAAGAGGCCTGCCACAGGGATGTGTATGAGGACAGGAGGGCCAGGCTGAGGGGTTTGGGGTCAGGCTGGGGCCTTCTCACTTACTCCGCTGTCTGTGTTTGTCTCCACAGAGGTGCGAGCTGTGTCCCCATAAAGATGGAGCCCTCAAGCGCACAGACAATGGAGGTACGTTCTTGCTGAAGCCTTTTGTTTGTCTTCTGTTTTATAGACTTTAAAAATGTGTCTGCCCCTGTCTGTCACTCCCTAACTTCATATCTATCCAAGCATACATTTCTGTCCATCCATCTATCTGTTGTTATAGTAGTACTCTGTGCATTAAGATGCATTACATCCATAAATTCCTAAAGGTCACCTACCAACCTGTCTCTCTACAACATACAGGGCTGAAAGAGCTTAGGCATTGTGCCTGAAATTAGGTGTGGAACAGAAGGCTGCATTTAACATTTGCTAGTAGATAGTCATATTAACTTTGAAACGTTCGTAAATTCAGACATAGAATTATTTCTTGCTTTCTGCCCTGAACATAGCCATCTATATCTGTAATTCATAGCAAGCTTATCATATTAACTTGGGTACCTCTTCTAGAGTTCTCAGTAGGTTCTTGTTGTGGCTGTAGTACGGGGGGGCTCGTGTGACAATAAAACCATTAGCTAAGACCAAGTGCACGGCCCTGGTGTTGTTTCAGAGACAGCTGCCGTTGTAACAATGAGCCTTATCTCCAGCTGATGCTGAGGACTACACTCACTCACCTCATTACTCGCTTCTCACTTTCAGTTGTGAAATGGATCCCTGCCTGTAAATTGTCTGCTAACGCTCGACACAAAGGGTGCGAGTTTTGTGTGCCATGGGTGGCTAAACTTTGAATGGCACAGGAGGAAGTGGCAACTCCTGTTCGGGTTTTATATGACTTAATTATGGAAGAAGCGGGTTTTAGTTGTAGACATGAAGTGCTATTAAAAAACACTGACACTTGTCAAATGTGTCTGAATTGAGAATCTTTTCATTTAAAATGCCATACTGACATCATTCCCAGTGGAATACATGTTAGCATGTGAGGAAGTACAAATGCTTTTGCTCTGTCTTGCACAAATGATTAAAATGCCATGTTGTTGTTGTTGAGAAAGTAAACACACATCTTATTGTGTATGTGTAGATGTTTGCTCAATCACAGACAGTTGGACAGGTTGGGCTGTATATTTAACTCTTGCAGATAAGTTTCTGTACGTATATCAGTAAATCACATTTACTGAAATGAATCCCAACAGATTGTTTATCTCAGACCAATGTTGTAATTTCACACTACAGTATCGTAGTGTCTGTCTCCTTTTCTTCCTCTTTTGGTCGGTTGTTTTCTGCTTCCTTACACAGCCCAGCGCCGTGCCTGGTGTTGGTGTGCTCCACGCTAAGGTAGCTGGGAGGCTGCATACATTTACTGGTTCATTGTACGTGGGGGTAATTCTCTCATTCAGACGCAGGCCTGGCTCATGTGGCTGGCCTCTCCGTCAACCCTGCGCCTTAATGGCCTGGAGCTCTTTTAAGTGTTGTTTGTTCTGCCCAACTATTTGGCTGATTGCTAGGACTACTACTGCCTTAATGCCCACCACCACCACACACCACCGCAGCCTTGATTGTAAATTCTGAGTCTGTTTGAAATGCATTGGCACTAATACAGACAGGGTGTCATACAGTGTCGTAATCACCAAATGGAAGCAATTAAGCGCAGTATTGTACTAGGCCCCGCAGTCATATATATTTACCATATGCAACGTAATAAACTTTTATGCTACAGTAGCCTACATCAAGCAGGAGGAGGGGCAGATAAACTGGGGCACTTTAAGGTGAGAGGACTGATCTTCTGTGCTGAAAAGGGTTTACATATCATTTTATGTGAATGACAGTCCCCCCTCCCCCCCCCCCCCCCCAAACACAGACACACACAGACACATGTGCTCTCACAGACAGTGTTAATTCGTGACGCATACACCCCGGAGTCCTCCAATGCTTATTTTTTCTTCATGCATAATGAAACAACGTGGGGTACGGGGAGAGGAGGGCGGGGATAAACCTGTTGCTGGTGTGTGTGTGTGTGTGAGAGAAAGAGGGACAGTGCGAGAAAGACCTTCTGTGTGTGTGTTTGCGTTTCATCTGGCTTTTATGAGGGGCCGGCCAGTGGGCCGTCCCAGGCCGGGGTGAGCGCGAGGTTGCGAAGAGGCTCCTCTCCTCCGCGGGGCCGTGGGTTCAACTGGAGGTCAGCCCGCAATCTGTAAACACAGCCGCCTGTCAGACCTAGCAGCACCAGCACCACCAACAACCCCCCCCCCCCCCCCCCCCCCCCCCCCCCCCACACACACACTTTTACAGCCAGCCATGTCTTCGGACCTTTGGCCGTGACGTTACTCCTCTCTCATTGTGTGTGTGTCTGTGTGTGTGTCTGTGTGTGTGCGTGTGTCTGTGTGTGGTGGGGGGGGCTGACTGTTTCTTGTCTCTTCTGGAGTGTAATGACCACGGCGGGATTTTCTGCCTTTATGTCTTCCATGTAATACCTGTTCAGGCATCAGTTGTGCCAGTTTTTTCTTTTTCTTCTCTCTCTCTCGCTCTCTCTCTCTCTTTTTTCTCTGTATGTGCTTTTATTCTGGTCTCTGGCCCTCTGTCTGTCTGTCTCTCTCTCTCAGTCCTCCATCTCTCTCTGTCTGTCTCTCTCTCTCAGTCCTCCATCTCTCTCTGTCGCTCTCTATTTCCTTCTGTCTTGTCTTTCTCTCTTGTCTTTCTGTCCTTCTTTCTTTCTTTCTTTCTTTCTCTCTCTCTCTCTCTCTTTCTCTCTCTCTCTCTCTCTCTCTCTCTCTCTCTCTCTCTCTCTCTCCTCTCTCTCTCTCTCTCTCTCTCTCTCTCTCTCTCTCTCTCTCTCTCTCTCTCTCTCACCCCTGGTAGTACCCCTCCCTGCCCAGAGTCAGTTTGAACATGTATGTGATAGTCAGAGCTGGTGTGTCGTCAAACAGAGGGCTGACTTCAATACATGGATTTATTGGTGTGTCAGGTTGTTGCCGTCAGCCCTGAGAGCAGCCAGCCAATCGGTCCACATAGGAGGAATACCTGAGAGAACAGCATACAGACTCTCTCACCCCTCCCCCCTCCCATTTTGTTATTTTAAGGTAGTGAGGGCAGTGAATTTATTCTTAAGAGTTTTTGGAAGTGGAGTTGGAGCAGCGCATACAAGCTAGCCCTTTCACCTGCTGCGCGAAGTGTCCTTAAGTGGCATTCGCAGGTGTTGCTCCAGCTAAGCAGAGCAAACACGCGATTAAATCCCAAACGAAAACAACAGCGGCCACTGCCACAGAGCGCGGCTTGTAGTAGCCTAGTGCACGGGGCCACAGCTGGTTGTGGGGGCTTCCCCCCTTAAGCAGGGGCCCGCCCCCCCAAAGGAAGAGGCCCGTAAAGACGGGAAGAGCAGGGTGCCATGAGAATAAAATAAAAAGGGGGATCGTGGCGCAGATGTTTGAAGGCAGAAGGTGACACAGAGGCTCACCTTGAGTTTGCCCATTCATTTCGCCTTTCTGTTCCCTTCTGTGGTATTTATGTTATTGTCAGTGCAGACAGATGTTAGCGATGGATATATTGACACATGGTCATGGTGTTTCTTTTTTTTGTCCTTTCCTTCCTTCCCTCTCTGTCTTTCCTTCTCCGTCTCCCTCTGCCTCTCTCTTTTTTTTCTCTGTACCTCTCTCTACCCCTGTTTCTCTCTCGCTCTCTCTCTCTTTTTTTTTTCTCTGGTGAGACTAAGCGTAAGCAGTGCCGGGGGTGAGTGGCTCTTTGGAGTGTGCTGAGGTTTTTACGGCTGCATTTTATTGGCTTCTGCGGGATTCTTGGAGGGACTTCAAAACAACAACACGCCCCATCTGCCCCTGTGCTCCGGGTGTCCCTCCTGACCGGGGTCAAAGACAGTTCAGGGGTTCAACTTTAAGTTTAGACCCTGTTATTGCCCCCCTCAGATGGCTCCAGTGCTACGGCACTCGTGAGACAGAGAGAGGGTGAGGGAGAGAGAGATGGATGGAGGGAGAGAGAGAGAGAGAAAGAGAGAGAGAGTATAAAGACAAAGAATAAGCTTCTCTTTTTTTCTGTCAAAAAGTTTGAATACCCTCACACAAACACACACACACACACATGGGGGCATACACACTCATCCCACACATGGTGTATGGTCTTGTGGTTTTGTGGTTAAGCAGTCAGCAGCTGTCGGTATGGGGTTATTACATTCTTGGGCTGTGATGTTTTTTTTGTGATGTGACATGTATGCTGAGGGGGTGTGTGTAGACCAGTGTTGGTTGTGCCCGTGGCTGAGTCGCTGTAGTTGGCAGTATTTGGTGGTAGGGTGGTGTGGGGGGGGGTTCTTACTTTAATGTGGTTGATGTTTCCCTGGTTTCATACTCACGGGCTTTTGTATATACTTCCCTGTGGGATAACAGGGAGGATGTCTAGGGATTGTTGTGACACTGTCATGACACCAGTTTTGCATTGAAAGGGATTGTCTTGATCGCATTGATATAGGAAATGTGCTACTGGTACAACTGGTACTGAGTGGTACGTCATGTCAGTTTTTTTTGTGGGACAGTTGGATATAATAGAGGGTTCTTTACTTCGAAATGCATCCTGATCAATTGCTTTAATCATTCAAGCTTATTTTTTCATCAGTAAAAACTGATATGTCAATGTTGATTAAATAATGCAATAGCTTTATTCCACAGCTATGTGTCTGTTGTCTATAATGCTGTATTTTCTGTAATCATTCAGTAAGTCTAGCTGAAGGTATGTGTACAATGTGCAAATTAGGGGTGCACCGATATACTGCTTGAATATCAGTGACATTTGCTGACCGTAGTGGCCGATATTGTCACGTGAATTGTATTACTAATAGTTAGTTATTTTTGCCATGGCTGTCAGTAGGCCCACCTATTTAGAGCGTGCAGCTCTGAGGAGGTACCATAGTGAGCTTTATAAACCCCTCAAAACCGCTAGAAAATTACCTGAAAATGAATTGTTTTGTACAATAAATACAATTTTGAGTGCAAAGCAGTTATTGACATTAAAAACAAACAAATGTCTGTGTCGGCCCACCGTTTCTCAGTCGGTGCATCCCTAGTGCAAGTAAAGATTTCTCCTTGTGCAGTGTCATGTGCTCTAGCCTCTCCTTATCTGGTTGTGTGGTATGCCTGCAGGCTGGGCACATGTGGTGTGTGCCCTCTACATCCCAGAGGTGGAGTTCGCCAACGTCTCCACCATGGAGCCCATCGTCCTGCAGTCCGTTCCACACGAGCGCTACAACAAAGTAAGCTTCAACACCAACACCAAGCTTCGTCCGCCTGGGGCCGTTTTGGGTTGTATGTGTTTAGTGGCAATATATTTAAGCCTTAAAGTGGACTGCCACTGGTTTATAAACTTTTTTTTTTAAACTAAGACAGATAGTTTGTGGAAACTCTTAAAGGTGTACTTCCATCCTATTTTCATTAATTTTGTGGTGTTCTCTAGTATTGATAATTGCCCTGTGCGCTGGTTTTGATGAAAAAAATGTTCTAGTGCTTCTGTTTCAGGCTGTTTTAGTTTGGTGGAGGGGGTGGGGCCGGGAGAACGACACGATTTCACCAGAGGCGTATGGGCGTGACACACTCCCTACAGCTTCCTTTGCCCCACAGTCAACTTGATAGCAGAGTGGGGAAAAGTCAACTTGACAGTGCTAAGACTGCACACAGAATGTCTTCGGAGATACAGCCTTATGTGTTTGATCCTGAATCCGAAGAGGAAAGAGAGATGGCACAAGCACAGTCGCTTCCTGACCGTTTGTCAATGAACATTTCAGAATGGTAATATTTGCATGACAAAACAGTGCAAGTGCCCGGCTAAATGCAGTTCAGTCATTTAACTAGCGAGTCACAGGCTAACATCATTTAAAGCCCATTCGGTCAGTTTCTCATATGTATTTTCACGTCTGCGTCACGCCGAAGGCCCCTTTCGCATTGGGTCGTTTTTCCAGACTGTTGTCTTCTTTTGACTGATATAGGAAATGGGGGTAGAAAAACATTTTGATATGCAGCATGCATATGCAACTCGGGGTGACCTATCATATTTCAAAAGAGCAAGTACTAAACGGTTTCTCGTGGAAGTACACCTTTAAAGCAGCACTTAACTCTTAAAGCAACGTTTTTTGAACCTTCAAAATAATGTTTTCAAAATCATTTCAGTGGTTCATCAACTTGTGACAGGGTGAAAGGCGCTTCTGACTTCACTTTGCTGCCCTCCATGGGCTATAACCACACTAAGCAATTTTGGAGGAGTGGAGTGTCTCTAGTTCTCTATAAGAGGCAATTCTGCTTCCAACCTGTAGGGCGACCGAAGACTAAAACTACTTACTTTTTGCTTTAACTGAAGACAGAGTCCTTTGAAATCGACTTTGAATTTCTGTTGCCTTTTTATAGTTGTTGTGTTCTTGTCAGTAGGTATAACTATGTATTTAAAATATGTAAACATGTGAACATCATTTTTAACTTGCTTTCACATCTGATTTATAACAAAAGCTTAGCTTGAGCTATACATGCCATCACAAAAACACAACATGACAGTAGTTTTGCTGTTTTCTTCTTCTTTCTACACTGATTGTTATTTAAGCCCCGTGTTGTCCTAGTACAAACATTCCTCGCCCTGCCGGCAGGTCACGTCTATTCAAACAAATAAAAATGCCAGTCACAGACACCTATAGCTGTGCGGCGATTAGCCAAAAACACCAGACGTGTTAATTCCTTTGTGTTTGAGGCTCAGCGCAGCGCCTGCTTCCCTGACGCAACCTGCAGCCAGGTTTAATCTCGCGCTTGAAACGGCTCTGTGTGGGAATCGGAGGCCCTTGGAGATGAGATGGATGGGAGCGCCGCTGGTTATCGAGTCATCCACTGCGAAGCAATTTCAAACGGCATGCTTATCACGGCCCAGATAATAGGGAGCCTCTGGATAGGCAGCGATCAGAGAGAGAGAGAGGGAGCGGAGCCGCTCAAGTCGTCGCAGCGCCGGGCTACCTAACTAACCGTGCAGCCGAGAAAACAGCCAGTCTTACACCAGAACGAAAGCCAGGAAAACAGTCAGCACTGAGGCCCCCCTCCCAACATCTTCAGTCATATAGATGCACACACGTCAAATTAATCCTTTTCTTTGCTTTCTGTACGGCTGTATGGTTTGTGTGTGCGTGTGTATGTGTACATGTGTGTGTCTATCTGTGTGTCTGTGTGCGTGTGTGCCGGGCTCTTTTTTAGACGTGCTACATCTGCGAGGAGCAGGGTCGCGAGAGCAAAGCTGCCACAGGGGCCTGTATGACCTGCAACAAACATGGCTGCCGGCAGGCCTTCCACGTCACATGGTGAGTTAGAGGTTCCCTTGTGTGCCTGCCTGCCCTCATAACAATCCCATAACTCACCTGTCAGAGATGCAGCTCTGACCTTAACTGTTCTTTTGTAGTTATGACACCATTGTTTAGACTTGCTTGGTTGGTTTAAAACCAGAACTTGGAGGTTTGCCAAACACATTTCCAATAATAATACCACTATGTAGTGTAACACTGTAGTTAAATATAACTGGACATCTCTTACCAGCACTTACTCTTGCTAGTCTCTTGTAAACATCATATTTAAGGCAGGAATGTTGGATAATTTTCCCATTTGGATGATCACCTGTAGACTACCAACGGACACCAAAGATTTTTTTACACCAACCTTGTTGGGTCTAGTCTTTTGGACTTTCGAATTTGGTCTGAGCCAGAGTAGCAGACGTGAAAGCGGCATTGATCCCTAGTCTGGATCTACCAGAGTGCTGGCATGCTTTCTAAAAAGTACAGTGTGACTCCATTATGACAGCTCTGTTTGATTTAGTTTAAAACAATCAAGCCGTCGTAAAAAGGGGATTTCTGTAATGGCGAAATAATAGGCTCTCTGTTCAACCAAAGTGCTGGTGACTGACTGCCTCTTTCTGTGTGTGTGTGTGTGTGTGTGTGTGTGTGTGTGTGTGTGTGTGTGTGTGTGTGTGTGTGTGTGTTTGTGGTTGTCCCTCAGTGCTCAGTTTGCTGAGCTGTTGTGTGAAGAACAGGGCTCCGATGCTGATAACGTGAAGTACTGTGGCTACTGCAAGTACCACTACAGCAAGCTGGTAAGCCGTCCTGCTGTTTCCTGCGGAATCTCCCTTCACTGTGACTGTCCTGGTGCAGCTGTGTGTCTGTTTAACTCCCATCCTAACTTTAGCCATCTCAAAAAGACTTGCAGCCTTATGTGGACACACACACACACACACACTCACACAGGTGTGATGAAATGAAAAGGTATTATTTCTGTATTGATAAGAGGTTGCATATTGGTGACTCTATCGAGGCATATTTTGGCTCTGAGAATAAATGAATATATATATATATATATATATATATATTGCCTGTTGCTTAGCAGTGTAAGCAGTGTAATGTAAAAGGAAATCTCGGTAAAAGTTGTTTTAGCCATAGAAAGGGAACATGCAGGAAAAACTATGGTAAGTGGGTGGTCACCCCAACCTACAGTTTTTCACTGTTGTATGAATGCATTTGTCCTTGAAAGTTTATTTGGAGTGCAAGTGGCTATGTTCTCCATTTAAGGGCAGAATTTCAAACTACATTTCAAATTTTGTGAATGTTTCATCCCCATCAGTTGCCACTGGCAACCATTCCAGGAAAAATGTCCTTCACCACGCTGATGCGAACATCATGGTATGACCTGATCCTACATCAGACGTTTTCTGATAGCCTAGAAGACATATATATATATATATATATATACACTAACAAAACTCACTAGAAAGACAAGTGCACTTGCAAACTTGCAGGATCTGTAACATTTCGTCTGGTAAGGAGATATTTTCAACAGATGGTTGGTTGGTTGGTTGGTCAGTTGGTTTGTTTCTTAGCTGTATTGTGCAAAAAATGCAGCCCTCAAATGTTCATTAAACATACAGCATTGGGCAAGGAAGAACTTGTGAAATTTTGCAGAGCAAATTGGAGTAAATAGACTAGTTGGGCCAGTTTTGCTAACATTAGTGAAAGCGGACGAAACTTAATGCTGGAGTGTCACAAATTCCAAAATTAAGTTGTTTCTTTTTTGGCCCACGCCAAACATTTGCAGAAGGTTTCGTTAAAGTCTGGCCAGTTGTGTTTGCGCTGTTCTTCTAACAAGTGACGAATCAAGTCAGCCAAGCCAACACGCAGACATGGACAAAAACATGAACTCCTCAGTGAAGGTCACTAGGCTAAACACAGTAGCCAAGGGTGCAACATGACAGACAGTATTTCTTTATTGCACAGTGGAGACGTAAACTCTGGCTCCTAAAGCTTTGGCATGGCTCCTAAATATTTCAGATTTAATTCTTCAGGATAAAGTTTTCTCCACGTGTAGATCCCTGCAGTGTTGAGCTGCGGTTTTGGAGGCTTTTGTATCTCCACTTACTTGGTAATCCTATTGCCCATTTGCTGGTACATATTCTAAATTTCTCGTGCAGCAGTTCGTCCTTCGTGGCTCTGTTGTCTTAAAGGTATTATGTGTCATGACATTCCTGTGTCCTCATAAACTCTGGAGATGTATGGCAGTCCTCCTGCCAGGCGTTTAATCATAGCTATCATAGTTAGATTTGTAGGTTGAGAGCTCACACTGACAGCCTCCTGCATGGATGGTGAGCATCTTTATGAGTGCTGGCATGTACGGCGGAATTGCACAAGGTCTTCTTTCTTCTTTTGTCTTAAATGTCCCCTGTTTTGAAATAGCTTGTGGTCCCCATGTTTTGTAGGGATCGCGTTTCTTGTCCAGTCACGGATGCTGAAAGCAGAGCCGTCATCAAACCCCAGCCTCCCCCACCCCCTTGCAATCTCTTTAACCCCTCAATCTCATTGACGATCAGGAGCAACTCTCTGGATCTTGTTCATCTCTCTCTTTTGCTCCCCCCCTTTCTTTTGGTCTTCCTCTACTCCCTGCCCCCTTCCTCTTTCGCCATCTCTCCCCCTCAGCTGCTTCTCTCTCCTTCCTGTTGTCCAACCAATTCTCTCTCTTTCATTCTCTCTCTTTTTTTCCCTCTGTCTCTCTCTCCTATACCTTCCCCCCTTGGGAGGGGCTTGGTTTCACCCCAGTGGCAGCCCCTCAGTGTTGGCGGATGGGCTCTCCTTCCTGCCTGACTGGCCCACTGTTCCGGAGAGGGGAGAGGAGGAAGAGGGGAGGATAGGAGAGGAGGAGAATGTGTGGTGATGGAGGACCCCCTCCTCCTCCTCCTCCCTCTCCACTCTCCAGCCCCCTTGAGCCGTGCCCCTGCTGCTTCTCAGATTTAAGCCATGAGTGCCCCCCTACTGACCACCACTCTCCCCCTCACAAAAAAACCCAACAAAAACGCCAGCATGTCTTCCATCTATCCTCCTATCCAACAAAGGGCTCACACATGCAGCCAGCCTCTAATCAGTACCACCTCCACCTCCTGCACCTCGGTCGGTAGGTGTTGAAGGAAAGTAGGGGGTTGGAGTTTGGGGGAGGGTTGTAAGTTGAGGTGCTTTGTGGAGACGGTGTGGTGTGACACTGTTAGTTTTACATCAGGAGCTTCTCCAGGCCAGCAAGGTTTTTTGTGCAGTGTATTTCTGACCAAGCCAGAACACACGACAAAAACGGCAAATGAAACCAGCTTTCAGTTGGTTGAAATCCACTTTGTGTAAGTGTTGCGGATGCTGCCAGTGGAGGTCATTTATTTCTTTTCTTCCCTGCCCAATCGTTGTGTATACTGTTACTGTCCTTGCTTTATAAATGCCCAGCCATGCCTGTGCAGTCTCAGGTAACGAGAAGGCAAAAATATCATGGTTCACCTGGCTGAGCGCAGTGAGGCCTGTTTGTGTGTGTTTTGTCTGTGCAAGGTTGATGTTTGATTTCTGTGCCTCTTAATGGTGTTCTTTATTGAGAAGAGTCCCAATGCCACACCTGCCCTGTAAATAGGGGGCAGCTATGGCCTACTGGTAAAGAGTTCTTGGAGGAGGTCTTGGGTTTTGAAGGGCCGCAGGTTCGATTCCTTTACCAGTAGGATAAAGGCAGTGGGTTGGTCCTTCAGTCCTCTCAGTTAAAACGTTGTGCAGGCACATGAGAGAATGGTTAAGAAAAAAAAAAAAGATAATGTTGGCAGTGCAAGATTCCGATGGAATTGGTCAATTGGAACCAGTTCTAAGTTGGAAATGCTGAACAATAATGGATCAAACAAAGGGAAAATTTTGTACCCATTTGTATCAGTCTGTATAATATTTTCCTGTGATTATAATACAAACCTAACAATGTAATGAGTGACATCAGCATCACTGTCAGGAAATGGTTTAAGAGTTTGTTTTTGGGAGTGAAATATTTTCCAACCACAAATGTCTAATAGCGATACAAGAGTTTTGGATCAACTTGTATGACAACCAGGCAACAACTTTGGAACGATTCATTAGCTATTTAGCTGGCACATACTGAAAGCCAGCAAAGGGACTAATTGTGTAAACTCATGGTGGATTAAACCCTATGGGCCCTAGGTTATTTTCAGGGTATTTTTATTACCTTTACTTTTAAGCTCATATCTTGGTCATTGTAAGGGCCATACATATATGCTTTTTTTTTTTTTTCAGGACAGTCTAGGCTATCCAGATCTGGTTTCATTTGATGAGCTACTATTTGCACTGATTTTATAAAAAATAGTAAACCAATAAAAATCATATTGCGTATAAAAAAATCTTGTATTCTTGCAAGTACCTGCCCATAGGATGCTGTCACGGATATCCTTTCATATTTGAGTGGAGCAGATCAGTCTGGAATCTGGCTATATAAGAACCATGATGGTGGGATATTCAGTGGCTTATCAATGTTGATAAAAATGTAGTCTGTGCCTGACGGAAATAAGGGCCTATTTTCCATGTAATGAAGGATGTTATATCAGGATTATGGATATTATGCAGAAATTGGCAGTAATTTCAAAACTGTATGAAACGTGTTTTGGCAGAAATGCACGATAGCACTAGAACCGTTAAGTTCCGCTATGTATCACATTATGCATTGACTGATAAGCGTGAGTGTAAAATGTGTGAAGTAGAAATTTGTCAAATCATTACTTGGCAAACATTTGATCCCTTGTTTTAACGTGAAAAATTCAATGCAGAAGTATGTGCTGAGGAAAGCTGAGATTCTGTACTTTCTTCTGATATGCGTGCCATGTCCATACAGTCGCGGGTTCGCGAGTAATGTCAACGAGAGTAATGCCTGTGCAGAGCTCTAATATGATCAAATATAATAAACATTTATACCTCGCCGAGACTTGAGAACAAAAATAAGTAAGGGGTCACGTAAAGCCCCGATGTTTCGTTTGGTATAACTGCCATCTCGCTACGATGTACTGTTCCAGAGAAATTCAACAGAGAAGCATGGGTGTAAATTTCCACGCACTTTACGGGCGTTGGGCCCATAGGGTTAAACAATGTCTTCTCAGCGGATGTCTGTTTGCCATGGGTTTTAATCAGGTTTCAAGAAAAGGTAGGCTGCAATTTAATACAGGATCACTGCAGAGTTGGAGTGTGTATGTGTGTGCGGCCTCCTTGGGAGGTGTGACAGATTGTTTTCTGTCAGTTGACTGTCATTGGCAGACAGCTGCTAACTTGCCTGCATGGCAGGAGTATT
Source organism: Coilia nasus (assembly GCA_027475355.1). Lineage (NCBI taxonomy): Eukaryota > Metazoa > Chordata > Actinopteri > Clupeiformes > Engraulidae > Coilia > Coilia nasus. The sequence continues at coordinate 29,534,693 of CM050203.1, forward strand.
CATTTTCTGTTATGATTTGTGAATCATATAGGAGCAATTGTGTTTTGATTGTCAAGAAGTTACGGCAAAACATCTTATTTGCCCAAAAAAAACAACAAAATTGACTCAAGATATTTGCCCACATAAAAAAAATGATGTTTGTTGTTCCAGAAATGGCAATAACTCATTTCAGCCAAAATGTAAGTTACGTTTTATTGGCTTTGCATGGCAATGTAGCTCTGTGGTCCTCTTATCAAGAAGGAAAAGGCAATTTAGTTATGGCACTGATAGGTGAAGTATTCTTGTCAGCAAGTGATACTTGTCTTGTGTATTTGTTCTAATGGCAGTTGGGCAAAAGTAGACCAGTGTAGGAGATGTGGACAAATGTTTTCTTTGTTTTAACAGGATTTGGGATATTCTGTTTTAAATATCTTTAAAACGCTAATATTTTACTGGCAAAATGAATCTTTTCCCATTCACAGCCTTTATCTAAATACTGTTTTAAAAGAGGTTCATATGGTACTGCCTTGCCTCTTCGAGTCTCTTCTTGTTTTTAACAGCATTGTTGTCATGACACTGTCTGTTACAGATTTTCAGGTTATTTTTTTATTATTATTTTTTTATTAATAACCATTTAATTGGTCACATTTGCCAGCCAGTCCTTTTCAGCTTTTTCTTTTTTTCTTGACAGGAGCTAGAGATTTTTTTTTTTTTTTGGTCCTGTAGTAACGCGAGGTTCCTCTTTCACCTTCTAGAGGAGGAGCAAAGGCCGCGGTAGTAGGGCTCAAAGCTTAAGCGATTCCTCCTCTCACTCTTTGGATAAGCACCATGACCAGGACACGAAGGTAAGGCAGCTTCCACCTCCCTCCCCTCCCCACCAGCTCTTCCTTCCCCTCCTCTTCATGCGCGTTCACACGGGGCATGCCCTTTCCTCACACACTCCCACTATGAAGTGTACAACACAAGGCAGAATAAGCCAGGGCCCTGGGCAGGTTGGAATTTAGTCACCAAGTTAGTTTCTTGATGCGTGAATAGGTACGGGTATGAGTGTAGTTCTGTAAACTGTCTATGGAGAGCCAAGACAATCCAAACTAAGTATGCTCAATCATGTTCACTTATTAGTATTTTTGGCCCTGCTGCATATAGTTTTTGTGAAAAGATGCTGCAGACCCCGAGAGCCATCTGTCACACTTTTTAGGCACCCTAAACATGTGCTCACAGTATTTATAGGTAGGGTTGTCATTCGTTCCAGCAATTTGCTCAGAGATGTATCCCGACACGGCTATATCGAACGCAACCTGCACACAAATCAACCCTATTCACCTTTTCATCCAATTCAATTAAGAAATACTTGCACAGCATGATGTATTACTGCTGAATGTGCTGGATAATATGTCCACATGGGAATGTAATTTTATCCTCCTGTCCCTGCTATTGCTCATTTTATACCTGGGTTAGTTAGAAGAAATGACCATTAGACTGGAGATGTACACTTCGTAGTACGAAATGTGTGAAAAGTGCATGTCATACGTTCCCATCAATTATTTATTATTTTTTTCTTTTGTTTTGTGCCCGTGTCCGTAGCAATCTATTATTGGCCTTTAGCTTTCTCTACATTTAGACTGAAAAGCCATCCATATCATTTACTGTGTTGCAAATTGGTTTGGTCTCACCACCCCATCTGATAGTTCTGTGATGCTTTTAATTTAATCTTCTGTACTTTTTTTTAATTGACACAACAAAAGCATCATGAAATTATGCATTTTTGTTTTATTATCACATTCTTCCCATTGAGTGATACAATTAAGCATGATTTGAAAAGATGTCGCTGAATTTGACCCTTTCTTGTCTTTGGAAGTATTTCTCTATCAGCTTTGCAGTAAAATTGCAAAATTTCATAATGCTGCATAAGGAACAACACTCATTATGTCAACCAAACAATCTGTAAAATAGAACAAAGGTTTGTAAAAATGATTTCCGTTCAATTTTTACTTATTTGGTAGTTTAATTTGAGAATCTTTGCCTCTGAAAGCAACATTTTGTGATTATAGCAGACTGTGACTAGGGTCACCACCCCCGCGGCCATTTGTTGTTGTAGAGAAAAAAAAAATCATGTAGAGAAAAGAAAAATCATGAAATACACCAATGATCTGGAGATCAACTTATTTTTCAAGCATGCTGGAGGTAGTGGGTGAATGGGGACTTGTGTTCCCCCTAAAAGGGCTCTGGTTGGATAGGGCTGTCCCTCCTGCCCTGCCTATTGTTGGTACGACTCATTTGCATCAGCAAAGGGTCCCCCATCCCCCCACCTTGCTTTCCCAGGTCAGGGGTCACCGAGCTCAGATGTATGCCGAGCTAATTTCAAACCCCGGAGCCACACAATAGACCCCCCCCCCCCCAAAATCCTACTCCAAAAAAAGTATGTAAGCTCCTTCGTATTCACCCCATTCACATATCTGCAATTCTGGTAACAGTCTGTTGCCAGGCAGTAAGTTTGAAGGCATGGCTTCATATTGTAAATAACGTGCAATTTATGTTGGTCATTTTTTTTATTTGCAAGTGGAATTTTAATCCATATGGCCTTTAGCTATTGAGTGAGCGAGCGATTGGAAAAAGTGGTCTCGCCACAGTGTGGCTTTTAAAAAGATTCCCCAAATTCACCAACCTGCTGCAGGCATTGATAAATCATGGTAATTATCTTCGTCCCATTTGTGCGATTGTGCTGCTGGCTAGGTTCGGCAAGAACAACAGGGGGAACAGAGAGGGGGAAGGAAACAAAAAAAAAAAAGATCCCGTCTACTGAGCCTCACGTGCTGTTCATCTTTTGTGGCTCGACGAAATGTAGCCATCCATTTTTTGGTTGGCAAATGATCACTAATTATTCGCTTGGTGCGACCCCTCGATAAAACACCTTCAGCTTTTTTTTGTGATGACGAGCGGCACTGAGCCTCTATGGCTGTTCCGGGGGTATTGTGGGTAAACAAAGCGGAGCAGCGACACCAGATCAGCCCCGCTCGCCGATGGTCCGTCCATCCGTCTGTCAGCACCCCGTCAGAGGAATGTTAATTAGGACGGAGGGATTCCTGCTCATGCTCCACCTTTGGAAAAACATGAGCCACGTCTGCAAAAAAGACACCTGTCTTTTAAATGTATTCTACCTAAAGACCTTTGCTATTATTGGGTTTTTCTGTTCTGTGCTCGTGATGTTCAGAGATTTAGTTTTTTTGTGAGTGTCTAATATGTTTTGCTCTACTAATTGTGGTGTACCAAACCTTCCATCAATCATTTGTGTTTGTTTGCTTAGGAGATATAAAATAAACAAACTAATCCCTCAACCATTTTATTTAAGGGGCCCCTAGTGTGCTGTAAACATGGCAGGCCAGCGCAAGGTCCCAGCCATTTGTGTCAGATGGGTCGTGCTGTTGTTTCTTAGCGTTCGAGAAGGTGGGGCGCTGTATCTGTTTGCAGACAGACTCTATAGGTCTCCTCTGATGGGCCTTTGGGAAAACTGCACAGAGCAGATTTCTGATGCTGCTGATCTGGGAAGGGACAAAGCATTTTTTTGTCATGGATATATTAATTTGCACTCGTACTGTTTTTTTAAACTCGTCAATGGATTTTTTTAAACAACAGCCCTTGTATATAAAGCTCTCAAAATAAACACAGCCCCCCCCCCCCCCCCCCCACACACACACACATACACACAATCCAAGTGATGGTCATTATGGAGGAAATTGCGTATCTATTACACTCACACACTCACAGGGGCTGTAGGGACTGGTCTTGGCACTTGGCACAGGAAATGAGGGCAAACTGTTATCAGTCCCAGTGTCATAATTGTTGATTATAGCTGACAGAACAGCAGGGGGAATAACCACGAGTAACCACGCTGGCTTGGCGTGGCATGGCACAGTCGCCCTAGAATGTGCAAATACGCATCGCAGGTGTCTTCGAGGAGCGCTGCATAATTTCACAGCTCTGGTCCAAAGATCAGAGATGAAAAGGGGGTTGGAGGTGTTCGATTGGAACGTTAGGTGTAAATTCGTTCGCGCCACCATCACCCTTCACCCCTCTCCTTCATCCCTGGTGAGAATGTCGGCTGGGCTGTGGCTGTGGCTGTCGCTAAACCCAGTGGTGTAAATTGAGCTGTGCTGAGCCTATGGTCAAGCCAAGGGATCGCATGGAAGCTTTCACATCCAGCTGTAAGGCAAATAATCTCTCACAGTTCATTAAAGAAAAAAGCTCTTGCTGATGGCAGTGGTCACTCAGGTGCTGGGATTCCTGGGTGCTGCTGGGTCTGTCAGGCCAAAGCATTTTTTGTTTCTGTCATTTACTGTAATGTAATGTTAACTGTTTGATTGTAATACAGGGGAAATACGTTTCTCCTTTGAGGTGAGAAGAAACTGGAAGGGCTTTTTTGTTTGGCCACTGTCACAGCGCTAGATAATCTCTAATCAGTAACGGTTTGCCCCTTTTTTGTTTTTGTTGACCTGCAGAAACACAAAGAACGGGACCGCCACAAACCAAAGCACAAGAAATCTCTGGAGCTCTCCCCTTCTCTCGTCCCTGGCCATCTCATGGTCTCCGCTGAGAAGGTAAGTGTCCCACTCACTTCGTTTCATTAAGGGACAGTAGCGTTCATCATTTGTACATTTATCACATCGAAAATATTCATTTATGTAATTTACTTGTATATTTATATATTTTTTTTAGTTTTATATTTCCATTTTAATATGTATTTTCTTAAAGTTCTCTTGAATATATCTTCGTACATTAAGACCCCAGTCCACAGTAAATACAGAAATATTTGAGAGTTGTATCAAAATAATTCAATTGATTTTACGTCCGCTTACGTACGTTTAAGTTCAGACTTGATTTCCAGGCGGAGCTGTGGCATGATTTTGTGTTGAGTTGCGGATTCATTTTAATATGGTTATTGACCTGAAGTGACCTTCATTTGCCCCTCCCTGCCCCCTGTGTAGAGCTACAACAGCGGCAGCAGCAGTGGCGGTTCGGTGTCGTCCATGTCGGGACCCGTGCAGAAGCGCATGGACGACAGCGGCGCCCGCTTCACCAACGCCAACTTTCAGGAGGTGTCGGCCCACGCCGGGGGCGGGGCAGGGGCTGGGGCAGGGGCCGGGGCCGGGGTCAAGGAGGCCGCAGTGGCGGACGTGAAAGTCGCCGAGGCCAAGAGCAAGAAGGCCAACAGCCACTGCGCCGCACAGAGGGGCAGGAAATCGGCCACGGGGAAGCCTCTGGGGGCCGTGGTCACCACCGCTGCATCCTCCACTTCATCCTGCAGCCCCTTCCAGCAAAGTGAGTACAACATGAGGGAGAGGTGGAGCCAGCTCCTCTGGGTTGGGTAGTTTCTCTCCTCTGGGTGGTGGGGTCTCTGCTCTGGGTGGTGGGGTCTCTGCTCTGGGTGGTGGGGTGTCTGCTCTGGGTGGTGGGGTGTCCGCTCTGGGTGGTGGGGTGTCCGCTCTGGGTGGTGGGGTGTCCGCTCTGGGTGGTGGGGTCTACTTTGGGTGGTGCAGTCTCTCCTTAGTGCCGCACAGTGAAAAGGGATAGTATATATAAAAACACATGAAATTATATATATAAAAAATGCATGATATTATTTAAAGAAGGGAATAAGGAGTGAAATTTGACGTCTCTTACCTTATGCAAAATCTAGGCTTTAATGTAAGCTAATCATAAGCATGGTGGGAAGATTAGGCATACTGAATGTGACGTGACAAGTTTTTTTCAGTCAAGTTGTGTTTTTTTTTCAAATGAAATTAGAGCTCTAAAATTAATCTCCATTATGCATCAAATATGCTAATTCATCAAATTACATTCCCAGTGTTCAAGTTTTAACCTTTTAATTGTTTTTTATTTTTTTATTTTGCCACATTGTTTTCTGAGTTTGAATTTATTTTGGTATTTGTCATATTTAAACATACTTAAAGAAAAACTTTGGGAGCAGCAATATCCCTCTCAACCTTCAAAAAGCTTGTGAAGACCCTTCTTTTCCGAGACTGCTTAACAAAACTAAATTCTACTAATCTCTACATAGGTACCTTCGATGTTCTCTACACATCTGTTTGCTATTATGTCCTCCTTTTGTAAGTCGCTTTGGATAAAAGCGTCTGCTAGGTGTAATGTAATGTAAATGTAATGTAATAAAATGAAAAATGGCATGTTAAACCTTATACTGAGTTAGTATGTTTGCTGAGGAGCAAAATTGCGCTAGCCTGTTGCATTTAGAACTTCACTATTATTTAGCGTTTTGGCCAAGAAGGCTAACAGTGCTAGTGCTAAGGGCCAAGAGAAAGCATGAAGATTGCGCTATGTTTAAACCATTGAAAACGGCTCGAAGAAACTCCACAGTCCATCAGTAGTATAACAAAGGCCCTTTGGTAAACCAGCCCCTCGTACTTCATTTCATGTTGTACAGAGGGTCTGGAACAGACACCATCAAAAACGATTTGTTGGAGGTGTGGACTCTCACCTGGTCGTTCACACCTGGTCGTCACGTATGCAATTAGCTTACCTATGCACTACAATTTAAATGTAGCACACAAGGTCAACGTCACAGCTAACGAACACACCCTCTGTTCGCTTATTGGATTGGTCTTGCTGGGGCCGACTAAATGACCCTCAAGAGATTCCGGTCCAGACCCTCTGTACAAAATGAAATGAAGTACGAGGGGCGGGTTTACAAGGCTAGTACCTTGCAGTAGCTTCTCGTCGCTATGAGGAAAGTCCATACAGGTCGATTGTACTACTTCTCCTCCTATTTTTCCCCCTGGTTCGTGTTCGTCAATCAACTTGTATGGACTTTCCTCTTGACGGCAACGAGAAACTAGTGAAAGGTACTGCCTGTAAGAACTGTTTTCTTAATAAACGTTGTGTACACGTACAAAGTTCTCATTCCCTCTTTTTGAATGCCAGGGCCTTTGTTATACTACCAATGGAGTGTGGAGTGTCCTTGAGACGTTTTTAATGGTTTAAAAGTAGCATAATCTTCATGCTTTCTCTTGGCCCTTAGCACTAGCATTGTTAGCCTTATGGGCCAAAACGGTAAAAAATAGTGAAGTTCTAAATGCAACAGGCTAGCTCAATTTTGCTCTTCAGCAAACATACCAACTCGGTATGATGTTTTAACCTGCTAATTTTCATTTTATGCTGAAGTTTTCCTTTAAAGTGAAATAAAATGTTAAATGTCATTTAATTGGGCTTTACATTGAAGGAGCACTATCGCAAACAATCAGCCAGTCCTTTACTAAATTACTTGCTGTGGTAACAGCAAGCAAATTTTCATATTTCAGTCTTTTTTGGCAGATTGCATTACACCCCTTTGTGCCTGTCTTTCAAAGTCCCAGTGCGTAAGACAGTGACATGTATGCGGGGACGGAATGAATTGGTTATTGTAGCCCCTGGCTGTTGTTACTCCTTTGCTGATTCGGGCCCCAAATGGGGAGCATGAAATTGCTCATTCCACATCCACAATCCAAGCTCGTAATGTCTCCGCTAATGTTGTTGCCGTCTCCCTGTAATTTAACTGCCAGAGTAGGGGCTGTTATTCTCTGGGAACACGTGTTCTGGTAAAACACATCCAAAGCATTCGATTGAAAGAATGTGCCAGAACACTAAATGTATGGCTTCCCTCCCTCCTTCCATCTACTTGGGCTCTAAGGCTCTCTTCTTCCCCAGCCCCTAAAGAACTTGAGAGTTTTGGCGGTTGAGGGTTGAGGGCTGGAGTGTTGTGACAGGACTGGACGATCTCCAGGCTCGCGAGGGCAGCGTGTGGCTAAGATAAGCCTGTCGTCTGACTGGCTGCTGCCGCTGCCGCTGTAATCTTTTTTTTTTTTTTTTTCGTCCGGGAGAAGCATAGGGGCATGGCTTTCAGTTGGCTCCGCTGAGGTTTCATAGAGGGAGGCCCTTCAAAACTACCAGGGACTTTCTTTCTTCTTTCTATCTCTCTTTTCAACTCTGTCTATTTGTCTGTGTCTCTCTCTCTTTCTGTCTTTCTCTGTTTATCTCTCTCTCCTTCTCTCTCTCTCTCTCTCTGTCTCTCCGCCTCCCTCTCCCTCCCTCTCTCTCGGAAAGTGAGCCATGAGCTTCACTGGCTTGGTGTGGCGAGGTCACCATGTCTTTGGGAGTGGCCCCCTTGAACACACTTCCTCCCCCCCCTGCCGCAGCTCTCTGGCCCCCATCGCCAGCCCAGGGCCCCTCTGACGGACGCCTGCATGCAGAGGTCATGTCTGGAGATTGCAGGCCTAATCGCTCATGTGCTGAAGGGGAGTCTGGAGCCGTGCAGCGCTTTCTTGGATAATTCACACACAGAAAGGGGGTGGGATGGGGTAGGGTTGGGGTGGACCTGGAGGGAGGGAGGGATGGATAGATGGGGGAAAGAAAAGAATGTTACTGTACCAGTAGTGTGCTGTTGTAGTGGACCGAGCAGGCTCTGTGGAGATGGATTAGCGCTGATGGCTATCTGAGCCTGTCCAGCTGCACCTCAGGGGCGAGTGCGTCTTAAACTTTTAACCTCACGTTCACACAAACCGCTCGAGCATACATGAGGGCCAGTGTGAGGAGCCTTAGTGGTCTTTCTGAGTGGGACATAACCAGAGGTGTCAATCCCGGTTTCAGAAAGTAAAAGCCCTACCACATAATTTCAACCAACCATTTTCTGAAACAGATGACCCTAATCAGCACATACATCATCAGATGTATAGACCGGCTAACTAGTCAGATCACCAGTGTTAAGTCCACAGGCCTGAGGAATGCGTGGCAGGCTTTTTACTTTCTGGAGTTGGGATTGATGCCTTTGGACGTCACGGGGATTGTATGACAAAGTAGGGGATTGGCAACCATGCAGACTTTTACGTTGTGGTGACCCTGCCATAATACCAAACATACCAGTCCCAGTTTATACAGTTATTATGAAGGGATGAAGTCTCTCTTCACTTCAGGAATACTGTTTTGACCCAACACAATAAGCTAGTGATATCTAGGGCATTCAGGAATGGTTCGGAATGATCTTGTTTTATTGTCATAAAGATTTCCTGGTGTATCTCTCTTAGTCTAGATGTGCCTGCATCATGGGACATTTATTGCGAATGTCCTCCCGTCCTCTGAGGTGGGACACCTGATGCCATGGACAGGAGGTTTGGGGGCACAGCACGGCAGCTGGCCTTGTGTAATGAAGCTGCTGACATTGATAGGAAATGGACTGCAGAGATGATTGGTAGTAATCAAAGCGATAGAGAGAGGATGAAATGGCAGAATTGAGAAGGATTAGACCAAGGACAGCACTAAACTGCATGTTTATCTGCTCTTTATTTAAAAGGGTCTGAAAGGGAGAGTTTGAGAGGGAGGTGGAAAGCGTGGACCTCAGAGGCGGGCTCTTCTTGAACTTCCAATCTCTTATTTACACAAACAGCACTGGCATAAGTGCCTTTATTAGGAACTTGAGTGAAGAATTAAGTGTTTTCTTCCTGGGAGATGATTAAAAAGAGAGCACAATCACACTGTATTAAACTCATGTTGTGGTCCTATCGTCCCGGCTTAACACTTAACACACCAACCCTGCTATCACAGGGGCATTACAGGGGCATTACAGAAGAACCAGACAAATAACTATTCACTTCAATAAAGTCAAAATCATTGTGTTATATTATTGTAAACATCGCTCAAGGTTTCTCTCAGCATAGCTGTGCCATGGTAGGATGTTTGCAATAAATGCCCTCCCATGGTGCAGACACAGCGCGGCTGACAGGAATACCGGGCCATGTTTACAATAATAAAACTAGATAAATTTGATTCTAGGTCAGTTCTAGGTGGTGGGACACCTGGTGCCATGGACAGGAGGTTTGGTGGCACAGCACGGCAGCTGGCCTTGTGTAATGAAGCTGCTGACATTGATAGGAAGTGGACTGCAGAGATGATTGGTAGTAATCAAAGCGATAGAGAGAGGATGAAATGACAGAATTGAGAAGGATCAGACTAGGGACAGTGCTACACTGCATGTTTATCTGCTCTTTATTTAAAGAGTCTGGAAAAAAAGGAGATGTAAAAAGAACTTGAGGAAAACCTTGGAGGACAAACTGGTCATAAACTTCTACCCACTTATTTTCACTAGCAGCACTGACTTAAGTGCCTTTATGGGTGAATGGGCATTAGAGAGGATAGGTAGTAATCAGAGAGAAAGACAAAGATGAAAAGTGTGTTGTGAGTGAGAGAGAATGGAACTAGGGTGCATGTTAAGCTGCTCTCGCTTCAAAGAACAAGAGACCGAAAAAGATAAAGAAGAGAAGGGAGAAAGATAAAACAACAGAGAGCAAGTGAGCAAGCCCATGTTTTCTTGATTTCCATTCTGCTGTGACTCCTGTCCGGCAACCATAGTCTCCTTGAGCATCAGCCACCTCAGCTTCAGTCTTGGCCTGTTTGCATGTCTGCAGAAGGGCAGGGCAGGGTAGGGGGTAGAGTGGGGCAAGCAGAGGACAGGAGAGGAGGAAGTGTGGGGGGATAAGGGGAGTATGGGGAGTAGAATTGGGAAGCAGAGCCCCAGCGGCCTCCTGGCCACAGCTGTTAAAACACGCTAGGTAGCTGTGGCATGGTTTCCAAAAAGTCGCCCGTCCGCCTGCCTGCCTGCCTGAGGGGAGGCAGTGATGGAGAAGGCCATATCTGGGTCAGGCTTCTTTATGGAGGAGCTCTTTCGCGCTCTGCATACGCCGGCCTGAGCGGAGGAGATGATGGATGTCGGCACATCGGCACAGGCCCCGCCGCCGACTCTCTGATGGCGCCGCAGCTTTTCTGTTCTTCTGGCGGCGTCTGTGTGACTGGAAGTTCAGACGCTCGCACTAGAAAAAGTAGCAGCAGTAGAAGAAGAAACATTTCTGAGCTCAGTATACTAAGAGTTCTGAACCATGCTTCTATTTCAGGCATTATAAATATGGATTTTAGCCCAAATTTTCATCTTGTTTTACTAACGAAATGAAATCGAGTGAAAAAATTGCAGAGTAACATAAAACAGGGTTTTAAAAAGAAGTTTGTGTTGCTTTTTGAGTTTTCAGGATAACTGTCAGAACGTGTGCTCGTGAGGTTTTGAAGATAACTGTGCTCAAATGCAGACCCCACTGCATTCTAAGATAACAGTTTGTTGAGAGGTGCAAACCTAGTGGGATTACGGCTCTTCGGGACTTCCACTTAGTATCTGTGATGTGGTGTTGGGGCCCTGAGCGGAGGTGATTGTGGCTAATCTCTGCAGCTGCTCCTGGCGGTGGGCTGCACAGCTGTCGGGCTTAAGGAGCCTAACGACCACCTTTCCGTATCTTGTGGTATGCATTTAATCTTTTAGCCATACGTTTGTCCTAAAGCTTCTCGGAAGTACAGTGAGCCCAGTCGGTGTTTGACCTGAAATTGGATCTGTCATGTTGGCCTTATCGTGTCCGCTTAATGAGTAGCAGAAGCCTTTGTGTTTTGAACTTATAACTATATAAACAAACTGTTTCTTTTTAGGCTTTTATTTCTTAAATAGCCAAAGTTCAAATGCTTTCAAGCTGTAGCTGTTTAGTCCCACGGACAAAATGTTTTCTTTTTATTTCCTACTTCAATTACCAGGCTGTGACGTTTGTTTTTGGTAAACATCAGCAATGCTAGAAGTATAAAAAAATATTTCTAACCATGCTTTTAGGATGAGGTAATCAGTTACCATGCTAACACACGTCATCCATAGCTTCCGTGTGTTTCCACGGTGACGTATCCAACTTTCTTGCCCTGCTCTGTATGTTTCAGGTCTCCTGGGAAGCAGCAGCATCAAGACCACATCCAGCAGTTCTGTGGTTCAGCCCGCCACTGACTTCCAGAGCTTCTCAGAGGCCGCGATGCGGGCGGGAGACTCCTACAGCTCCACCACGTTTGGCCGCTGCCTGACCAAACCCCTGGCCGAGGGCGGCTCCTCGGAGGGGGTCTCGCTGGGCACCTTCGGCTCCATGATCTCGCTGCCGGCCACCTCGTCGTCCTCCCTGGGCGCCAAGCACTTTGAGAGCTCGCACGGGCCGTCGGGGGAGCTGGGCGCTCTGGCGTCGGCTGGCTTCAAGCGCGCTCAGCCCTCTGTGTCCGCCGCGGCCGAGGACACCGTCAAGGGGAAGAAGAAGCGCGGCAACTGGAGGAACCGCTACGGGCCGTGTTTTACCACCAACGCCCCCGAGCCCAAGCTGGCTGAGGCGTCGGAGCACGCGCCCCAGCCCGCCTCCGGCTCCTCCTCCGCGCTCTCCGGCAACATCCTGGCGCCCAGAGGCAGCAGCAGCAATGGCGGAGCTGCCAGCGCAGGAGGAGGAGGTGGGGTTGGTGGTGGCATGGTTGTCGGCGAGAGTCTGGGTGTCCAGAAGTCCCCATCTCTTCTCAGGAATGGAAGTTTACAGGGCCTGGGGGTCAGCTCTGTGCCCGGTGGACCAGGTAGGGCTTTGACCGCTCACACACACAGACACATGCACATAAACACTCTTTCACACACACACATAAACACTCTCTTGCACGCGCACACATGCGCACACACACGCACGCACACACACACACAAACACACTCTCACACACACAGAAACACTCTCTCACACACACAAACACTGTCACACACACCACAAACACACAGCACATCCGCAGACTCGTGCGTACACACACAAGCCCACATGTGCGCACGGTCACACACTCATGCTCCCCTCTCACTCACATGGCAACCATGCATGCGATTCGGGGAAAGATGCACTCCAAACTGGCTGCTTTCCTCACAGCGACGTACAGCACGCGTAATTGCCATTTCCTGATCGCTAAAGCAGAGTCCATTAAGCAGCCAGAGAGCCTCGCTAACGTGATTGGGGCCAGGTGAAAGTGACTTTCCCCCCGCAGCAAAAATAAAATCCATCAGGTCACTCTGCACGTTCAAATCAAGCCCATCATTTTCCTGATCAGATTCTTCATTTTGATAATGTTTGAAAGAGTTTTTTTTTCTTTGTTTGATTTTGTTTTGTTTTTTTTCCTCCCTGTGGAAACCTTCCCCCTGCTTACCCCATCTGGTTTCCTCTTGCGCCACAAAAGCCCTGCAAAGGCCCTGAGCTGTTTGTTTGGGGGACGTTGGAGCTCATTAAGGCTAAAGTGCAGTGTTGGAGTAGTTTCTCATGGCTGTCATGTGGGGGGTTTGGATTAGTGTGAGGTGGGGGGTGGGGGGTGGGGAGTTGTTGGTGGGTGGTGGGGGTGGCTGCCTACGCTTTGCAGATTGTCTTGAGAGGGCCACATGAACCGGTTGAGCATTTATTTGGGGTGGGGTTAGGGGGTGGGGGTCGGGGGTGGTGGTGTTGTAGGGATGGAAACGGGACTAAGGGGAGGCCTTAACAGGCAATTAGTTCAAATTTTATTTGCTCCTCGCTGTTGGCCCCTTGGCTGGGGAACCTGCAGAAGTCAGCCAACTGCACTTAGCGGCACTAGTTGGTGTTTAGAAATGCCCTGACCCCTACTGGCCTCCCTTCTCAGTCAGCAAAGGAGAGGGAGAGGCAGAGTGGTGGGGAACGTGCCTGGATCCGCACATGTAGGCATCCACACGCACACATCCACACACACACACACTTCTGCATGCACGCACGCACGCAGGCACGCACACACACACTCTTCCACACACACTTCCACACACACTTCCACACACACAAACATGTAATCTTTATACCCTTATGAACACATACACACTGACACACAAACACACACACACAAATACGAGCACAAACACTTGTGCACACACTACACAAACATGCATTCTCTGCACACTCATGAACACACACACACACACACACACACACACACACACACCCACCCCTTCACATGTACACATGCTCTCCCATATATAAATGGCCACACACACACAAATTCACACAGAGTGACATACGGACACATACATACACACACATACACACTAACTTCCCCTTGTTTTCTCTCTGAGGCTGCCTAATCCTCCCATCCACGCATTAACAGTGGCGACGGACTTTAAGTGCTCTGGTGGACGCACACGCACACCCTCTCACAAAAGTGCCCTCTGTCTCATTTCGGCTTGAACCCTGTTGCTTGGCAACGGCTTGTATGTTCTGGAGTTCCCTTGAGGATGTGAATGAGGAAGAGCCTCTATTGAGGCCGACTGCACTCTCCCTTTCTCCCTCTCTCTCTGTCCCTTTCTTTCCTCACTCTTTCTCTTCTTTTCTCCTACTTTCTCCTTCTCTCTTTCTTGCTCTCTCTCCCTTCCCCCCTTCTTTCTCCCTTGCAGCCTCCCTCTTTTTCTCTCTCTCTCTGTTTTTGACACTTTTCCTTCCACCTCTTTTCAAAATCCCTGTCAATTTGTTCACCGGCAACGTTTTCTCCCTCTCTAGTTCTGGCTTCTCTGTAGTCACTCTTTCTGTTGTTTTTCTGTGTCGATCTGTTTTTCCTGTGTTCTTCTCTGTCCCCGTTTCCCCTCCTCCCCTCCTCCATGGCCCATCTCCTGTGCTGTTTTTCGGGTTGGGACACCCCTCCCCTCCCCTCTTCATCCTCTCTCTCTCTCTCTCTCTCTCTCTCTCTCTCTCTCTCTCTCTCTCTCTCTCTCTCTCTCTCTCTCTCTCTCTCTCTCTCTCTCTCTCACCTGTTGCAGGCCTGTGGCAGGACTGTAAATATTTAGCCAGGCTTAATGCACAGCTGTAGCAGAGTGCATGCCCACATTTATCTCTCTTGTCCTGTGCCTTCATTCACTCACCCCCCCCCTCTCTCTCTTTCTCTGTCTCTGTCTCTGTCTCTCTCTCTCTCTCTCTCTCTCTCTCTCTGTCTCTGTCTCTCTTTCTCTGTCTCTCTTGTGTTATCTCTGTCACTCTCTCGCTCTGAAACTCTCTCTCTCTCTCCACCACGTTCCCCTATCTTGCTTTATCTCTCCCCTCTCCTACTCTCTCCCTGCATGTGTATCTTTCTCTCTCTCTCTCTCTCTCTCTCTCTCTCTCTCTTCCTCTCTCTTCCTCTTTCTCTCTCCCTCTCTCTCTTCCTCTTTCTCTGTCACTTTTGCCCTCTGTTTTGCTCTCTCTCTCGCTTTCTCTCACTCTCTCTATTCACCCTTTTCTTGATTCCTCTCTCCCTCTCCTCTGGTCCCCCCCCCCCCCCCTTTACTCTCTGACTGTCTCACCCCTCCTTTCTCCTTGAGCACATGGGGTTTTTTATCGGGCCTGTTTTAGCGGGGGCCATTATTAAAAGCAAACATCCATCTGGCTCAGGCACCGCCATGGGACAGTGGGGTGCAGCTGCCTCTGGAGAAGAAGGTGGAGGGCCAACTGTGTGTGTGTGTGTGTGTGCGTGTGTGCGTATATACGGTATATGTGTGTGAGTGAGTGTCTGGGTGTTTTTTGTGTTTTAGTACCATCAGCACATACGTCTTTATTAGCTTCTATTTATTAGCTTTTTTTTAATATAACACATGGAGTTTACCATTAGTGTACCACAACCAGAGCCCGTCTGCCTTCTTCCATGTGCATACTCATACTGATTTAGCCCAGCATGGCCACCCTGGTGTGTGTGTGTGTGTGTGTGTGTGTGTCTGTGTGTGTGTGTGTCTGTTTCCTACCCTGCTCTTGTCTGTATAGACTAATAAATGGTACAATTCACCAGCCAGTCAACAGTAAATCATTAATTTGTATCCGAAATCTACCAGCCACTTCTATAGAGTACAAGCATTTGGCTGGTGGCTGCTGCCAATTTCCATCCCCAGTGTCCACACTGCACCCTGGTCTGTGTGTATGTGTGTTAAGGCTCTACCCTGGTGTGTCTGTGTGTGTCTGCGCTCCACTCCAGTGTGTGTGTGTGTGTGTGTGTGTGTGTGTGTGTGTGTGTGTGTGTGTGTGTGTGTGTGTGTGTGTGTGTGTGTGTGTGTGTCTAAGCTCTACTCTAGTCTGTTTGTGTGTCCACACTGCACCCTGGTCTGTGTGTATGTGTCAAGGCTCTACCCTGCTGTATCTGGTGGCTCTACCCTGTGTGTGTCTGCGCTCCACTCCAGAGTGTGTGTGTGTGTGTGTGTGTGTGTGTGTGTGTGTGTGTGTGTGTGTGTGTGTGTGTATACCCGTGCTCCACCCTTCTCCCCCTCCAGCCCATTGTGCCCTCTGCTGAAGGTGAATGCATCCTTCCCGTCCCCTCCCTCCCTTTCCCCGGTGGGCTGTGGCTCTTGTCTTGAGCCCTGGCTTTATCTCCTCATCTGGGCTCATTAGCCCCAGCACCGTGCTCCAGGAGATGGCTCAGGCCCGCTGCATTCCAGGAGGGCTGGTGGTGCTTGGTGGGGGGGTGTTGGAGTAGGCAGAGTTGGAGGTTACTCTTATCAGAGCCCCCAGCGCTCACGTGATTTAACCTCTCCCTGAACCTGCATGGATTCTCTGCTGGATGGAGGGTGAGGGTGGGGGTGGCAGGGTTGCAGGTTTGACTGGAAATGCCTGTTAATCTCATTTCAACCAGCCCTTCCTCAAACCCCCTGACCCCCCCCCCCCCCCACACACACACACACATCAGCCCAATCCCTTTCTCCTCATTTGATTGGATAAGGTGGGCTGCAGGGGAGATGTTAAGTCCCTATCGATTGGCCGCTTCGATCTTTCATCAGATAACAGGACTAACTGTGGCCTGCCCTTGCTGGGTCTTGTCTTGTAAGGCACTAATGAATCTCTTTAGTGAGGGGGGAGACCTTCTCTCAGAGGCCAGACCCCCCTCCCATACTTGCTATTTGTTTCTATATATAATCCTATCATAGCATGTTTCAGACTAAGCAGAAAGGTCCCACTAGCCTCTCTTCTCTCCTCTCCTCCTCTTCACCCCTCTACCCGCCTCTCTTCTCCTCTCTTCTCCACCCCTCTACCCTCCTCTCCTCTCTTCTCTACCCTCCTCTTCTCTCTTCTCCTCTCTACTCTTCTACCCTCCTCTCCTCTCTTTTCCTGTCCACCCCTGTACCCTTCTCTCATCTCCTCTCCTCTCTTCTATTGTCCTCTCCTCTACCCTTCTCTCCTCTCCTCTCCCCTCCCGTCCTCTTTATTCCTCTCCTCTCCTGTCCACCCCTCTCTCCTCCTCTCCTCTCTTCTCCCCCCAAACAATACAGCCTTGTTCCTGATGTGAATGTGCCCTCTGCCTGGAGCCACGCAGTGTGCCGTGAGGCAGGGCGGCTTGAGGGGTGGGGGGGATGGGGATGGGGGTAGGGGTGGGTCAGTAAGGGTCAGTAGGGTTTATATGAGGGTGGGTGGTATGATGGGGGTGGTGGTGTTGGAGGGCCAGGCTTATTAAACAACACCCAACAGAAAGCCATCAACAGCAAAACAAGAGGCCATGTGATTAGATGTCACATGAATCATCACCCCCTCACACACACACACACACACATCTAACACACACTTACATAAACTACACACAAACTACACACCACCAGCCTGAAAGGCTACGGTCAAGCCTGACGTGGTTTTACAGAAGAAGTGTTGAGTCATCAGATTTAAACATGCCTAGGCCCACTTTTTCTGGGTCATCGGCAGCCTGGGATTATTCAGCGTCATGCTCAGCCTTTAACTACAGCCCCCCCGACACACACACACACACACACACACACACACACACACACACACACACACACACACAAACAAACACCCCTTGTTTCCACCTGTGTGGTAATGACACCACCATGGTTCTTCCACCAAACCCCTCCAATGGACAGGGCCTCACTTATTTATGTCACCTCCACCCTCAGCTGTAGCCTCACCCTGCTCATAATGACAGCCTGGAGGGACATAATGCTGGGCTCTGCAAGTCCGTTTGGTTATGTTTTGCATGAGTTAGACTGTTGATGCAAATCCCTTGCAAATGTTTGCGCTACGTTTGGAAGGGTAATTATGTCCATTGTACGCTGATACAGTATGTCTTCGTGTGTGTGTGTGTGTGTGTGTACAGGTGCCTTCTCCAGCACTGATGTAGCAGGTCCAGTGGCCAGTGTGGTGTCTGGATCAGAGTTACCTCAGCAGCAGCAGCAGCAGACTGCCACGGCGTCCCTGCCCCCACCTGCCCCCTTCAACTCCACGCCCGTTACGTCAACCAGCACTGCCAACACACTTGTGAGTAGTCAATCTCTCTCTCTCACACACACAAACACACACACACACACACATACATTTACACATGCACACACATTTTCTTTGTTTTTTTCTCTCTCTCTTTTCCTCACACCAAACATACACTTTCTCAGAAATACTCTCTCTCTGACAGACAGACAGACAGACAGACAGACAGACAGACAGACAGACAGACAGACAGACAGACAGACAGACAGACAGACAGACAGACACACACACACACACACACACACACACACACACACACACACACACACACACACACACACACACACACACACACACACACACACACACAACCAAGACCTTGTGCACACCCATATGCAATTTGCCTCTGAAGAAGTGACAAATACAACACCAAACTACTCGAATGAGTACACATGCACACACACACTAGTGCTGTCAAATGTTAGATGATTCCACACACACATACTTTGTCATACTTAAACACACATTTTAATGCATCTGATATCTCTAGTACCCACATGACACACACAACAGCTCTTTCTACACCCACATACACACACACACACACACACACACACCATATACTTTGAGAGCTGGTTTTGTTTAGTTTTTTTTTGTTTGTTTTTTTTAATCAAATGCAATGCACAGTTTTATTCCTGTCTTTGCGGCATGATCCTTTTTGCTAACAGTAATGTTGCTAAGTACACCCACTTCATCAGTGCTGAGCTTTGATCTGATAAGAAACCGTTGTAAAAAAACTAGGTGCTTCGTCAAGGCAACCTGGATTAAAGAGCCACTCAGACTTGAGAGGACCCGAAACTACTAATCGCTGCGGCCTTTGGGCACAGGGGATCCGCAACAACGGATGCACCGCTTCCCACTAAATTTCCTAATTAACATCAACGAAACGTGCCATTTCTTCTCAGTGCGCTAATTTGTGGCTAAATCTCGAGATAAGCGCTCTAAATGCACGTACGGCACACGCTGTAATTACCCGCTGAACGGTTGTGGCTCGAACATCAGGTTGAGCTATTTAGGAGCGCTATTTATTTATTCAGAATAACAGATTTTATCACATGGAAGAAGGCGGGGTGTTGGGCGTTCCGCATCTAAATCAGTGTTTATGAGGCTGGAGCACCTGGATGTACAGTGTGTGTACGTGTGTGTGTGTGTGTGTGTGTGTGTGTGTGTGTGTGTGTGGACAGTGATTACTGTTGGAGACAGACTGTGCTATTGTTTGTCGCATATTGCCAGTGGTGTTTGCCATTTGATCTGGGGCTGGTGTTGTGTGGTACCTGAATGTACAGTATGTATGTGTGGACGTGTGGATATTGATTGCTGATGGAGAAAGACAGTGGTAGTCTTTGTTGCATATTGCTGATCTTTGGCATCTGTTGTACCGTAAGTTTGTTTGTTTGCATATTGCTTGTAGTCCTAACTTGAATCAGGTCACTGTGTTGATGTGTGCATGTAACTACTACTGCAATTTTGAATATCGTAATTGAACAGATATTTAAATGCATACAAAAACATACATTTCCATGTATGTTTTTATTATCATTAAAATGTACTGCTTTAGGTAAAATTTGATAGGCCACTTACTTATTTGTTGTTGATGTATTGTGAAATGGGCTCTTAAGCCAAATTTGAAAAACAGTCTAGAATAGTGTGTTTACGTTGCTTAGGTGTGGTATGGATCCTGAGGTCAAACACAGTGCAGTGTGGATATCTAAATCATATCTGATGGAGCTGTGAGGTGTTCGGCTCCTGTTGCTCTTGTCTTTGTGGGATGGTCGTTGTGGCATTCACTGCCATCTATTGTGGCCGTCATAGCGCAGCATGGCTCTCTGTCGATCTGTCTCTCTCTTTTTGTGTCTGTCTCTGTCTATCTCTTTCTACCTCTCTCTTTCTCTCTCTTTTCTCTCTCAGCACCGCAACAGTTCTGCCCCATTGTGCTCGGGGCTTGTTGCAAGACAAATACATCAACTTCAAAAACTAAATCTAAGAATCTGTATGTTGGGTGTAAACAAGTGTTCAAAGATGTATTGAGAAACTGCAGGAGATGAATTACTTTATGGGGCAGAGAGTCTGTAAGTCCTCATTTAATCAGTGTTCATTTTTAATTAATGATGTTATTTGCACACACAAACTTGATTTTTTGCTTGTTACGGAAACGATTTAAACAGCTTTACTACCCTTATCGAATCAGCTCCCCCAAATTTCAATTTCATGAGCACCACAAGAACTAATAGACGGGGAGGTGGAATAGCAAACATATTCAAAGCATCTTTTCAGTGCAAATAGACAACATCTGGCAACTTTACATCTTTTGAGTACATAAGTGCACTCGTTAAGTGTTGTTCTGGTATGTTATTAGTATTGGCTATTTACAGACCAAAAAGAGTTTCTGTTGTCAAACATTTGTTTAGAGTTCAACAGTCTTATTAAATCATGTCGATAACCCAGAAAACACCAATGCCCAATGACTTACTCGCATTGATTGATACCTTCAACCTAACACAACATGTACAGGGTGCCAACAGTGCCAGCACACTCTCGTGGCCATACCCTTGACCTTGTTATCACAAAGGGTCTTAATGTCTCTCCTGCCTGGCCTTATCTGATCATTACTGTGTTTTCCTTGATGTTGGTTTGTTCCCTCACATTGACAACAAGTTTATGACTGTAAGAAGGAAAGTCATAAACAATGCCATAGGTCTTCTTTTTGAGCACTCTCCCGGACCCCAAATCAACCATCAGACTGTGCAGATGATTTAATGACAGATTTTAATTCAAAGATGCCACATTTTATGGCTGATATTGCCCCTTTAAATTCAAAAAAATTAAAAAAGCCCAAAAAAGCAGGAAAAAGGAAGAAAGACATAGAATCGCCACTGCTCTTGAGGCTAAAGAGCTTAAAGCAAAAGATACTGTTGCCTTGGTGTCTTTATTGATAGTGAACTAACCTTCACATGAAGGCAATCACTAAATTTGCCTTTTATCGCTTAAAAACATTGGTAAACTTAGAGGTCTTATGTCGAAACAAGATCTAGAAAAACGCATAGACACCTTTATTTCCAGTAGTGTTGATGACTGCTATGGTCTTTTCAGAGGCCTTCCTAAAAAGACCATCAAACAGCTTTAACTGATCCAAAATGCAACAGCAAGGGTTCTTACAAGAACAAAAAGACCTCAGCACATTATTCCAATTTTAAGGTCCCTGCACTTGCTCCCAGCAAGTTATAAAATTGACTTCAAGGCATTGCTTCTTGTGTTTAAAATATTAAATGGGATGGGACCCAATTACCTATCGGATACGTTTCAGCTATGTACGCCAACTAGGTCTCTAAGATCACCACAAAAAAATCTGTTGGTAAATTACGCTGTCAGAACAAAATGTGGTAATGCAGCTTTTAGCTGCTATGCAGTTCAGCTTTGGAACCAACTTCCAGAGGACATCAAAATGCTTCCTAAAGTGCTTTCTGTTACTGTTTTTTCTTTTCTTTTTCTTTTCATTTTTTAATGAAATATGTCTTATTTACCTTTATTCTTATTTAACTTTTATCCTTTTAAGCATTTGCACTTATTATATGTTTTATCCTTTTATGTATTGTTCTTTATTTTTATTTTTGTTAAGCACATTGAACTGCCTCTGTGTATGAAATGCGCTATACAAATAAACTTGCTTTGTCTTGTGCCTTGCCTCGCCTCTAAAGAACTAAGAATTCAGTCAAGCAGTCATCTAAAATTAGACCTAACAGGATTCAAGCAAGAACAAGCAAGATTTTGTTTATAATGAACGCTTTAATTTAAGTAAGTGTGTGATGTCTTTCTCCTTTTATTTTTTTTTTATAAACCAAATGGAAATGTATTTCATTTTCTCTGGAATAATAAAACAAATATTCACAATTTGTGTAGAAATTACAAAATGATGTGTTTTGGATTGCCTTTGGTAACAAAAAAAAAACCAAGAGGGCAATTCATTGTACTAGAAGAGTTTGACACTGTTTTTATATAAAATTATAAATTATTACTATAAGAATAATTTGAAAAATAACAATACTGGAAATAATGAGAATATCTTTATTGTATCTTTATTTGGAGTCCCGTCAGAGCAGATATCATGGGTATCAGAAGTATAAAAGGGTAGACTAAGGCCACTGGACTGTAGGACATTGTCATTTTAGATGTTAACTTTGATTTGCTGGAGGTCTCAGTAAGGATGCCCACCAAAGGCAGTCATAACGTAATAGTGTGACGGACAAAAAAACAAAAACAAAAAAACAAGCTAAAAGACAAAAACAAACAAATACACAAACATATGCGTATAAACCAAAACACTGGACTTTAAGTCTTCTCGTGTGCTGCGTTCATGAGTATTATGTCCATTGCAAATGTAAATGTCCATTTTCTTTCGTAAAAAAAAAAAAACTCGATCCTTTTTTTCTCTTCGTGCAGCGCAGGGGGATCTTTTCATCTGGGGCCACCACGGCTCCCCTCTCTTATCACCCCCCTCCTGCGCTGCTGTGGCAACTGGCTGTCTCCTGGCAACTGACCTCTCTTTAGACGAGCGCTGGCCTGCCTGTGTGCACGCTCGCCAAAGGGGGGAGAGAAGGTGTATGTGTGTTGGGATGGGGGGGGGGTGAAGTATTGGGTATTGATGTGTGTGTGTGTGTATGGTGTGGTGTGTGCATTTGTGTGTGTGTCTCCATCATATGTGTGTGTGCATGCATGTGCCTACACACACATGCTATGACTAGAAGAATTGTCCCTGAAGACATAGCCTTTTTCCCTGTTGTTCTGCAGCATGTGTGACAGTTGATGCCCGATGGCTGGCTAATGCCATGTGCCAGACACCGTGTGCCCTTTCGGGGCCTCAGTGGCAGACTGCTGTGGCTGCCCAGATCACTGAACGCCACAAAGAGAGTCACTCAGCCCAAGGCCTTCTGACTGACATTGCTGACCTTTGACCTTTCAGCAATGCACATGGGAGTGTATGTCTGGTGTGTGTGTGTTCATTTACGTACCAAATTCTTCCCTGTGCATGTGTGATATAAACCATAATTTCATCCATGCATGTGTTTGCATCTATGTCTGCATGTCTTGGGCGAAAGAGCAGGTACATTATTGTGGAGACGGCAAATGACATAGAATGTGACATTTTGAAAGAAATGGTAAGAGAGAAATGCATTTCATTATGCATTTTTTGGCTGCGTGTGTGACAGGCGCGTCAGAGATGTTGTCACAGATGAGTAGCCAAAGGTAATGAAATGGCAGCACAGAGAATCTCAAAATATTAACAGCTATCAATGTCGAGCATCTGGTGGAGGATTTCAAATTGAATACAGAGCTTGCCCCTGCCGTGGTGTAGTGAACCAGACAAGAAAAAAAATCAGACATTAGTTTTAAACTAATGTGGCTTAAAATGTATGAAGATCAAAAGGGGATGTACTTAACAGTGCAACTCTGAGATTAACCCCATCTTAAACACATGCAAATACAAATGATAGTTTGTAGTTCTTGTGGATGGTTAAAATGGAGCAGATGCAGGTTGATTGACACTATTAAAACACAGTGTGGTAAAAACAGTTGGAATGGATAGACTGGAAATAGTTTTTCTTAATGTGTGAAAAAAACTTGCGCTCAAGCCTGGGTGCTTCACGAAGTGGGACAGCAAAATAAACAGCAGGTCCTGGGCCACGTCTTCCTCCAGACTAGAGCTAGAAATGGACCAGAGCACCCAGAGTACCTTTAAGAGTTTAGTCCACACAGTCTTATGTGTGTAAGAGTGTGACAAGATTCCCCCCCCACCACCACCACCCTGACCCCCCAGGGGGAGCATCCTCACCCCTGGGTGGAGGTCCCACAGCTCCCATTAAGCATAACCCCCGCCCCTGCCCCCTCCACCTCCCCTCAGGCTGGCTGAGGCACCCGGATCACTGAGGCCACAACAATCAGGGGCGCAGGGGCCCTCCACTCCTCTCTCATTTCTCTACTGTCTCTGTCCCTCTCCGCACTCATTTGCTCTCCTCTCCTCTTTTCTCCTTCATTGTGCCTTTTCCCTTCTTTACTCTCCGCCTCTTCTCTCTCTGTCCGCCCCCTCCTCCTCTTCCAGCTCCTTTTTCATCTCTTTCTCTCTCTCTCTCTCTCTCTCTCTCTCTGCTTTCTCTCATCTGCTTTTCTCATCTCCTTACTTTCCTCCCTTCATCTGTCCTTTTCTGCCGTCTCATTTTCTCTCTCTCTCTCTCTCTCTCTCTCTCTCTCTCTCTCTCTCTCTCTGTCTCTCTCTCTCTCTCTCCTTTTCTCTTCCTCATCATATTTTATACTCTTTTCCTACTCTTCTCCTCCTCTCTCCATGTCTCCCATTTTCTCGCCAGCATCTTCATTTCCCCACCTCTCTAAAGTGGTACTCCGCTCGGCTCTGCTTTGTATCTCTTCAGCTTCCTCTCAGCTCTTACATGCTCTCTCTACCTATTATAACACCTCTTTTCCTCTCCTCTTCTGTCTTCTTTGTCATCCTTTTATTCCACACTCTCCCATCTCCCTGTCTTCTCTTTCCCTCCCCTTCTCCGCTCACCCATTCCCCATTCCTCCCCCTCTCCTCTCCTTGTTTTTCCTTCTCTTTCTGTGTCTCCAATGCCCCTCCTCCTTCACCCCTCTCTTCTTCTCCCTCTCTCTCTGCATTTGCCCATCTCTCCTCTCTGCCTCTCCTCCTGTGGCAGTGTGTGCTGTGCGTGTGTGATGGGATGGGATGTGACAGGCTCGGCAGAGGCCCGGGCTCCTGTAGGCCCCCCGTTCACACTCCACTGGACTGGGCAGCACACAGCGCACAGTGCCCAGCTCAGTACACACACATACACACACACACACCACTCAGCATACACACACACACACACACCCCCACACACACACACTCACACTCAGCATACACACACACACACCCACACACACACACACACCACTCAGCATACACACACACACCCACACACACACACACTCACACTCAGCATACACACATGCGCACACACACACGACTCAACACACACACACACACCACTCAGCATACACACACACACACACACACACACACACACACACACCCACCCACACACACACCACTCAGCACACACACACACACACACAGACACGCCGCTCACTGCCATGCCATGCCATGCTCAGCGCTGCGGCCCTCTCACGTAGGCCGTGGTCACACAGGGGCCAGGCGGCTTCTCTCCTCCTCTCCTGCTCCTGCCTCATGGAAGGTGTGTGTGTGTGTGTGTGTGTGTGTGTGTGTGTGTGTGTGTGTGTGTGCACGTCCGTCTGCGTGCGTGTGTTCTGGGGTGGGGGTAGATGGTTTAGTAAAAGGGAGAGGGGGGGAGCGGGGGTGGGCATCCCCTGATGGTGGTCCTCTATTCTGCTAAATTAAATGTCAGAGCAGGAGATGGGGGAGCCCTTAAATGGGGTTGTCATAGAAACACAAACCCACGTCGTTTAATAAAAATGGGGAAAATTACAGTTTATCTTTTTTTTTTTCCTCCTCCCTCCACTCTCTGCTGTGACCGGCCAAAAAATCACCATCGTGTTCTACCCACCGCAGAGAGCACAACTGCATTAACAAAAAAACACAGCTTCTTACTTACTGTGTGTGTGTATGCGTGCGTGTGTGTGCATGCGCACATGCATGTGTGCACTTGTGTGTGTGCATTTCAGTGTATGCATTTGTATGTGTGTGCGTGCATGCGTGTGTGTGTGTGTGTGTGTGCGTGTGCGCATGTGTGTGTGCGCATGTGTGTGTGTGTGTGTGTGGTATCCTCTGGGGGATGAGGCTGCTGTTTTTCTCTTGCTGTGATGTCCAGCTGAGGCTTCATTACTCGTGCTGCTGTGTCAGTCCCAGCAGCCCCTGGGGTCCTGATGTCACAGAGTATGAGAAGATACAGCAGACACGTGTGTGTGTGTGTGTGTGTGTGTGTGTGTGTGTGTGTGTGTGTGTGTGTGTGTGTGTGTGTGTGTGTGTGTGTAAACGTGTATGCAGCTATTTGTGTTTGTGTGTATGTTTGAATGAGGTTTGTTAGCACTGTACCCCATGTCTGTGTGTTTGTGAGTGTGCATTTGTGTTTATGTGTTTGTGTGTACGCATAAGTGTGTGTTTGTGTGTGGATGTGAATGAGCGTGAGGTGTGTGTGTGTGAGTAGGGGTATATGTAGGGGTGTGTGTGTGAGTAGGGGTATATGTAGGGGTGTGTGTGTGAGTAGGGGTATATGTAGGGGTGTGTGTGTGAGTAGGGGTATATGTAGGGGTGTGTGTGTGAGTAGGGGTATATGTAGGGGTGTGTGTGTGAGTAGGGGTATATGTAGGGGTTAGGGTTAGTGTAGGGTGTGTGTGGTACCAGTATGGGTTTTTTGGAGCGCTCCACACTCAAACGGTCTGCATTGACTGTCCTTCGAGAAGACATGGGTAATGATTCCACAAACTAAACCTGGCCCTCTTCACGGCCAAAGGCCTCTGTGTGTGTGTGTGTGTGTGTGTGTGTGTGTGTGTGTGTGTCAGTCAGAGCTAAAGTGTGTGTCAGGTGTAGAGGCTGAGTGTGTGGTTGGCTGTTCCTGCACGCATGGCTCCATTAGAAAAAGATGTGGACTTGCAGGGAAGCCCTTTGGTTCTGATCCACATACAGAGCAGGACAGCTGGCCTGGAGAGAGTGAGTGAGTGAGTGAGTGTTCCCCTCCCGCCCTCCAGAAAAGGAAATAAATAAATAAATATTTGTGCAGTACACAGACACATGCTCATAAGTGTGGAATGTAAACACGGAGGGGGAACCCTGAGACGGGTTTTTCTTGGAGCGGCGGCTGTATTACGCAACAAATTTTGGCTGACAGAGGGGTGGGAGTAGGGGGGCTTTGGGAGGGTTGGGGGGGTTCGGAGGGGTTCGGCACTCGCACCGAATCTGTTGGACGTCACTCGACACGCTTGGCCCTCTTCCCGGCAGAAGCTCAGAGACCCATGTGTGTATGTGTGTGTGCTTGAGGAGAGGGGAGGGGTGACTGAGACCAAATGGAGTGAATGAGAGACAGAAAGAAAGAATGGCTGAGTGAGCGAGTGGGTAAGAATGATAGCAGTGGGGGGATAGCATTGGCCGATGAGCGGAGGGGGAAAGGGAAGGGGAGGGGAGAGGGGGTGGAGTGACGGGCTAAGCGCAGTCGGAGAAGAGAGGCAAGAGGCAGCTGCGGGCTTAACCCCTTGCTGACTGCTTGGCTGAGCAATGGCAGAGCTGCAAGGCTAGGAGAGATGGCAGACACAAGCAGTCCTATTTTGCACTGCATGTGTGCGTGTGTGTGTGTCTGTGTCTGCAAGTAGCTTTTTCACTTATAAGTGTCAGTGTGTATACATAGGCATTTGTGCGTAGGAGTAGGTTTGTTTCTGCATGTGCAAAAATACAGTGCATTTGCGCATGCAAATGTGGGTGTGTTTGTGTGTGCGTGCGTGTGTGTGCGTGTGTGCGTGCGCGTGCGCGTGCGTGCATGCATGTTGGTGTTGTGCGTGTGTGTATCAGTGTGCACGTACATTTTGCAAATGTGTGTGTGTGAAGCACAGGGCCACTTCAGCTCTCTCTCCTGCATCACACACGTCTGGCTCCAGACACACACTTAACTCATTGCATTAAAAATGAATTTTCCCCATGTCACTCACTCAACAGCACTCCAGGCAGTTGGTGAGCAAAGACACACACACACTCTCTCTCTCTCTCTCTCTCTCTCTCTCTCTCTCTCTGTCTCACTCACACACACACAGACACACACACACACACACATACACAGTCAAGCCCCTGTGTGGAAAAGACAATATGTGCGCTGTGACCGACACACATCCTCCATAGAGTTCCCCCCTTCCTGCACTTCTCCTCCCCTCCCCCCCTCTCTGCCCTGCTGTCTCCCCATGTTGGAAATGTCCTAACCGGATTAAATCATTAGCATCAGAACTGCATTGTCTGCAGTGTGTGACGAGTTACAAAAAACCTCTGGTTACTTCCCCTGTTGCACACACACACACCAGTCACCCCCCCACCGGAAATACTGACAACATGTAGCCCCCCCACCACCACCACTATCACCACTTCAGAAAGTATTTCTAATGGTGTTTCTTCTCCATTGATGTGTGTAAGTGCAGATGTGTAATATTGTGTTGTTGTTTTTACCGGTTGGAGTGATTATCTCCCTAAGTGTGTGTGTGTATCTGTCTACATGTGTACATGCTTTAAGTCCAGTCTGTGTGTGTGTTTTCTGGGCAGGCGAACTCCCTGGCTGGGCCCTCCTTCAACCTGGCCCCTCCTCACATGTTCGGCAACCGCCTCAACCCCAACTCCTCAATGGCGGCCCTCATCGCTCAGTCTGAGAGCACATCTGCTGGTAAGACAAACACACACACACATATATATATATATATACACCGCGCACACACACACACCAACTTTTGTGCATACATCCTGACACACACATGCAGTATCCTGTCACCACATGTCTGCAGATGGTACATAGACACACACGCACATGCACACACACACACACACACACACACACACACACACACACACACACACACACACACACACACACACACACACACACACACACACACACACACACACACACACAGGTGGGGTACAGTGCTAACAAACAAGATGTACCAGTACTGGCCACTGTGTGTATTTTTGCACTGACACTCCCCAGCCCATTTCAGCACCCAGTTCAGAAGCGGCTGGTGGGTAATTACAGGCTTGCATTAATTACAGTCAGGCGTTGCCAATATGTCACACATGAATGCACTGCCACATTTTTATTGTTTCAGAGGGGGAAACGTGATCTTTTTACAGGAAGAAGGTAATCTGAGACCTGGGAGGGCAACTTCCTTTTAGTGGTGGGGGCAACCGTTTGTGCGCCTGTTTCAGTGGCAAATAAATTGTGCCTTAATTTCATAGATATCTGTTGACCGCTTTCAAAAGAATTACATTTTTGATTTGTTTTGAAATTGCGGGAAAAAAGTAAACACCATTTCCTTGAACACTTGATTAGCCAAACATAACTAGTTTGTTATTGAGCTTCAAATTGAACATTCCCAGGCTTAATATGAGTGGATTGGTGAAGTATGCCCATACGAACACACACACACACACACACACACACACACACACACACACACACACACACACACACACACACACACACACACACACACACACACAAATTCACTCACACACAAATTCACTCACACACAGGTTTGATGAGTGAGGATGTTGAAAACCAATCAATGTTGACAAATGATTTCTTTTGCTGGGGGATATTGAAAAGGCTTTTTTGTTGGGGCCGGGATTGCAAATGGATGGCATTAGCCTGAGAGGGTGAAATGGGCCGTGACTCCCCCTGTCAGATTAGTTTTAAGGCAGGACATCTCACGATGGCAGTGTCGTCATCAGAGACCAGCCCTCTGGTCTGCCAGAACCATTTGAGCTCCCCGACCTCATCATGTAACCCATCTGAATCCACCCATCTCAGTTTTGGGAATGGTAGTTAAAGAGAGAAGAGAGAAGGAGAGAGAGAGAGAGACAGAGAGAGGGAGGAACGAAAGTGAAAAAAAATGAGGGAAAACGAGTAGTGCACGTGCGCGCCAGAGAAGGAAAGTGTGCATACCTGTCTAATGAAGCGTGTTAGCACTTCAGCATTTCACTCGTGTGTGTGTGTGTGTGTGTGTGTGTGTGTGTTTGGAGTGGGCTTGGGAGGGGGGTGGGGATGTGATGACACATGGCCAATACTGGAAGTCTTTGTGGCCTCTGTATGTGCCTTTAGGATCAGGCATTCTTCCAGCCCCCAGCACTCCACTTAGCAAACAGCCCCCCACCCCACTCTCAAATCTGTTTGTCCATCTCTTTCTTTCTCTCTCTCTCTTTCTCGCTCGCTCTCTGTTTCTCTCACTTTCATTCGATCTTACTTTCTTCCACTCTGTTCTTTTCTCTGTCATATACACACACACACACACACACACACACACACACACACACACACACACACACACTCTTCTTCCTTTCTCTGTCTCATGCATTCATCATCACTTTGTCTTGCAGACTTTCTCACTCTCTTTCTTTCTCACACTTTCCCTCTCTCACACACATACACACACATTTTCTTCCACTTCTCCGCATGGAGCTGGTTTGGCTGAGCGTTTTGAGCCGTGCTCTGCCCTGTGTGGTGGCCGAGGGCCTTTGAGATGGTGGTGGGGGGTTGAGTGGCCTTTGAGAAAGAATAGATCAGTCATGGGCCGAGGCCTCAAAGGGGGGGTGGGGGCTGGGGGTCAGGCAAGCGGGTGATTTGGCTAAAAATTGGTCCTGCGCAGGATCCTCCTCCCCTCGACAGGCTGGGGCTCTGGTTGCAACGGGGGGGGGGACGGGACGGGACGGGACGGGACGGGACGGGACGGGACGGGACGGGACGGACGTGCCCTCCCCTCCCCAGACTAGCCCAGCCCAGTGCTGCCCTGCCCAGCCAGCACACTCCCCCGTCACCCGCCAGACAGACAGCCCTGGCACTGGCACTGGCACTGGCACTGGCACTGGCACCAACACCACACGCTCAGACTCGCAGACACGCAGACATACACATGCACACAGTCACACACACACACACACCACACGCACACACACACGCACACACACACATGCACATACCACACACACATGCACACACACCGCACACACGCTCAGACTCGCAGACATACACATGCACACAGTCACACACACACACACACCACACGCACACACACACGCACGCACACACATGCACATACCACACACACATGCACAGACATAAGCAGCAACACCATTAACTATTAACTCCATATTAACACAAACACACACACACACACACATGCACATAGACATACATGGAGGCAGACACTTACAGACCACTCATGCACATGGATGCATAAACGCACACGTGTGTACAACATACTCGTACACAAACGCATGCACACAAGAAACATGAGCCCTCTACACACACACACACACACACACACACACACACACACACACACACACACACACACAGCATGTGCCTAAATTGCAAAAACCAATGCAGACTAAATTACACACAGACAGACACACACAAACAAATTTGAAGTGTGTGTTTGTCTTTCTTTGTAGAACCTGATTGAAAACAGGCTAAATGAAATTTGATTCTTCTTCGACAAATGTTTTTTTTATTATTATTTATTTTTTAAAACTCCCAGCTTGACCTCTGCTCCTCCTGACCCCAGAAATGTGCAGGTGAGGTATGAGAACCCTCAGGTGTGGGAAGCAGTAAGGTATCGAAAAACACTCTCATGTCCACTCACAGTGAGTGCACACTGCGTGCTGTGTAGGCCAAAAGCATGCACAGCCACCTCAAGTCTTCTGGGTGCTGAACCAAAAAGCAAAGCCAAAAAACAAAAACCGAATCCAGGACATCAGTGAGCTCCCACAAAAAGTTTTCAATCGTACATGACGTTCGGGCCCAAAACATCATGTATGATGAAAAACTTTTTGACACCGCACACTAATGTTGCAGACTTTGTTTCTGTTTTTTGACTGCACACTGCGCAACACAGACTCCAGCTTCAGCCCGATGATGCCTCATATACGTGTCTCTTCTTTTAGTAGCAGGTTGTGTTTTTAAGGAAAAGTATTTGTGTGTGTGTGTTTCAGTGTGTGTTTGTGCGATTGTGTGTTTTAAAAAGCATGTCTTGAAGTGTGTGTTTCAGTGTGTGTGTGTATGTGTGTGTGAGAGAGAGAGAGAGAGACTGTGAGTGTTTTAAAAGCCACTCGTGCAGCTCCAGGCAGGGAGGCTGCGAGGGGAAAAGCCGATGTTAAGTGCTTCCTGGTGCTTCCGCCGCCTGTCCGTCGCTGGGGGGGGAGGGTGGTCGGGGGTCGGGGTGGTGGAGGGGGCAGATCCTGATCGCCGCTGACCCCCGGGGGTCACAGGCATAATGAGGGGGAGGCCAGGGGCGCCCAGAGGCCTGCTGGGATAGATCCCCCCCACCAACCTCCAGCCGGAGAGACCCACCAGCACCACCCCCACCATCCGTCAGTCGGCCAGTGGGCTGGAAAGTGTTAAAATGAAAGAGGAAGAGAGGGAGCGAGAGGTCTGGGGATGGAGAGGGGTAAGGAAGGGGGAGCGGGGTAGACCAGCTCGGGCAGGGGGGTGGGGGGAGTGGCAGAGGGGATTGGCTGTCTGTGACTGGAGGGTTGGTGGTGCTTTTTGGCGAGGGGTGAGGGTTGAATGGGGTAGGATGGGGGGTGAGGGAGTGGGCTGAAGGAGAAAGCGAATGGGGGGGGCAGGAGGCGGTTGGGTTGGGGGCTTAGAATAGCGGTGAGGGTTTGGGGGGAGTGAAAGGGATGGGATTGGTTGCCCATGCCTAGAGGTTTGTAGGGGTTGGGTGTGTGTGTGTGTGTGTGTGTGTGTGTGTGTGTGTGTGTGTGTGTAGCGCTCAGGCGCATATGTGATTCATTACTCTCACTGCTGAGAATGAAAAGAAGTGTCTGGCGTGGGGCCCGCGGGCAGGGCAGTGTGTGTCTCCACAGGGAAGAGAGGGGGAGAGAGAGAGAGAGGGAGAGGGAGGGGGGGAGGGAGAGTGGGGCGAGGGGAATAAAAGAGTTCTCTCGCTCGCGCAGAGAAGTGGAGGAGGAGGTAGAGGAGGAGAGAGAGGGAGGGGGTAGGTGGAGAGAATGTTTGGGCAAGAAAAGGGTGAGAGAGCAGGAGAAGGAGAAGGAGGGAGCGCTGGAAAGAGACAGACAGGGAGAGAGAAGGAGAGAGGGAGAGGTGACGAGGCGACACTCACAGGGGTGTCGGTGTGCAAGCTGGGCTGCCTGAGAGAAGGCTCGCACTCAGTGATGGATTGGAGACAGACGAGCAGGAGCACGCCGACCAGACTGGGGCCACGGACTGGACGTCTTTGCGCCTGCGTGTCTGTGTGTGTGAGTCCGTGGACATGTGTGTGAGAGAGAGAGGTGTGTGTGTGTGTTTGTGTGAGTCCGTGGACATGTGTGTGTAACAGTCTGTGGACGTGTGTGTGTATTTGTGTGAATGAGTCCGTGGACATGTGTGTGAGAGAGAGATGTGTGTGTGGGTTTGTGTGAGTCCGTGGACGTGTGTGTGTGTATGTGAGAGAGAGAGATGTTTGTGTGAGCCCGTGGACGTGTGTGTGTGAGATAGAGATGTATGTGTGTGTGTGAGAGAGGTGTGTGTGTGAGTGAGTCTGTGGACATGTGCATGTGTGTGAGTCCGTGGACATGTGTGTGAGAGAGAGAGGTGTGTGTGTGAGGCTTCGGCTGCATGGACACTCACTCCTGACCCACCGCGCTGCTCTTGCCTTCCAGAGCCTGAGCTGGGAGACGGCGGCCACGGCTTCCCCAGGAAAGGAGCGTCACCCAAGGCAAACCTCTCCCCACGGTAAGCCCTCTGCTCCGCTGCGCTCAGATCTGTCTGTCTGGGAGAGTGTGTGTGTGTATGTGTGTGTGTGAAAGAGAGAGAGAGGTGGAGGGGGTAAAAGGGGAAGGGGGAGGCGAAGAGAAGAAATGAGAAGCCCCCTCTCCTCTCCCTCTCTCTTGGCTCCCCTTCTCTGGCCTCTCACTCACGTTCTGTCCAGGAGCCAGAGCAGCAGCTCAGCTGTTTCCCATATCGCCATTACAAAGCTCTCTCTCTTCCATTCTCTCTCCCTCCCCCTCTCTCTTTCTCCCTTTCCCTCCCTCTCTGTCTCCCTTTCTCTCCCTCCCTCTTCTATCTCTTTCTTCCATTCTCTCTCCCTTTTCCTGCCTCCCTTTCTCTCCTTCTCTCTTGCTCACTGTCTTTTTCTCTCTCTCTTTCTCATACACCTTTTTCTGTGTCTCTCATACACTCTCACCCTCTCCCTCTCTCTTTCTTACTCTCTCTGACTTTCTCTCTCTCGCTCTCTGTCTCTGTCTCTCTGTCTCTCTCTCTCTCTCTCACTCAGTGGGCTGTGTTTGATGTTTAGGAGGGATAGGGGGCTTTCTGAAAGGGAGACTGCCTGCCTGAGTGAGTGAGGGGGTGAGAGAGAAAGGGCTGGGCTGGGCTGGGGAAGGGAAGGGGGAATAGAAATGTGGTGATGGCTCTCAGCAAAAAAGTGATTTTTCTCTGGCTTCTCCGGCTGCATATTTTCTTCCCCTCTTTCTTTCTTTTTTTCCCTCTTTTTTTCTTTCCGTCCCACATTCCTGCATGCTCCTGAGTTTCCTAATAGGCTTGATGTGGAGGAATGCAGAGTCCAGCACTGGTTTATTTTATTTGGCTTAATTCACTGTGAAATGCTTTTCACATTTGACTGTGTGGGTAGTGTAGGGGAATTTCTCTTCAGTTGGCGTCTCAGACGAACATTCTTGTGCGCAGTCATATGTACCATATGTGTTTGTGTATTTCAAAACATAAACTGATGGGTTTTTTTAACGTACAAAGTGCAACAGTGAATTGTATGTTGTTGAAGTAAAAAGCTTCAATCCCAAACAGATAGGCAAGGGGGTGGGGCACGTTTTAGGTTATGCGCTAGGTAAAATGTTGCTCAGAGAATTGGCAGCCTCCATGTCGGTGCAAATACTATGTTTGTGTGTGTGTGTGTGTGTGTGTGTGTACGTCTGTGTATTTGTGTGTACACGGGTGTGCGTGCGTGTGTGCGCATGAGTGTACGGGCAGCCAAGTAGTCCCAGCCACCAGCGGCCTGCACTAGGAAGTGTAAGTCCTCTCTGGCTTTCAGTTGTGTCATCCCACTGAAGCGTGCTCCCTGTAAGCGTTTGGCCCCCATTCCCCGCTCCGCTCCCGCCAAACAGATTTATGTGTCGCCTGTGCCGGCGGCCAGCGTCCCGGGTAGGTGTGTGTGTGTGTGTGTGTGTGTGTGTGTGTGTGTGTTTGGCGGGCACTAATGGCCCCGCAGAAGAAAAGAGAAGAGAGGAAAAGAGAGGAGAGCGCAGGGTGCCAGTGGTGTGCTGATGGAGTGCCTGGCGCCGCACACATCCGTGGCCACGCAAGAGCAGCGCCTGTCCAAACACACGCCGCCGCACAGATTTACGGCCCGTCCCAGCCCAGCCCACGCCAGCCTCCAAGAGCACCTTCACTTTCCCACGTGTGTGTGTGTGTGTGTTTATTTGTGTGTGCACACCCATGTAAGCGTGTGTGTGTGTGTTTGTGTTTATCTGGGCATTTGTGTACGTGTGTGTGTGTGTGTGCGCGCCCACGTGCATGTGTGTGTGGAGGTGTTTATGTGTGAGCGGGGTTTATTACACAGTGGCACGCAGTATTCCTCTGTTTCTGGCCCTGTTTGCAGTAGTGCCAGTGGGTACACAGCAGGAAGGGGTGCTGTGTGTCTGCCTGTCTGCCTGTCTGTCTGTCTGTCTGTCTGTCTGCCTGTCTGTCTGGGTCTGCATCTGTGTGTTTGTGTCTGTGTACGCGTGTGTGTGTGAGGTCAGTGGCTCTACAATGAAACACAGTAGAGCAGCCATCATGTGCATGCTTTGACTGGGACACTGGTGCGCAGCCTGTGCTGTGTCACCCTGGCTCTGCATGGGTCGCTCAGCTGCACACATGGGCCACTGGTGCTGGATGGAGGGGGAGGACGCAGTGCAGTTCCTAAGCGCGCTCTGGCTGGAGGGGCACTGGGCCTGGAACTGAGGCGCATTCTTAAGGCCAATTTATGGTCCAGGCCACAAGTGTGGCACGACAATGTGCGAAAGTGACACTGTCGATCCACTTCATTTTTATTTATAAGACAAGTTAAAACAACTAGTTAAGTCTGTTTACTCTATTAACTCTACGACAGGCTTTCATAGTTCTGCAACAGAAACACTTCCTTAAACCCTTTTAAACAAGGATGCATGATGCACGTGATCAAAGCGACACTCCAGAACACAGAACTTTGAGTTGCTGTCCAATCAGACTAGGCGACAATGTCTGCGGCGTTTACCTTTTTTTGTTTGGATGTACACAACACTAGCAAACAGAAATGATTGTTTCTTTCATATTCTGCCGAGCGACACTTGTGGCCTGGACTATAAGCTGGCCTTTAGGGTTGTGTCATGGCCACTCTCCATGCCCTCTGCTCCCACTTGCATCCGCTGTGTCCTGCCTTCTGGGGGTGAAGTCCTCGTCTAGATTGGACTGAGAAGGGTGTGTGCAGTCAGCTGGCCCTGAAGCGTGTGTTTTTGTTGTTCCCCTGAATCGCAGTGAAAGCTGTGTAAGGACACTTTCACATGTAAATGCATATTTGGAGACTGAAAGACACCTGTGTGTGTGTGTGTGTGTGTGTGTGTGTGTGTGTGTGTTGTGGTGGTGTACCAGTGTACTATGGAGTAATGAAACTTATTTGTTAATATTTGCCGCACTCAGAGAAGACTGGATAAATTGATAACTGCTAATTTGTGTGTGTTTATGTGTGTGCGCTCTCTCTATCTCTAGCTCTCCCCTGGTGAGTGGCCTGCACATCCGTTATGACCCGTCGGGCTCGGGGGGTTTGGGCCCCTCCGACTCAGCGCTGCCCCCGCTGGCCACCAGTCTGCAGCAGCTCCTGGAGCGCCAGTGGAGCGACGGACAGCAGTTCCTGCTCCAGCACGGGGCTCAGGGAGACGGTAAGACACACACACACACACACTCTCTCTCTCTCTCTCACACACACACACACACACACACACACACACACACACACACACACACACACAGCCAGTGGAGCGACAGACAGCAGTTCCTGCTCCAGCACGGGGCTCAGGGAGACTGTAAGACACACACACTCTCACACACTCTCACACTCTCACACACTCACACACAGCCAGTGCAGTGACGGCCAGCAGTTCCTGCAACAGCCCAGAGTTTAGGGAGACGTAAGACACACACACACTCAACACAAATACACAGTTGGAGATGCCTTGATAGCCTATGGCTTTTGCATAATCACACAGATGGACAAATTCATAGGCAGGTGTGTATTAATACACAGCTAGGTGCTTTCTGTAGAAACAGAACATTTGTGTGTACACACACTGTCACACACACTCACTCACACACACACACACAGAAGAAGAAGACATGCCTGTGGACAGTAGCCGCTGTGCACGCACACCATACTCATTGTGACGTGTACACCAGGGCCAGGCTGGCACACAATCAAATTCAGCCCCCGTAAATGTAAACATTGACCAATACACACAAAAACGAACACACACTCACAAACTTGTGGGAGTTCATAGTCAAACATGGAGTGCTTATCATGGCGTTGAGCCATGGTTGAAAGAGGCAGTTAGATTTCTAAGAAAGAAGGCGTTTACATGCGCTGGGTTGGTTTGTGTGCATGTGTTCGTTTGTGTGTGTGTCTGTTTGAGTGACTGACTGAATGCGTGTTTGTGTATGAGTTAGTGGGTGTGTTCATGTGTGCTGGTGTGTTAGTGAGTGAATGTGTTTGTGTGCTGGTGTGTTAGTGCATGAAAATGTTTGTGTGTGTGTGTGTGTGCTGGTGTGTTACTAAATGAATGTGTTTGCGTGTGTGTCTGTGTGTGCTGGTGTGTTAGTGAGTGAATGTGTGTGTGTGTTTGTGTGCACACATTGGTGTATTAGTGAGTGAGTGTGTTTGCGTTTGTGTGTGTGTGTATGCGCTGGTGTGAATGTGTTTGCGTGTGTGTACTGGTGTGTTAGTGAGTGATAGTATTTGCCTGTGCGTGTGTGTGTGTGCTGGTGTGTTAGTGAGTAAATGTGTTTGCGTGTGTGTGTGTTGGTGTGTTAGTGAATATGCGTGTTTGTGTGTGTGTGCGTGTGTGTGTGCGCTAGTGTGTGTGTGGGAGGGGAAGGGAGTAGATGGTGAGAGAGAGCAGGCAGATGTCTCCCATGTACTCTATTATAGAGATGCTCAGAGGAAAATAGGGCATCAGCTAACATCACATGCTGCCGCTTGGGTTTTTTTCCCTACAGCCATTACCATGACACACACACACACACACACACACACACACACACACACACACACACACACACACACACACACACACACACACACACACACACACACACACACACACTCTTTATCATGCCTCATATTAGCTGGGTGGAGCCTATGACACACGGATGCCCAGATAGGCCTTCTATCTTCCCTAGCGCGCAAGCGCGCGGCCTTGTGTGTGTGTGTGTGTGTGTGTGTGTGTATGTGTGTGTGGGTGAGCATGTGTGTGAGCGAGGGAAAGAGGACCCGTGCCAGGGTGCGGTCCCTGCCAAACGTTTGCTCTGGCCTGCGTTTGGTTCAGGTCAGCGCTGGTCACGCACAGAACCTCAAGAGTCCTCATTAGAGCAGAAAAAAAAAAAAAAACCTATCAGGTCACCTTTGCTCATTTAGCCACTTGGGGTTATACTCGAGCATAAAATTGGACTAGTGAGAAAATGGGTATCAGATTCTTCCCCACAGCACTAATGAAGACCCTCGTCACATAAACCTGTGCGTGGGTTCATATAGGAGCTATCTCAGTTCAACAGGATGTAAATGAAAGGGTCAGAACTCTTGTCGCGTAATTATATTTTTATTGAGTATTTCAAATGAAGCTATTCTAGATAAACAACAGGTAGCTGTCTTTGAAGAAGGTTGTTTGTGGGTTAATTGTCTCACTTCCATTATTGTGTTGTAATTAAAATGTTTTAATAGGAAAACTCCCCGATGGTTGTAAGTCTTTGTCTGACAGTCGAGTGTATTATCGTTCAGTTACTACCGTGAAACTTGTGTACGTGTGTGAGTGTGAGAGGTGAGTGTCAATCAGAGCGGGAGCCTGTTTGAAGTGTGTAATTAGGCTCGTCGCGGAGATTATTATTTTAATGGCAAACGATCTTAATTAATTAATTGGGCTCGTTTACTACTGTAATTATGAGCTTTTATTAGGGGGATGCTTGTTATTCTCTCAGTCGCTCTTTGCACAGATAAATCACTCTGCAAGCTCCTGGCGTTGGTGTGTGTGTGTGTGCGCGCGCGTGTGTGTGTGTGTGTGTGTGCGTGCGTGCGTGCGTGCGTGCTTACGTGCGTGTGCGCGTGTGTGTGTGTGTGTGTGAGTGTGTCACAAATAGTACTTAGTTAGACATGCACACTAGTTGGACCTGTGTGTGTGTAAGTAAGTGTGTTTTTAATGTATTTTATGAGGAGCAGCTGTAAGGGAGGAAGTGCTGCTGGGGAGTGTGTGTGTGTGCGTGCATGTGTGTGTGTGTGCGTGCATGTGTGTGTGTGTGCGTGCATGTGTGTGTGTGTGCGTGCATGTGTGTGTGTGTGCGTGCATGTGTGTGTGCGTGCGTGCATATGTGTTGATGTGCGTGCGTGCATATGTGTTGATGTGCGTGCATGTGTGTTAAAGGGGTTTGTCAGGAAGTGACTTGCTGTTTGGGTATGGTGTGTTAGCCAGCCACAGTCTTTATTCAGGGCATAGCAGTTTGTCAGTGGAACAAGGGGAAACGTGTGTGTGTGTGTGTGTGACTGTGTGTGTGTGTGTGTGACTGTGT
Source organism: Coilia nasus (assembly GCA_027475355.1). Taxonomy (NCBI): domain Eukaryota; kingdom Metazoa; phylum Chordata; class Actinopteri; order Clupeiformes; family Engraulidae; genus Coilia; species Coilia nasus. The sequence goes on from CM050203.1 coordinate 29,574,303, forward strand.
ATGTCTGTGTGTTGGGGAGTGATCTCTGTTGTCAGGATTCATCTGTGCTTACTCTCAGTTTCACACTCAAGTCTTTTTTATTACCGCATCTGTCTACACCTCCCTCTCTCCCTATTTCTCTTCTGCTGTTGAAATCTTTCTCTTTCCCTCTACATCTTCTTTTCTCACTTTCTCTTTCTGTCTTTCTCTCTCTCTCTCTCTTTCTGTCTTTCTCTCTCTCGCTCTCTCTCTCTCTCTCTCTCTCTCTCTCTCTCTCTCTCTCTCTCTCTCTCTCTCTCTCTCTCTCTCTCTCTCTCTCTCACACACACACACACACACACACACACACACACACACACACACACACACACACACACACACACACACACACACACACACACACACACATATTTTATCACCTGGCTAAAATGTGAATTTATTTATTTATTATTTGTAGTTTTGTTGCCACTAATTAGCAATTGTGTTTTATAATCATTTTAAAAAACTGTAATTACGGCATTTGGTTGGGATTACTGTTGCTGGGTTGTCTTTGGAAATGGGTGGTCTATGTCTTGCTGTTTGTATGGCTGTCTCATTGATATGTCTCTCTCTCTCTCTCTCTCTCTCTCTCTCTCTCTCTCTCTCTCACACACACACACACACTCACACACACACACACACACATATTTTATCACCTGGCTAAAATGTGAATTTATTTATTTATTATTTGTAGTTTTGTTGCCACTAATTAGCAATTGTGTTTTATAATAATTTTTTAAAAACTGTAATTACGGCGTTTGGTTGGGATTACTGTTGCTGGGTTGTCTTTGGAAATGGGTGGTCTTGCTGTTTGTATGGCTGTCTCATTGATATGTCTCTCTCTCTCTCTCTCTCTCTCTCTCTCTCTCTCTCTCTCTCTCTCTCCCTCTCCCTCTCCCTCTCCCTCTCCCTCTCCCTCTCCCTCTGTGCTGTGGTGTAGTGGTGGGGATGCTGAAGTCTCTGCACCAGCTGCAGCAGGAGAACCGTCGTCTGGAGGAGCAGATCCGCACGCTGACCATGCGCAAGGAGCGGCTGCAGCTGCTGAGCGCCCAGCTCTCCGTGCCCTTCACCGCCAGCAGCCCCGCACGCGGCACCGGGGCCTCGCCACACACACACCCCAACCACGCACACGCAGGTGAGGCACACACACATACACACACACACACACCCCAACCACGCACACGCAGGTGAGGCACACACACACACACACCCCAACCACGCACACGCAGGTGAGGCACACACACATACACACACACACCCCAACCACGCACATGCAGGTGAGGCACACACACATACACACCCCAACCACGCACACGCAGGTGAGGCACACACACATACACACACACACCCCAACCACGCACACGCAGGTGAGGCACACACACATACACACACACACACCCACCCCAACCACGCACACGCAGGTGAGGCACACACACATACACACACACACACCCCAACCACGCACATGCAGGTGAGGCACACACACACACACACCCCAACCACGCACACGCAGGTGAGGCACACACACATACACACACACACACACCCCCACCACACACACACAGGTGAGACACACACACACACACACACCCCAACCACGCACACGCAGGTGAGGCACACACACATACACACACACACACCCCAACCACGCACACGCAGGTGAGGCACACACACATACACACACACACACACCCCAACCACGCACATGCAGGTGAGACACACACACACACACACCCCAACCACGCACACGCAGGTGAGGCACACACACACACACACCCCAACCACGCACACGCAGGTGAGGCACACACACATACACACACACACACCCCAACCACGCACACGCAGGTGAGGCACACACACATACACACACACACACCCCAACCACGCACACGCAGGTGAGGCACACACACATACACACACACACACCCCAACCACGCACACGCAGGTGAGGCACACACACATACACACACACACACCCCAACCACGCACACGCAGGTGAGGCACACACACATACACACACACACCCCAACCACGCACATGCAGGTGAGGCACACACACATACACACACACACACCCCAACCACGCACATGCAGGTGAGGCACACACACACACACACCCCAACCACGCACACGCAGGTGAGGCACACACACATACACACACACACACACCCCCACCACACACACACAGGTGAGACACACACACACACACACACCCCAACCACGCACACTGTCTCTCTGTGTCTCTCCCTTTCTCCCTCTCTCAGAAGAATGTGAGCTGTGCAGTTGATTTGGTGTTGTGGAATTGTCTGACAATGATTTAATGAAGTAGTGTTAAACCTCAACCTTCTCCCGCTCTCTCTTTCTCTTTCTTGCTCTTCTTCTTTCTCTCTCTTTCTCCCTCTGTCTCTCTGTTTTGCTCTCTTTCTGCCCCCTCTCTCTGTCTCATTCTTTCTCTTTCCCTCTCCCTTGCTTTTTATCTTTCACTTGCTCTCTCACTCTTTTCTTTCTCTATCTCTACATCACTTTCTCTCCCTCTTTCTCTATCTCCATATTTCTCTTTCACTTGTTGTCTCTCTCTCTCTCTTCTTTTCTTCTTGTTTCTCTTCTTTTCTCTCTGTCAGACATGCTGAGTGGCAGCAAGAGCCTTCAGCTGGGAGGAGGCATGCTATCGGACCCCACCCAACTCTCTCAGGTGAGCCCCGCGCAGCTCTCTGAAGCCCTCGCCCAAACAACAGAGGGCCTGTTCACGTCGGGAATCTTTTACCACATGAGTTACAGGGGCCCCAGGTGCTGAAGTGTGGACTAGGGCCCATCCCCCCTTGTGTTTTAAAAGAAATGAAGGGGTTTTTGCTTTCATGTTGCTTTTTGTAGAGGTAGCGACTACCGAGCCTTATTGTGAGGTATTGACAATGACCCCTTCAGTTTGACCTTTCTCTCGTGTCACATCTCATATTGCCCGGAGCCCGGACCCTCAGGCCATGTCTTAAGCCCTTCTAAATTAAGTGCTGCCATTTTGTCAAAGTTAAAAAGGGCCCAGAGCCTTGAGAATAAGCATTCAGTGACCCAAATGCAGAACATCATCTATCAGTAGTCTGCTTCAGAATTGAATATCTGACAGTAATCTGCTTGAAAAGTTCAAAAATGTAAGTTTATCAATTACTGGGTGTGAATACCAGACTATTGTGTGAATACCTGCTCTTTTCCATCACTGAAAGAACTAAAGTAACTTGTCCCTGACATAGTGGAATTTAACAAGGGTGTTTCTCTCTCTCTGAAGGAGTTTTAGTCTCTTGTTTCAAGAAGAGGAGTCGTTACAGTTACAGATGAGACCATGGGTCAGAACAAGTGTGGAATAAAAAGGCCGTTTCTCTGTGAGACTTGTAGTCTCCTGCTCTGACCCATAGTCAAATTCAAATTAAAAAAAGCTTTATTAGCATGTAATATTGCTAAAGAATTAATAACAGTAACAGAAGTAATAATGAATTTAAAAAAGAAAAAAGGTATATGGAAAGGCAGATAAAATAAAAGAAACACAACTTATGTAAGGAGAAATATCTGTGAGTTAATAATTGGAGTACATATACTTGACTGCTCTCATACATATCCTACATATACTGGTCTCTCCCCCCCCACCCCCCCAACAGGACTCTCTCCCTGGTGGCCACGGCACCAACAGTAGCAGTGGGGGCAGCACCTCCTCCCTCTCCACGCCCCCCTCCGTGTCCCACAGCCCCCCCCAGCAGCAGGGGCAGGTGAACGGGGTGGCGCTGGCTGGCGGCGCTGTGGCGATGCCCTCGGCGGTGATGGCGGGGGCCGGAGGGGGGGTGGTGCCCGCGGGGCTGATGGGAGCCCTGCAGGGGGCCCAGGGCGGCGCGCTGGCCATGAGTGGCATCGTGGGGGCACTCAACGGGGTCATCCACACCTCCCCAGCGCTGGGCCAGAACGCCAGCCCCCTGCAGCAGCAGCACGGCCCGCCCACAGCCTCCATCGTCACCAGCGGAGCCCTGCCCATCAACAGGTCAGTGCCGGCTAAGTAGAAGATGAGATTAAGGATTAAGGTACAACAAATGAACATCTAATTGGGAAATGTACAGTATTAAAAACAATGCAGGATTAAAAACAGGATGAAGACACACTCACTCTGGTTGTACAGGAAATTAAATAGGAAAAGTAAGAATAATAAATAAGCTAAAAAATACAGAAAATATATTGCATATTGTCCATTGCAACTGAGAATGAAATTCAATATATATATACTGAATATATATATATACAGTATATATATATATAAACTAAAATGAAAAATGAAACATGATAGAATAGCAGAGATACACATGCTGTTAAAGTCCTGATAGATAATTCCACATTATGGGTGCTTAGGAATCATGCATGTGGTGGTGGATAACACCTTTCCTTGATCCAGTTATTGTTCTTTTTGCGCACGCAAAGACTTAGTTATTTGGCATTCACCTCTCTGATTTGTGGATGATAACATGTCAGTGCTTAGACAGACTTACAGGCTCATCGCCGTAAATCAGAATATTGTGAAAATGTTTATTTATTTCAGTGCAGTGTGAAGCAGGCCAACCCAGTTACTGAGGGTATTAACATGAACCTACCTTTCAGAATGCTGACACTTCTGTATTTAAATATACCTCATTTTTCCATTGGTTTGATGTAATATATTAACATTTTCTAACATGGATACTTTGGGGTTTTTTTTGCTATGAGTAATAATCATCAACCTTATAGCAAACAAAAGCTTGAAATATTTCACTTTGTGGTATAAAGAATTGATTTAATATCAGTTTGAGTTTTTCAATTGAATTAATGAAATAAAAGAACTTTTCCTTGATATTCTAATTCATTGAGATGCGCCTGTACTGAGACTGACTAACATGACTGGCTTTACATTAACATTTGCTCCTGTTTTCATCGCTATCTGTCTATCTGCTTGTCTGTCTGCTTGTCTGTCTGCCTGTTCGTCTGTCTGTCTGGCCTCCTTGCTTGCTTCTGGATTGCAGCAGCTCAGCCACGGGCAAAACCAGGTGAGGCTTGCTGTAGTTGCATGCTTCTAGCCAGCATAGCAGTAGAAACAATGCGCTTTCCTTCAGACTCTGTGTTCTGTGTGTATGTGTGTCTGTGTGTGCGCGTGTGTTTGTGTATGTGTTGGTTTTGTGTGTGTGTGGTTTGTCGGGGAGTTTTCTTTCTGTGTGCATTCTGTGTGTGTGTGTGTGTGTGTGTGTGTTTAGCTGCGTATATGTGTGTGTGCGCTGGCATTTCTGTTTTCCCCTCCCATAAGTGCCCTAAAGCCCCCCCCCAGCTTTGCATCCCAGGCCCAACACACCGATCTCTCCCTTAATTCTCCCTCCCAATTGTCAAAGACAATTAAGGATCAATACGACCACGTAAGATCGCCCCCACCCCACCCCACCCCCCCGGCTGGCAGTCCATACTGTTGGCCACGTTGTCATGCAGCCTTCCCTGGGTGGGGCACACGAGAGCTCGCCCGTCACTCCGCACAGAACTACTCGCTTCGCCTCTCTCATCAGGAAACTTGGACTCGCTCCGCTTTTTCTTTTCTTTTCTTTTTTTCCTGGGTCGCACTGTAGCGGAGCGGTGTTTCCATCCGAGAGCTGTTTGTTTTAGAAAGGGAAATAACACATTTGTCATTTGTTTTCTTTGCAAATGTGAAGTTATTATTAGTGGTCGTACAGTTGGGGATTAATGTGTTTGCACAGTTATGGGAAATGAGTTTTGGTGTGTGTGTGTGTGTGTGTGAGTGGAGAGGGGGAAAAAGTGTGTGTGTGTATGTATGAGTGTGAAAGAAAGTGTGAGAGTGTTGGTGTGTGTGTGTCTGTGTGTGTGTGCAGTTGGCTCATGGTTGCTTTTATATCTCACGAGGGCTATGTGTGTTTTTGTGTGTGATTAGCCATTTAAGGGCTTTGTGTGTGTTATGTGAGTTGTTGTGTGCGTGCATGTGTACTTGTCTATGTGACTTTTGCAATGTACAGGTGTGAATAGTTGTCTAGTGCTACAACAAACAGTTATTTTTTGTGGTTAAATAATCAGTCCATTATTTTTAATATGGCTGTGTGTATGTAAGATGTGTGGAGAAATGCTATCGGTTTGTTTGAACCATGTGTGTGTGTTTGTGTGTATGGAGTATGGTTGTATAATGTATATAATGGTGTATATGTTTGTGCAAACATTTTTATATTTGAATACATTCAATATGATAGTGTAGGGGGTGTTTTGTGTGTGTGTGTGTGTGTGCCTTAATGCATAGAGTATGGTTTTCTGAAGGTAGTGTTGAGTGTGTGTATAAAGTATATGTATGCATTGAGTAAGGTGTGTGTGTGTGTGTGTGTGTAGTGTGGCGCGTCTGGGCCAGATGAGTGAGCAGCAGAAGCTGATGCTCCAGCGGCAGCAGATCCAGCACCTCCTCGCCTCCCCGCAAAACACACAGGTGGGTCACCAGCTACTGCTCTGCACACACACACACACACACACACACACACACACACACACACACACAGCATACATACACACACACACACACAGCATACATATATACACACACCGCATATATACACAACACACACGCACTACGCACGTATGCAGTATATACACAACACATACACACACACTATAACATATATACACTACACCACAAACACTACAGGACACGTATAGGCAACACAGACACTCTTCAGACCACACTATACCGCAACTCATGCCATCTCATCCCCACCATCAGTCAGTCTGCCACTCAGTCTGGCTAATGTGGCCAACCCCAACCAACCCTTCGCCTTCACTTCACTCTTTCATCTCTCACAAGCCGACTTCCAAAGCCAGCGCAGGACGTGTGTGTGTGGCGGGGGTGAGGGGATCTTATGTGTGCTTGTATGTCTGTGTGTGTGTGTGTGTGTGTGTGTGTGTGTGTGTGTGTGTGTGTGTGTACATGGCGTGCATGTATGTGTATGTATGAGTGTGTGTGCCTGTGGTTATGTGTGCCTGTGAGTGTGTGTGTGTGTGTGTGTGTGTGTGTGTGTGTGTGTGTGTGTGTGTGTGTTTGTGTCGTTAATGTGCACCTATTGCACAGGAGCAGCAGCAACAGCATCACCAGGTCCTGCTCTACCAGCTCATGCAACAACAGCAGCAGCAGCATCAGCATCATCATCAGGACCTCCAGCAGCTGCAGCAGCTCTCCTCCTCCTCCTCCTCTTCCCAGCTGCCCATGGGCTCCCTGCTGCCCTCCGGCCCGGGGGCCATCGCCACCAACCCCTTCCTGGCCCTGCACCCAGACGCCGCTGCTGCTGCTAACACCACCCAGAAAAACACTGTGAGTGTCTGTGTGATGGGCCACTGGCCAAGTGTGTGTGTGTGTGTGTGTGTGTGTGTGTGTGTGTGTGTGTGTGTGTGTGTGTGTGTGTGTGTGTGTGTGTGTGAGTGACTTAGTATATGGGACAGTTTGTGTGTGTGTATGTATATGTATGTATGTATGTATGTATGTGTGTGTGTGTGTGTGTATAGGACAGTTTGTATGTGTGTATATGTGACTGTGTGTTTATATGTCTGTTGAAAAGGGAAATTTTGTATGTGTTGTATATGTGAGTGTGTGTGTATATATATAATATTGTGTGTGTGTGTGTGAGAAGCATTTTGTATTTCTGAAGGCCAGCGGAAACTTGTCGGGCCTACAGCCGGGCGTGATGTGTGAGCTGTTGAAAAAGTGTGAGGGCTTTGGATTGCACACATGTGGCTTGTGGTTGGAAGAGGGGGCCACCACATTTTCACCACCCAGGATTTTTTTTTGTTTTGACCCATCCAGCACATGATGTCATGTTGTCGCGCCGCCCACCCTCCCCATTCCACCCTACCCCACCCCACCCTATCCCCCCACCCTGCTGCAGCGCTAAAGGGCATTTCTGACGGCTGCAGGATCCACACCTAATTAACACTTGTTCTTCTTTTTTTATTCCTTCCCTTTATATTCCGTCCTCTGCCACTGTTTTCTTCTGCTCTCCTTTGCTTTATGGCTTCCTGCTCTCTCTCACACTCTCACTCTCTCTCTCTCACACTCTCTCTCTCTCTCTCTCTCTACTTTCCTTTTTCTTCTCTCCTTCTATCAATGTCTCTTCTCCTCTTTCTTCCACCCTGTTCTGCATCTCCCTCCATTTTTGTTTCTCTCTCCTCTTTCTCTCACGTCTCCCGTCTTCCCTCTCTTATTCTTTTCTCTCTTATACTTTGTCTTCTGTTTATCTCTCTCTCTCTGACTCTTTCCCTCCCTCTTTATTTCCCATTTTCTCTCTCTCTCTCTCTCTCTCTCTGTCATTCCCTCTCTCTCTCTCTCTCTCTCTCTCTCTCTCTCATATTTTCTCTTTTTCTGTGTCTGTCTGTATCTGTCTATCTGCACAGAGGTTGTCAGAGAAGGCAGTGGCGGTGTCGGGCCAGGAGAAGACCTGACAGGCATGGACTGTGCTCTGCATGTAGAGGACAGACAGCACTTCGCTTCTCCCACCTCTCTCTCTCTCTCTCTCTCTCTCTCTCTCTCTCTCTCTCTCTCTCTCTGTCTTTCTCTCTCAGGGGCCCGCCGGATCACCACCACAACTAGCTCGTCTCCTCCACTCACCCACTACTCCCCCATCATCACCTCTCACCACACCGCACAGACACCACCCGCACAACAACACACCACCAGAAGAGAACAACACAGAGCAGTACAGAAACACCAAGCCCCACACCACCACCACCACCACCACCACCAGGCTACGCAATGCCTACATGCTCATGAGGCCGGACTGAGAATGTGGTGCAGCCTCAGTCAGATGGGTCGCTTCGGACAAAAATGAACAAAACAACGGATGAAGAAACAAATTGGCACAGGTGTTTCTCAAAACAACCAGCAAAAGGGTCCCCATCAATCCTCCGGTCCTCACGCTGCAGAACAGAAAGTGACACGGGTCCAGGGAGGGCGGTGCTAGGGCTGCTATTGGCTGGAGAAGGTGCTGCTGGGAGGGGTCATCAGGTCACATACTTCTGGTCACAGGATCAATTGTGCCGTTTTTGATCTTTTTTGCTTTTTCTTTTACTTTAACGTTTCCTGTTGTGTAGAAAAGATTCTGACCACTGTTACCTCACAGAGCAACTCCTTTAAAGCAGAGTTTCTAATGAGTAAAAGAGAGAAAGCTGAAATATAATATTAATATATGAGGAGGACGGACGGACAGACGGTGAGGCCTCCTGATGGTATTTGGGGAAGCGTTGTTTGGACGTGGGAACGCTCAAGTGACCTTTCACGCGACTGCCTTCTGCCAACCCCCCCACTACCCCCCCTCCCCAAGTCTCCAGCCACTCCAGGCATTCCAAAGCTCCCTGCACACAGACCTGCAGTGTTGCACTCTCCTAGAGCACCTACCTCTCTTTCTCTCTAACACACACACAATAACACACACGCACACACCTGGACCAGCAGCTACGAGCCCAAACCCAAGTGCCTGGTGACCCCTCCCCATCCCCACTTGCCCGAGCTGTGGGCAGAAAAGACAGAACGTTTTTCTTCTGCTGTTGTATCACTCACTCTCACACACACTCTCTCACTCTCACACACACACACACACACACTAACTCACTCACTCATTTCTTTTTGTTGCTCACAAGATGCTTAATGAACTGTCTACTCTGACTACTTTGCAAAAGCTATGTTGGGATACTACCCAGAATATTTGCGCGCTGCGTTTAAGAACTTCTGAAGCCAACTTTATATTGTCGTTCTTATTTATTTGCAATTTTTGTTTTTGCATATATCAGGCACAAGAATAGTATATTTTAGGAGGTGCCCGTTTGTCCTTTTGAGCTTTTTTTATAGTGCTGTACAAAATAACTTTTGACACTCGAGAACCTTTTGAATCTTCTTGTAAAAGTTTTGATGAAAAATAAAAAAAATGTCCTGTATTAGAAAGATTTAAAAAAAAATTACTTGACAATTTAAAAGTGGTGGTTCTTGGTCTTGTACATAGGGTATTTTTTTCCTTCAATGTTTAAAAAGCTTAAGAACGCAGCCTGGAATCAAGGACAAGCTGTTGAAAGAGTTAGCTAGCCTAGTTTTACCTCGTTCCTGTACATATGTGTTGGAATTCACCTAGTTGGTGTGAAGGACTGTCAATATGGTGTCCATTCTTGTGTGTGTGTGTGTGTGTGTGTGTGTGTGTGTGTGTGTGTGTGTGTGTGTGTGTGTGTGTGTGTGTGTGTGTGTGTGTGTGTGTGTGTGTGTGCGTGTGTGTGTTTAAAATATCTCGACCAACCAGAGGACCAGTGACTGGAAAGTGTTAATTTATTTTTTATATGTGCAGGGACATGTTTTTTTATGTTTTGCACCATTTTCTTGATGTCATTTTATAAATCACCATGGCCCATGTATTTCCATACATCGTTCAATTTTGTATTACAAAATATGCAAATTTCTCTTTTGTATGTCTGAGCACCAAAACAACATCACAGGTCCTAACTGCTGAGGAAAAAAAGCAGAAAATCTTGAAATGGTTGTGTACATTAACTGTTTTATTGATTAATTAAAATCAGTTCACAGTGTGTGTTGAAGTCCATTTTGTAATCTGATTTTCCTTTGAAACAGTGGTTTAATAAAGAACCTAACTACCTCCCCAAGCTTGAACAATTAAGAGATGGTCTGTTTCTTCAGTGAAATGTGAAATGTGTGGAATTAAATGTTTTAATTTGGGATAGCTGACATACAGTTTTGTAATGATACATACTATAAAAGGCATGTATAATTTCTGGTAATGCTTTAAAGCTCAGTAATAAGAGGGTCATTTTATAGTAATTTCTACACAATTTCATGGTGATACTTTTACCCGCATATTACATGTAATTACTGTGCAGTAGAAATTACCATTTCATTATACCTTTACATCAGATGTTTGCATTGTTTTGTGTAGAAACTGCCCAGTAATTACTGCTAAACTGCACAGTAATATCTGCTAAAAATAAAATTGTATAAGTTCCCAGAAAATTACTCACTTATTACCGATATGTAAAGTGTTAATTTCCTCGGCTTATTAGTAGTTATTCCATATGTTTATCATAAAAAACATATATGGAAAAATTAAATGTAAATTACCAATGTAGATAAAACTAGCGTCAACACTTTATTTATTTGTAGTTGTAGTATAAATAGTGTTCAATAATATTAAATCTAGGGGTAGAGTTCTTCGATTGGAATTTTTATACCTCTTGGATTTAAAACCAGGAAAAATAGTGGCCATCACTGCATTTCAGGCAGATTATACATATATTATTCTGTATTAAATACTTCATTAGTACAGGGGCTGGTGTTTCCCAGGCTCTGGGAAAATCCAACATGGCTCTCTGCTCTTCTATTTCTCCCTCCTCTGTCTTCTGCTCCATTTTTTCTCCTCTATTTCCCTCCTCCATTTTACTCTCTCTCCTGCAGCTCTCTCTCCTCTCTCGCTCCTACATTTTTCTCATCGCTCTTTTTCTCCATTCTGCATTTTTCTCACTCCCCGGGGCGTCCCAGGCTCAGCTCCTGTCCCCTGCTGTGAGCGAGGCAGGCTTCTCCTCTCGGCCCGATCCCCCACCCTCCACCGCTCCCAGGGCCACGAAGTGCCCTCCGACCTCTCACCCCTCACCCCACCCCACCCCCTTCACCCCAGCCTCCTACCTACAGATGGCCGCTGGGGCCGGCACAGATCTGGCACTGCTCTGGCAGAGGGCTTTGCTACTGCGCACACACAGATCCAGATCTGCTGAAGACCATCTAGCGCTTAGCACAGTTAGAACCATTTTGCATGCAACCAAAAGAGCATCTAGCATAGCACAGAAGAACACAATATTAGAATAGAATGCCACAATGTACAATGCGATTGAAAGGAACTCACTCTTCAGTGCAGATTTGTATGTAGAACATTTACAACGTAGAAGAAATTGAAATAAATATTAGTGCAAGACAAGATAAAAAAAATATAAGAGGGGCTGGGGTACTTAGCACAGGTATGGGCATATATACATGTAAATAAGTAACCATCTTTTATGTAGGTCAGCCTTGTCATTGAGGTATGACTGGTCAGACAACTTATTTTTTTGCTACAGTCATATATATATATATAAACAAAAGGTCCAAGGTATGCTCAAAACAGTTCTGTGGGACTATCTGCTATATAAAATAATTTACAAAACTGTTTGAGTACCTGTGTGAAAAATGCATGTATGCTACGAAGCCATAAAGAAATATAAATGCAATGTGTGACAGATACATGATATTATACTGAGGCAGTATACCTGCATCTCCACTGCCTTCTCAAGGCCTAAAAAAATCCATCTCTGCTACAGTTTGGCACAGATGTTTGTTTCAGCATCATCAGGCAGTTTGTATGTAACAGCTTAGTGTGGTGGTGAGGATGGAAAGGGCGATGCCACTTCACAGCAGAGTGGTGTTCCGCTGCAGGCACATTTACACAAAGCAGATGCTATGAGGTTTGTTTTTGGGGTTTCTGCCGGCGTCTGTAAAAAAAAAGCAAATGGAGAGGGTTTGTGTTGAAAGCGCTTACGTTTTTTTTTGTTTTTTATTATTATTATTTTTAATTTGGGGGGAGGGCAGTGGTGGGGTGTGTTCATGGGAGGTCTTCAGTATGATCTTCTACTCTCTTCACCAGTTTTCCCATACTCCCCTTCTCATACACACACACACACACACACACACACACACACACACACACTGGCTGTGCCAGGTGCAGCGTTGAGTGTGCGGGGCCGAGGAGAGAGAGAGAGGAGACACAGACCTGGGGGAGGCTTCTGTTTCACCATGGTTGCTTGGCTGGAATGGGCTCGGTTTACAGGTGAGGTAACCGAAGCCGTCTGTGGATGCCGCTCCGGGGGGAGAGGACTGATTTATGTCCGGCTGCTCGCTTGGGCTCCACACTGAGACCACGCATCCCTCCACCCTCCACCCTCCACCCACCCAAATCAAACCGGATGGGAAGAGAAACAAACACAACTGGGGGAAAAATGGCTGTCCAATATAACTGTCTGATAATGGCCCTTTGTCCAGAACACAGACAAACAGGGATGCTGCTAAGGGGGGTAGATCAGGACAATTCATGGGGGCCAGAGCTTTACAGGGGCCTACAGAAGACTAAGATATGGTTGGAGGAATTATTTTCCTTCAGGCGGCCCAGAATTTCTAGCAGCATGCCTGCAGACAAATGTCAACATGCCAGTCATCTTAGACCATGTCCACGGAGATAATGCACTATTTAAACCAATCGTTTGAACTAAATTGAAGCGAATCCGGCAGCAGTTTGGTGTGAACCTGAGCCAGTTTCAGTCACCTGCTCATTCTGTGGCTGTAAAAGGTGGCAGGTGGCCTGGTAAACCAGCCCCTCTCACTACACTTCATTACAGAGGGTCTGGCAGTGCTGCATTGAGAAACATTTTCTTCCTGGAGGGGTAGACTCTGATGAAGTCTAAAACAAGTGGCTCTGCCTTTACCCAATCACTAACGTGTGGTCGTGACATGCAGTTAGCCTGGCTATAAGCCTGCCTACTCACTGCAACTCGAATGTAGCACACAACGTCAACATCATCGCTTACGAACACTCCCTCTGTTTGCTGATTGGTCCAGCAAAATTCTGCCTGAGACAACCATGTCAGTGAAAGCACAGCCAAATGTGTAAGTGTAGTATGAGGAGCTTGTTTGCCAGGGTACAATAAAGGTTTGTCTCAGGTAAAAGGAGGGTGAACAGCGTGCAGAAGTGGTCCTGGTCTGAGTTAAATGGAAGAGGGGCATGTATATGGGGATGGCCCTCTAACGGCAAGAGTTACTGAGAGGATACAAGGAGAAGAGGGAACGATGTCTTGTAAACACAACACCCCCCCTGAAAACACACACCACATACACACCCACACACACACACACACACAAACTACACACGCTGTGTGCCTGCTGTGTCCCGTTTCGCTTTCCTTCCTGCTCTGTCATCTCTTTTTCTCGTCATTCATCTATCAGGACTCCCCACTCCCTCTCTCTTCCTCTGCCGGCTCCATCCCGCCCTCCCTCCCCCCTTCCCCTCCTCCCTCCTTTGCCCATCCAGTCGCGTCCAGTCACCCCCTCTGCTCTCCTGCCCTGCTCCGTCACATCCAATTGGCTTTCAGGGAGGCACAATTAAATCTCCGCAATCATCCAGAGTAAATGTTGTATGTAGTGTGTGGTGGTGTGTGTGTCTGTGTGTGTGCGTGTGCTGTTCTCTCTCTCTCTCTCTCTCTCTCTCTCTCTCTATGTGGTGTGTGTGTACGCGTCGGTGTGCCTGCTGTTCTCTCTGTCTCTCTGTCTCTCTCTCTCTCTCTCTCTATGTGGTGTGTGTGTGTGCGTGTTTGTGGGCTACAATGAGTGCAATTTGATTCTGTTCTGTTGGAATCTACTGTGGTGGTTTACGTGCTTGCCTGTGCTGCAGCTCTACTATGGTTTCTTCTCTTTCATTGCTTGTCTCCATCTCTATCCTGACTGCACACATATTCTTTTTCTCTCTTCTTTACCCCTTCACCGTTCTTCTCTGTCACTCTCTCTTTTCACTCTCAACCCAACTGTTTGCGCTCACTGCATGTAACTCTATTAGGCTGTCTCAGCCACAAGCCAGCTATACTGATGTACACTGTATACAGTTCTCTCGTTCTCTCTGTTTCTCTCTCTGTTTCTCTCTCTCTCTCTCTCTCTCTCTGTTTCTCTCTCTCTCTCTCTCTCACTCTCTCTCTCATCCCTAATTTTTCTTCCTCTTTCTAATCCCCTTACATCTGTACGTCTGCACCCCCCACAGACGCACACGTACAAGCATGCACTGTATGTTTACGTTCACTCTCTCATTCTCCCTCTTTCTCTTTGCCCTTCTTTCACTCTCTTTCTCTCCCTCTCTCTCTCTCTCTCTTTCCCTCTTGCTCCTTGTCTATCTGTCTCTCTCTCTCTCTCTCTCTCTCTCTGTCTCTCTTTCTCTCTCAGCCTTGCTCTTCCCCTCTGATGGGTTCCAGCTGCCCAGTCACTATGGAGGGCACCATTCTATTCCATCTGCTTCTGCTTTAGTAATTAATAGCTCACTTTCCTCTCTCCTCTCTCCCTCCCTCCCTCTCTCTCTCTCTCTCTCTCTCTCTCTCTCTCTCTCTCTCTTAGCTTTTTCCTCTCCTCTCCTCTCCTCTCCTCTCCTCTCCTCTCCTCTCCTCTCTTTCTCTCTCTCAAGCTCTCTCTCTCTCTCTCTCTCTCTCTCTCTCTCTTCTCGCTCCTCTCCTAGCTTTCTCCTCTCCTCTCCTCTCTCTCTCTTCCTGTCTTTCGCTCTCTCTCCCACTCCAGCTCTGTTTTCTACTCTCCTTTCCCCCTCCCCTCCCCTCACACACACACACACACACACACACACACACACACACACACACACACACACACACACGCACACACACACACACACACATACACACACACACACCTTCTTTATCAGCCCTGTCACTCATTTCCAGGGTGTTTAAACATGCCGTCCCCCAACACCCCCCCTCCCCTCCCACACACACACACACACACACAGCTCCTCTTAAACACACACATATTCTCTCTCACACACACTCTCTCTTTTCTTCGTTCACTCACTCTATACCCTCCTCCCAAATTGTACTCACACAATTACACAAATGCACACATACACTTACTCTCTCTCTCTTAATCTATCTCTGTCTTTCTGTCTCTCTCTCTCACACACACACACACACACCCACACAGACACACACACAAACACACTTACACACACTCTCTCTCGCTCTCGCTCTCTTTCAATCTAGCTCTCTCTTTCTCTCTCTCTCTCACACACACAAACACACACACACACACACACACACACACATAGACACACTTACACTCTCTCTATCTCTCTCTCTCA
The DNA here is from genome assembly GCA_027475355.1 of Coilia nasus. Classification (NCBI taxonomy): domain Eukaryota; kingdom Metazoa; phylum Chordata; class Actinopteri; order Clupeiformes; family Engraulidae; genus Coilia; species Coilia nasus. Next base: position 29,590,267 of record CM050203.1, read on the forward strand.
CACACACAGAGCGGAGCGCGCTCCCTCCTCTCTGTCCATGTATTCATTCATATTCGGCAGGGGGGTCGGATGCCGAACACAGCCCCTCCCCTCCTGGAGCCTCGGCCGCCTTGTTCCTGACCAAACTCACGTCCATCATCGATCGGCTTCAATCAGCCTGCCTGGCCCCCCAGGGCTACCAGCCCCACAGCCCCAGCAGCTGACTGAGGACCCCAGAGCTGGTCATGTGGGTGCCTGACTAAAAACATCACTGCATGCACGTACACACACGCGAGAGAAAGGGAGAGAGAGAGAGAGAAAGACAGAGAATGAGAGAGAGGGAGAGGGAGGAAGGGAGAGAGAGAAAACAAAAAAAAGAAATAGTATTGTTAGCTTGTGAAATATGTGCCCTACATAATTATTATAAAAATATATTATATTTCTACTCTCAATGCATTGATAAGTTACTTTTTTCCCCACATGTACTTTGATTCATTCAAAATCACATTTGGCAATAACCAGGATAGCCGGTCTTTTTAATGCTCTTTTCCCCCCTGTCTCAAGAGAGGCTTTTCTGCTGGCAGGGAAGCTTTCTGTTAGCGTGGTGGCCAGCCAGCCTCTTGAGGTGCACAGGGTATAGAAAAAGGCCCAGCCCATAAGGGAAGCAGTGGAGAGCCCTTAAGCTCTTACCAGCAGATGGGGAGGTTCCCATGGAGTGACTCTGAGCTGGGCCGAAGCACACACACACACACACACACACACACACACACACACACACACACACACGAAGGGGTGCATTGCGAGCCCCGTCTGAAACAAACACACTGTCCACTCCACTGCCTGGAGATGAGAGGAGCACAGGGGGGGATATGGGAGAGGAAGCAAAGACTAAATAAATGTTGATTTCCACATGTGTGTGTGTGTGTGTGGATGTCTGTGGTTTGCATGAAGAGGTACCACAGTACAGACTTGATTTAAATAATAAAATCATTGACCTGAAATTAAAATTAGAAACCAAAGACATGCAAGGCATGCAATCATAAATTAGCAGGTGTTGTATTACTACAATGTTGAAAGAATAGAAAAAATTATGTTGAGTCCTATGATTTACACACAAACACACACACACACACACACACACACACACACACTTGGAAATAAATGATAAGCCATTCAGTTGTCACAATACAAAACACTGAATAAGTAGACTGTGCCCAGTAAACAAAATGTCAATTTTTAAATGTCAATAAATAAATAAATAAATAAATAAATAAATAAATAAATAAATAAATAATCAAACAAAGAAAGACATAAAGAAATAAAGAAATAAATATATAAAAATTGCCAAAATTTGCCTAATATTTTTCAGGCAGGATTTTTTTTTAAAACCCTCCACCCTCAGATGTACATGTTGATTTTCTAGGGCTATGCTAGATAAAAAACTGTGCTAAATGTATTTAGAAGTTATACATGTGTATTCTATTTATTTATTTTTTATCATTGTGTGTCTAATAAATTACAAATTAGGTAACATTTTAATTCAATTTAATATATTTTTTTAATCATCACAAACACACACTCTCTCTTTCTCTGTGTGTGTGTGTGTCTCTCTCTCTCTCTCTCTCTCTCTCTCTCTCTCTCTCTCTCTCACACACACAAACACACACACACACACTCACACACACACACACACACACAGTGATGAATCAGCCATCCCAGAGCCGTCATCATTTATCACTCATATGAGAGATGACACATGGAACATGTAGCTGCCCTGAGTCACCCCCCATATTTACACAGGCCCCCACACTCCTCCTGAGACCCCAAGATCTAACCACATGTACCTGCAACACCCCTAAAGGCGGCCCCACACCAGCCCAGCTCTCAGGGACAGTGTTGCAGTGCTTGGGCTGGTTGGTGTGGTGGTGTTGGGGGGTTGGTGTGTGTGTGTGTAGTAAGGTATTTGTCTTAATCCTCCCATCACAGAGTACCAGATACACATTCACCACACACACACACGCACACACATACATACACACACACAAACACAAAGACACACACACACACACACACACACACACACACACACACACACACACACACACACACACTGCATTGGAGTCTTGTAGAATTGCCCCAGTGTGACCGGGTTGGGCTCAGACATATTCCTCTTCGCCAGCAGACAGGCTTTCACACACACACACACTCACACACACACACACACACACACACACACACACACACACACACACACA